>CM033734.1:10322905-10867265 GCA_019671005.1 Hibiscus mutabilis
GGAAAGAAGCAGTAAAGGTTGAAGAAGAGAAATGAGAAGACTCGTCAGCAGGAGAAACAGAAGAGCTAAACGAGTTTCATTTAGTTACAAAAGAAGAAATGACTTCTTATCTAGCTTTCTCGGAAGAGCAACTTTATAGTTTTTCAGCCTCTGCTATAACTAGTGAAGAATCGAAGCATGAAACAAAGGAGAAAGAAGATGAGAAAACAAGTGAAGGGGAAATCATAAAACATGAGATAGAAGAAGATGCTTCAGATGCAAAGGCAACAGTAGATATATGCTCACAGAAGGGAAGCTCTGTCGAGGTAGAAGCTGTTGCAGAAGATGAAATGACTGATGATGAAGCTGAGAAGATAGAAAGCAAGAAAATAGAGGAAGCAGAATTCTTACGAGATGATAGTGGAGAAGATGCAACCTTGCAAAAGGAATTGCTTCAGGGGGGTGAAGCTGTTGTGGTAGAAAATAATGCTGCTTCACAGACTATCCCAAAAGAGAAGCCTGAGGAGCAAATACCAAATCCGGTTGTCACATTGCCGTCGGAGGAGCATAATCACGACACCATCAGTGAAGTTGACAAGACTGAAGAAGAGAAAATAAAGGAAGAAGAAATGAAAAATGGAGACTCTGATGGAGTAAAGACAGTAGAAGACGTCAGCACGGAAAAAGATCAGACAAAGGAGACCTTAGCTGTGTTGGAAGAAGATGAGAATCTCAAGAATATTCGAGAACAAACAGGAGAGGTTGAAGAATCCTCGGATATTAACATGGAGATAAATGAAAAGGCTCTCAACCGTGAATTACTCAATGAAACGGAAGAGGCTGCAATGAAAGAGAATCTTGGCAAAGCAATTGATGGATCAGGAGGTGAAGCATATCAGTATGAGAAAATAAATGAAGGAAACGAAATCTCAAAAGAAGAGGCAAGCAATACGACCTCAAAACCTTAATAACTGCATGTATTTTGTATTCATTATCCTTTGTATTGTCTTGATAACTGTTAACTGAGTTGGCAAAATCGACAGGTCGCATCTCATTCAACTTCCCAATCGGAAGAGCCAATGAAAGATGGAGACTATGCACTTAAGGATGAACTTATTGAAGACAAAACATATAAAGACGTCAGGAAACAGAAACTAAACTTTGTTCATTGTATTTGTTCTTGTTTTTTCTTTATCTATATTGAAGCTTTGATCAATAACAGCTCATTGTGCAAGCTCAAAAGACAAGTGGAAACGAGATAACTGAAAAGCAGATCAAAGATGGAGTTGTTAAGAATCCAGGCCAAGCTTCAGTTGTCAGGACTGAAACCACAACAGTAACAGAAGATCACCTTGAGAACATGGAGATAACAAGTTCGGTTGTCGAGGAATATGTTCTAATAGACTTGCAGGAAAGAGTTGTGGAATGCTCGCAAAAGGCTGAAGTCGGAGATGTCAAAGAGACTTATCCGGAAGTAGTTGAACATGGTGCGGATGTTGTTGAAAGCTTCAAGGAGACAGAAGAAGAGAAAATGGGAGAAGTGGAAATCATAAAAGACGAGACTGAAGAAGATGCATCAGATACGAGGACAGAAGTAGAGATATGCTCACAAGTAGACACCTCTGTCAAGCTAGAAGCTTTCACAGAAAATGAAATGACTTCAGGTCAGACTCTCACTGCAAAGAAATCAGAAGAACAAATGCAGAATCCAACCTCTGCAACGCATTCAAAGGAAGAACAATGCGTAAGAGCAAGTATTTCAAAAACTAATGTATATCATTCTTGATTAGTATTGGAAAGTTACAATTCAAATTCAAACAACAAATAATTAAGTTTAAAATTAAGCATGAAAATTAAAATTTACTCTATTTCTAGATAAGAAATTAAGATTCAAATTCAAACATTTTGGTTCTCTAATCTTGGTATTGCAAACCAGCTTTAGAACAAGGAAATATGAACCCAGTTTGTTTGTTTATCATCTCAAACCATAACTTAACATATTCTAGCCAATTACAACAATAACAGGCAATGTTCAACTTAGAATCACTAATAACTTTAACTATCTTTGTAATCAAGCAATATTACAGATTAAAGACTACTCAAGAAAGTTGAGCTTTTTATGTTTCTTCTCTGTTTTCTGAGCTGCTTCAATAATCCTCTTCTGCTCCTTCAGTTTTTCGACATGATCCTTCTTCCGTTGCTTGCCAATCTGATCAAAGATAAATACGATCGAGTCAAAACAAATATGACATTCCAATTAATTGTGCACAAAGATACTGTAGGTGTTACACGTCAAGTTTAACCTATGTTACCCCGGGATCTCACATTTTCTTAAACTATGCATTTGACACATCTTCCAACAAGTTACCCATGTTCAAATGCATATCATATCCAACACTCATCCAACCCAAATAACATGAACTTTAACCACCCTCCCATCCCTTTATTTTTACACCAACTCAGAGAATCTCCACAAAGTACTAAAATATTGTTTACTGGGAAATACCATGATGAAATCAATATTAAATAAATCTTGGCTGGCAGATTTTCAAATCGAAAGGTAAGCCATAATAAAACTATGATAAGAGTGAAAGTCAGGTGCTTGTGAGTCGTGGCAAAACACTATTATGAAGGCCAAATGGCCAACAAAGTTACCTCAATGGCTTTGGCAAGCCCCCTCTTTTTACGTGACATCATGAGTCTTGATGGATCCTCGGCAGTTGGTTCTTCTACATCAGGAAGAGATTGTTCCTCAGGCTTGGTATTCTCAGAGTTCTGCTTATTTTTACTTGAGAAACATTGAAGTTCCATTTTCAATTCATCATGATATTGCTTCTCTAGAAGCATCATCTGCAACGAATGAAAAACTTACAGTCAGTAGAGGCAAACATGAACTTCATAGGAATTTCCCATGTAGAAACAATATAAATTTTAAATATTTATTGTGCATCAGGTTTCCCCCAACTCCACTACTTACCTGTCGCTTCTTCTCAGCAGCTTCCATAGCCTCTGTTCTATTGATAAACCCTTCTGCCAACATATTTTGAGAGTTATCCAAGTCATTGTTTCCCGTACCAGGCAAAGGTTTAATATCACTTTTCACAGCAGCCTTTAGTTGTTTAATGGTCTTGGCATAATCTGGAACATAACCTTCAGCCTCATCATCAACAAAAGGAGAAAGATGTGGAGGTGGGTCCCTATTTGCAGGAAGACATCAATATCAAACACTGAATCAAGGGGGTATTGCACATTGAATTATATCAAATGAAGAAACCAAATTAGAAAAAGAGAGCAGAAGGTCATTCATTGAATCATTATAAAAGCAAAGAAGTAAAGCAGTCAGTAATGAAACAGATATTTCAACAGTAAGTTCACAAAATTTACCTCCCAACCATATATGGTTCAGTTGGCAAGATGATCCTTGCATTTACACAGTCATAAACCCACTGTGGTTGAACATATTCTCTTGAAAGGTATACATGTCCTTGGGTTGGTCTGTCCACAATCTACGCAAAGAAAAGCAACAAGTAAAAACGGAAATCTCCAAAACCAAAATTCCCAGGTACCCACAAATCTCACATACGGTCTGTTTATTAGCACACCTGATGAGTAATGCTATCATCAGCTTCAGAAAATGGGGCTCCATCTCCTTCCCAAGAAACAACGCCTCCAAAAGAAGGAATGACAAAAAGCAATGATTCTCTCGGAACCTGAACGTGGAGAGTATTAGGAACTATTCCAACACAAATGAACTAACATAAAGAAATGGAATCTACATGTTCTACTTTTATACTCATATTCATCAAATTGATGAACAAAATAGAAGCAAATCTGCATGACTTGATATAAAATTTCAGCCAGGAAGAATTGAACTCACCTCACGACTCAAGAAAAATTTATTGTTTGGAAAAAGATTTTTACAGTCCCTGGTAGCTTCATCTTCTTCAACTTCACTGGAAGCATCTTGAACAAGGTGCATCAGTGCACCAGGTTCATTGGCAGGCAGTTGATGCTGAAGCTGTGCAAGTCTTAAGTTTGACTCCTGCTCTTGCTCCGATCTAGATGAATCAGCAACTTGAAGTTCATGAGCAGAAGCTCTGTAGTTAGCATCAAAATACCTTGATAATGCATAGAGATCTGCAGTACTCAGAAACAGAACAATCATTGACAGCCAGGGGGAAGAAATTTAAATGAATTATTCAATCACAACTTAAAAATGCATGATTTAGAAAGAACGTGCAAGTTTCATTACAAAACATTAAGCAATAAAGCAAACCTGCAGCAAGAGCTTCCAACCAAGGATCCAGAATAGGAGGATACTTCACATTTATGGAATGATAAAGTTGAAAATTGACAAAGCCAAGAAGTGTCTGCACCCAAAATAAATAAAAGCCAATCAGTGAAGAAACTAGCAGATAACAACATATTTGGGGATAAAGTAGCTTGAAACAATTTACAAAAACTTAATTATGAAAGTAGCAAGGTAATATTGGAGGAAGCCGTAAAAAATAGAAAGCAACCGCTCCTCTATTCATGCTTAGATTAAGCTTAATTATGATAACCCATGTAATCTCAAAACCCGATGTACAAATCCCATGACCCGGTGGAACCAAAACACTCTTCCCAACATCCCTACAATACCCATCTCTACAACGTAGGCACAATAGTTGTAGAGATCTTAAAGGTGGTTACATCTCTCCAGAGCAATTCTCTTCTCTCATTCTTTTGTTCTCTAATAATTCAAAAGGTTAAACCTAGTCTATAGTTATAGACCCTAATACTTGGTCACCAAAAAACCTTATTCAATAAGATCTTTACATAAAATAGATATTTACACATTAAAGTAAATCTTAATTAAAGTAAATCTTAATTACCAAGTAATCTTCAACCACTAGAATTACAATAAAACCCAACTTAATTATCAATTAGAATTTGAGTCAAAATATAACAAATATCCCCATTGACACAAATTCTGTTCGAGCATTGGTCTTTAAGCCTTCAACAACTTCAATTTTTACGTAAGCCAAATATCCGTTGAAGCACCACCGCCAAGTCTTCAACAACTTTAATTCTTACGTAGTATCCGTTGAATTTTGAGAATTACTCCCCCTGCAACTGAAAGCTCGTTGCAGCAGTACTCATCCGGCATGTCACCAACATCGCACCGCAAAGTCCACAGCAAAAATTCCTTCACAATCGCGTAGCTCGAACCATAGCTCATGATACCATTTGTTATACTACCGGGACGATAATGACGAGACAAGTAAATAAGCGCAAACGCAGAAAAAAAATAACACCAAGAATTTACGTGAAAAACCCAAAAGGGAAAAACCACGGGAAAATGATGAGAACTTTCACTATGATGGAGAAGATTACAACTAATTTATGATGTTCTGTCTAAACCCCTAATCCCTAGTATCTATTTATAGGGATATATTCCTTGTTTACAGAGGAAACTTGCATAGAAACAAATTCTACTCAAACTGAGTTTCCTACATTTATTTGTTATATTTTGACTCAAATTATAATTGGTAATTAAGTTGGGTTTTATTATAATTCTAGAGGTTGAAGATTACTTGGTAATTAGGATTTACTTTAATGTGTAAATATCTATTTTAGGTAGAGATCTTATCGAATAAGGTTTATTGGTGACCAAGTATTTGGGTCTATTAATATAGACTAGGTTTAACCTTTTGAATTATGAAAGAATAAGAGAATGAGAGAGAGAGAATTACTCTGGAGAGATGTAACCACTTTTAGGATCTCTACAACTATTGTGCCTACATTGTAGAGATGGGTATTGTAGGGATGTTGGGAAGAGTGTTTTTGTTCCACCGGGTTTTGGGATTACATGGGTTATCATGTATTTGTACTCTTTGGGTTCTCTACGTTATTAGTGGATTGTTCGTTTCTCTCGTCCGTGGAGGTAGGCTATGCTGAACCACGTTAAATCTTGTCTCATGTGCATGTTTTGGTCTATATCGTTATCGCTTTGGTTATTTTGCCTTATACCAAATTCCTAACAAATTGGCATTAGAGCTTTTCAAGTTACTCAGGATAATGACGACGGTGAAGTATGAAATTCCGCTGCTAGATCGCGACATCAGGTTTTCGCTATGGCAGGTAAAGGTTCGAGATGTTCTTGTTCAGATAGATTTAGATGATGCATTAGATGAATTTAATAATATGCCAAAAGAATGGTCGGATACAGAGAAGCGCCGCAAGGATATGAAAGATGCTTCCTAGATCCGTTTGCACTTATTAAACAATATTTTGCAGGATGTTCACAAAGAGAAGATAGTTGTCGACTTATGGGAAAAATTGGAACAAATTTGCATGAAGAAAACTTTGACTAACAAGTTGCTCCTGAAGCAACGCCTATACTCCCACAAGTTAGCAAAAGGTTCGTGTCTTGACGACCACCTAACCGATTTCAAGGAGATCGTCTCAGATTTGGAAACAATGGAGGTAAAGTACAACGAGGAAGACTTATGTTTGAGTTTACTTTGCTCATTGCCCGCTTCATATTCGTCTGTTAGAAGCACCCTCCTACACAGTCGTGATACCCTTACTCTTGAAGAGGTATATGATAATTTGAATTTACATGACAAGATGCAACATCTTACCAGCTCCGAGTTCCAAGCAGAGGGTCTCATGATGCACGGATCGACTAGTTCAGACCGCGAAAAAAATGTGATCGTAATTCTGGCAGTCAAAATAGATGTAACACCCTCGATTTTGGGCCTAGCGGTTTTGAGGTTTATTAGACGGTCCGGTAGACTGAGTTAGAGATTTGAGTCAGATTCAGAGTCGTATATTTTTCGGTAAGATAAAAATATTTAAAAATTATCTTTTAATACATATTGATTTTTGGTGGAATCAATTTTGAAAAATGGAATTTGGAAATGTGACATTTTGGTTAGTGACCAAAATGTAAATTTTGAAAACTGTTTTTAATGGTGACTAAAATGAAACGGGTCAAAATCTTAGAATCCTTAAGGAGCTATTTTACCAAGATTTTTATGATGATTTCTCCCTTCAATTAAATCATTTTAACATGTGTTTTAAAAGCTAATTAAAAAGGATTTTGGATATTAAAGTTAGTTATTTCTTTTAAACAATTTCACATAACTTTTCTCTCCACTTCTTTTCTGCCAAACACTTTTGCTTTCAACAAATTCCAGAGGTGAGAGACCTATATTCTTGATTTGTAATTGTTTCTTTATCATTGTTTTACCAAAATCTTATTGAAATCTTGTGTTTTCTAGCTTTAAACAAGACAATTGAGGGAGAAATCACACAATAGGGGTAAGGTCCGTGATCTCCTCTATTACATGGTTCTTTATTGATATTCCCAAGTATTTGATCCTTGATTTATGGTTTATAATCTAATTTTGTGTTTTTATATAGATTTAATTGGGTAAAATTGATGAGATGATGAAATATTCGAATTGAATCTGGTTTCCAGTGTTATGGATTGCTTTTGAACATATTTTGGATGTTAGATGATGTTGATAAGTCCATTTTATCAATGGAATCCCGAAACTCTTGAATCTTCAATTGTTTAAGTTGTTAGAATGATGTTCTTATGGTGCTGTGGTGGTTGTGTGTTTGCTGGAGGTGTAAGGTTGCTTTGGTTCTGGTTTAGGTGTTATTTGATGATATATGTGATGTTAGAGTGTTTGGTTGTGGCTGGGTTGTGTTTGGAAAAGGGTTGGATGATGTTTTCGGTTGTTGTGGTTGGGTAATTGTGATGTGAATGTAAGAGTCCGTGAGGATCTGTTGTTGCAGTGTTATAAATGCATTAAGATGCATTAATCATCTATTGTAATGTGACTAAAATAGGGGAGATGGTTTCGGAAGAGTTTGGTGTAGTTTTGGAGGCTTCAGATGCATGTATTCACGTCGACGAATCGAGGCTTGAGTATGAGTGTATGTACTTCATATCTTTCCAGGTGAGTGGTGGGATAAAGTATGGAATTCATGTTTTGAATAATAAGCTGGGTTGTGTATAATTGTGTTCCAGGGAAAGTGTAAAAGGCCCATGCCTTTGGTAGAGGTTACTTTAATGGCAATTATCAGGCAAGTGTACGGGTGGCACCGTTCAAGGCGTTGTGTGGTTGAAGGCTCCGTGAGCGCGCGTGTTGGGCTGGAACTAGGGAAATGTATGTTTCCTGGTCTGATGTGTGGAAGGCACCAGTGAGAAGGTGAAGTTGTTACGTAAGCATTTGAGAGCAGTTTCGGATCATCAGAAATCCTACGTGAATTTGAGGTGTAGTGTTTTAAAGTGTGTTGTTGATGGTCAGATGATTATAATGGTATCGCTTTGGAAGAAGGAGATGCGTTTTGTGGACCATACGTGTTTGTTGGGCGTGTGGGTCATGTTGCTTATTGTTTGAGGTTATCTCCTGTATTGGAGGGGTTCCTTGATGTGTTTTGTGTGATGAGGTTGTGGAGGTATCAGTTGGTTTTCCTCGCATGTTGTGCCGACGGAAGGCATTGTGTTAAAATATGAGTTATCCTGTGTGAAGGATCCGTGGAGATTCTTGTTGCCAGCAGTAGGGCTTTGCGTGGTATAATGGTTGGCCTTGCTAAGATGTTGCGGAGACACCACAGTGTTAAGAAGCCACGTATGAATGTAAGCCATAGATGTTGGAGCGGTTTATGCTTTTGTTTACCTCCGAGCAAATTTCGCGGATGAAATTTCTTAAGTGGGGGAGAGTTGTAATGCCCCGATTTTGGGCCTAGCAGTTTTGAGGTTTATTAGACTGTCTGATCGACCGGTTAGAGATTCGAGTCGGATTCAGGGTCGTATACTTTTCGGTAAGATAAAAATGTGGAAAATAGTTAAAAATCATCTTTTAATACATATTGATTTTTGGTGGAATCAATTTTAAAAAATGGAATTTGGAAATGTGACATTTTGGTTAGTGACCAAAATGTAAATTTTGAAAATTATTTTTAATGGTGACTAAAATGAAAAGGGTCAAATTCTTAGAATCCTTATTTTTTTGATAATTTCTCCCTTCAATTAAATCATTTTAACATGTGTTTTAAAAGCTCATTAAAATGGTTTTTGGATATTAAAGTTAGTTATTTCTTTTAAACCAATTTCACGTAACTTTTCTCTCAACTTTTTCTCTCCACTTCTTTTCTGCTAAACGCTTTTGCTTTCAACAAATTCCAGAGGTGAGAGACCTATATTCTTGATTTCTTGATTTGTAATTGTTTCTTTATCATTGTTTTACCAAAATCTTATTGAAATCTTGTGTTTTCTAGCTTTAAACAAGATAATTGAGGAAGAAATCACACAATAGGGGTGAGGTCTGTTATCTCCTCTATTGCATGGTTCTTTATTGTTATTCTCAAGTATTTGATCCTTGCTTTATGGTCTATAATCTGATTTTGTGTTTTTATATGGATTTAATTGGGTAAAATTGATGAAATGATGAAATATTCGAATTGAATCTGATTTCCAGTGTTATGGATTGCTTTTGAACATATTTTAGATGTTAGATGATGTTGATAAGTCAATTTTATCAATGGAATCCCGAAACTCTTGAATCTCTAATTGTTTAATTTGTTAGAATGATGTTCTTGTGGTGATGTGATGGTTGTGTGTTTGCTAGAGGTGTAAGGTTGCTTTGGTTCTATTTTAGGTGTTATTTGATGATATATGTGATGTTAGAGTGTTAGGTCGTGGTTGGGTTGTGTTTAGAAAGGGTTGGATGATGTTTTCAGTTATTGTGGTTGGGTAATTTTGAGGTGAATGTAAGAGTCCGTGAGGATCTGTTGTTGCAGTGTTATAAATGCATTGAGATGCATTAATCCTCTGTTGTAATGTGGTTAAAACAGGGGAAATGGTTTCGGAAGAGTTTGGTGAAGCTTTAGAGGCTTCGGATGCATGTATTCGCGTCGACGAATCGAAGTTTCGCGTATTGGTGAGTGAGAACATGGATTCCAGCATTGAAATGTTTTAAAGGTGTTTTATGGGAGTTTAAACTTAGCTTGATACACTTGTTTAAACTCGGAAGTAAGTAAAAGTTAATTTCCTCTCTCGGTCGTGCTAGTGTTAAATGGTTTTATGCACTTTTTTGATGTACATGTTACCTACTGTTTAAGCATGATTTAAAGCATTTGATATACTGTTTTTAAGCATGAAATGCTGAAGGATGCACATGGTAAGTGAACCTTGTAAGTATATGGTTTATACTTGTGGTTTAAAGCATGGTTGTTGCCTTGGAAAAATGGTTTGGTTAATGCTTGTTAAAAACAGTGAGGTAAATGTTAAATGGTTAATTATATTGGCAAGTGATGTGGTTTTAAAATTGTTATCGGATATAGTTGGCCGGCCATATGATTGAGTGCACTATAATAAGTCGCCTTGGATGTTGAGGGGTTTAGATCCGTGTACCGAAAACTCCATCCGAGTACCCTAACGGTAGAGGGGTTAAACAGTACCATAAACTCCTGTTAGTGGATTAAGCATCTAATCGGTAATTGGGGTTGGTGTCCCCGTAGGTTGAAAGGTGTACCCGGTTGGTAATGTACCGCGATTGTTATCGTATTGCTATTCCGGTTGAGATGGCTTGAAGTGTTGGTTGAACACTTGTTGAATCCGTGTATCCGATGAACTCTTTTGTTAATGGACTTGTTTAATGATCACTTGTAAGCCAATATAGTTTTTGATGTATCATTGGAAAGTTTATGTTGTATAATGTGACTTATACGTGTTTACTCTTTAAGCTTTGCATACGGTTGTTATGCATGGGAAGGCTTAAATTGAGGTTTAGCAATGGAACTTGCTGTTGGTTAATAATACATGTTGTACGTGTACTCTTTAAGCTTTGCATATGGTAGTTATGTATGGGAAAGCTTAAATTGAGGTCTAGCAATAGAATTTGCTGTTGTAAATGATCCGTATTGCATATGGTTTAATATGTTGGTTTTTAAAGATGAAATGTGCATGGTTTTCAAGGCATGATGTTTCAAATGGTAATGTTAAAATGATGTTTAAAGGATGATTGAAATGAGATTTCAATGTGCCGTTAAGAAATAATTTTAAATGCATTGATGGTGTTTTGTTTTTGAGCACTCCTCACTAAGCCTAGTGTGCTTACGCTCTTTTTGTCCATCAATGCAGAGAATTAAAGGCTTGGAAGGCAGCGGGAACCAAGGGATCGGTACAAGACTTGGTAACCAAAGTATGTTTGAACTAGACTATAAGTAATAAGGGCAATGAGGGTTTCCGTTGTTATTTGGGAGATGTTTTGTTAAACTCTCTGTTTGAGCAAGTTTGTATGATTGCCCTAAAGTTGTAAATGGCCTTGGTGGTTTGGTTTTGGTGGTGGTTTGGAGTTTCATGCTTTACTTGAATGGTTTTAGGTTGCATGCCTATAGACTTCTCTTTTGATGCCAATGCCATGATATGATGCCGATATGGTGATGTTTGGATGTGGTTTGATGCTTACAGTTGATGTGTGCTTGCTAGGGGCATGTTAGTGTGGTTTGGAGACCTTGAAAGGATGTAGAACCAGCTAAAAATGACATTACAGGCCCAGGCGTACCAAAATGCAGGGGACCGTATCGGTACGACTGGGCATAAATAGACTTGGCGTTTTGGTACATGCATGGGTGTACCGGTACGGTTCTTCAACACTGGAATTTTTCTTTTTAGGGTTAAACCCGCGTACCGAAACATTATTAAACTCGTATCGGTACGGTTGTAAAGAGATTTCTAACCTGGCTGTTATTTTTAGTTAAGCGTACCGGTACGGTGATAGGTGTATCGAAATGAGGAGCATTGGTTCTGAGCACCGTATCGATATGGTTGGTGGCGTATCGATACGGGTGTCCGTTAAATTGGTTAATGTCATGGAAATGGAATTCTATTTTCTTACGTTTTGGTCCCTGTATGTTGTGAATGCAATTGAATGAGTTTGGATGTCCGTATTGAGCTAATTTTTGACATGTAAGCATGAAATATATTTAATTAAAGGTTGGTAACTTAAAATTGGGGAAAGTTCTTTTATTTTGCTGAAATTGCTTTTTGGTCCTTAATTGCGTTTGTGTCCAATTGGATATCAGTTCGATGCCCGATTGAGATGAGTTCTCACCTGTGAAAGTATGTACGTGTAGGAAAGTAATAATGCATCTAGACAAGATAAAAAATGGGCGCATTTTAGGTTTCATTTTCTCAGTTTACTTCGGTAAACCTAATGTAGCTCGCTCGGTTCAGTCTGGCGTCTAGGCTGGGTCGAGGGGGTTACAATAGAGGCAGGTCCAAGTCGTCAAATCGAGGTAAAACATGTTATTTCTTCAAAAGAAAGGTCATATTAAATCTGAGTGTTACAGATTACAGAATAAGATAAAGAGGAAATCTGAGAATCAGAATTCCAGGGAAGATGATGCTGATATTGTAGATGAGTATAATGATAGTGAACTTTTAGTTGCTTCCGGCGAAGAATCTATAGCGAGTGAGGTGTGGATTCTTGACTCTAGTAGTACTTTTCATATGAGTCCAAATCGAGATTGGTTTGCGACGTATAAACCTGTATCTACAGGTGCTGTCTTGTTAGGAAATAATGTCTCTTGTAAAGTTATAGGTATTGACACAATCAAGATTAAGATGTTCGATGGGATTGTTCGAACACTTGGTAATGTGAGGCATATTCCAGATTTAAGAAGAAATCTGATTTCGTTAGGTACTCTGGATTCAAAAGGGTACAGATACTCCAATGAAGGTGGAGCTATAAAAATTTGCAAGGGCGCTCTCATTGTGATGAAAGAGTATAAAAGAACAACCAATTTTTATGTTCTGCAAGGTTCAACTATTTTAGGTGATGCATCCGTTGTTTCCTCCTGCGTGTCAAATGACGATGTTACTAGTGAAGGCATCTTGACTAAATCAAGTAAAAGAGGATTTTTGTTGAACATGACAACCGTGGGCATAACGGTTTTGGTAGGCAGAAAAGAGTTCGATTTCGTGAGCATAACGAATTTGAAAGAGAATAAAGTTGAATTCCGTGGGTATAACGGATTTGAGAAGCTTAAGAGAGTTCGATTTGCTTCAAAGATAAATAATAAGAGAGGCAGTAGTGCCATTGATGATCGGGGTCGGAGTCGTGTTATTGCTCGTGGTGATATAGTTGTGAGCAAAGTTAGCACTACTTTTGGTCTTACCAACGTGAAGACTAAATTACCTTGTACATCCAAGCTTGGGCAAGGCTTGGATTCGGTCGGTGTTCATTGCTGAAGACTACCCCTTGAAGGGGTTTCGTGGTAGAGGTGGAGATATTGTTCGACAGGAATTTGTCTCAAGGTGGAGATTTGTTAGAGTTGTGATCCAAATTCTTTTGGGATTCGGTTTAAAGTTAGAATCCTACTTTTAGTAGATTTTGTTTACTTTATATTAATTAAAGGTAAGAAACTCAGTTTGAGTAGAATTTGTTTCTATGCAAGTGTCCTTTGTAAACAAGGAATCTATTCCTATAAATGGATACTAGAGATTAGGGGTTTAGACAGAACATTATAAATCAGTTGTAATCTCTTTCTCCATCATAGTGAAAGTTCTCATCATTTGCCCGTAGTTTTTCCCTTTTGGGTTTTCCACGTAAAATTTTGGTGTTATTTTTCTTTTCTGCGTTTGCGCTTATTTACTTGTCTCGTCATTATCGTCCGTAGTATAACAATTCTTATATAAACCTTAAGACTTGATTCAAATAATTTTAATTTAAATTCTATTTAATTGAATCCGAAGCCAACTTGAGCAGCAAGTGTATTGGTAACACATTACATATAATCTAAATTCTGGAAAGAGCAACAGCAAGCAAAGGCAAGGGCAAAACCCACGTGTCCCCACCCAGAAAGCACAACACAACGGCCATGTCAATCTGGCAATTTAAATTCCACAAAAAAATGTCTTTTCTTCATCTTCTTCTTCTTCTTTAAGTTTCAGGCACAGGAATGACAGTGCAACTTGTTCCCCATGCAAAGCCTCAGCTCCCCATGTCATCCCCTACGTGTCTCCTCCTTAAAACCACCCCCCATTGCCCCATTTCCCTCCATCTCATCTTTCACTTTTCTATTAGCAATGACCGAAATTCGTGATCGCAACCAGCCTCACCAGTTTCAAGTTCACCAACAGTACCGTTACGACTACTCGGCCGGGGCCGTTTACGGTGGTGGGAAGAACTATCACAGTAGTAGACCCTCCACTACCCAAGTCCTTGCCGTCCTCACACTTCTCCCCGTCGGTGGCACACTGCTTGCATTATCGGGGTTAACGCTGGCCGGGACTGTCACCGGGCTATTACTAGCGACATCGCTGTTCCTCATCTTCAGCCCGATTCTCGTCCCAGCCATCATAGCCATTTCCATGGCGGTGACGGGGTTCTTGTCGTCTGGGGCATTCGGGTTGACGGGGTTGTCGTCGTTGAATTACGTGTTTAACCGGCTGAGGTACGCGACGGGGACAGAGGAGATGGACATGGAGCAGGCGGATGCAGGATATGGCGGAGTATGTGGGGGCAAAGACAAAGGAAGCGGGGCAGAAGATTGAGAGTAAGGCTCACGAGGGACAGCTTAAGACCGACAGGCGAGGACATGAAGCTGAAGTTAGTAATTAAATTAATTAATTAATTCGGAGTGTACAGTTTTTGTTGTTGGGGTTTGTTTGTGGATGAATGAATATGGGAGATATTACTATGTGGTTTGTTTTTTCTGTCTGTTATTGTGTTCAACTTGTATGAAGGTTTTTAAATTTTAGTTGAGGTTTTCCTTTTAAAATCGACGAATTTGCAGATTAATATATATATATATATATATCAAAATACCAATTTCATGACATAGAAAAGAGATAGTACAATACACCCTAATAAATAAATAGTTTTGAAATCATAACCAAAAAAATTATATAAACAATAAATTAATATCTTTACCAAAAAAATTTATATAAACAACAAATTAATATCTTTAATCTCAAAAGAGCATGTCATCAATAATTTATTAATTAAAATCCAGTACAATGAAAATTATCAATAATTTATTAATTAAAATCCAGTAGAATGAAAATTTTAAATTTTCAGAGTATTAATAGTTTTTTTGACTAAAAATTATTATTTATGTATTTATAGAACAAAAATTCTCTGCTTCTATCTTTCTATGCCTCACAATAAAAAATACTAAAAAATTAAATCATAAATCCTGACTTTAAATTTTTCATCCTAAATCTTATATTTTAAAAAAATATATCCTACCCATAATTCCCTAACTAAATCTTAACTAGTGGTTAATTTCCATCCATATTTATGAAAAGACTAACAATTTTTTTTATCAAAATAAAATAAAATCAAAATCCAAAAGATCAAAAATCAAACTAAACCAAAGAATCAGACTTTTTAAAATTCCCAAAAGATCCGACCAGATCAAGACGATCACACTTCTATATTTGGTATTCAGTAGGCCCAACCCAATATATATGGACACGATTTTTTTTCAGCAGGTTCGAATTATCTAATTAATACATAAGTATTTAGTACTTTTGGTCAAAGTACTTAAAATTTATTTTTTGGTTAAATTAATACATAAAGTATATTATCTAAAATATTTTTCGTCAAAATAGGCACCTAAAATATTTTTTTGTTACAATAGGTACCTAATGTACTTTTTAATCAATGCCATGACAACTTTTAGAAACTTAAATGAAATATATACATATATAAATACATTTTATCTACTTATTTTGACCAAAAAATACTTTAGGTACCTATTTTGATAAAAATAATATATTTTGAGTATTTATTTTAACCAAATAATACTTTAGATACCTAAATAAAAAAATTGGTATGCTTTAGGTACTTATTTGTAATATAAGCCCTAGAAAAAAAAATACACACAAACATATATTTTCAATATATTATTATCATTAGTCCATACATTATAAACGGTAAGCAAGCAGATCTCGAGTTTGAGGTCTTACGTATGCACAAAATTTTCGTGGAGAGACTCAACTACCAAAACCAAAATCAAAATCAAGTGTGCGGCGTAGAATCGATCCGGATTAGTCAAGGCTGAAATTGGGAGGACAACAAAAAAATATTAAAAAAATTTATTTATAGACTAATATTTGATACACTGTCAGTGTAAAAAAGTTTACACAAGCATGCCTATTTTCAAGCCTAAATCTAAAATCCAAATTTCTAACCTTAAAATCCTAAACCTTAAATTCTAAACATAAATCCTAAATTCCAAACATGAATCCTAAATTCCAAACACTACTAAACCCTAAACTAGAACCCTAAATCCTAAATAAGTCCACTTGTGGAAACTTTGTTTTCCAGTGACAGTGTATAGGATAATAATCCTTTATTTATTTATAAAACATGTTTTTGATGGCTTAATAGACATATTAAGGTTGATAATAGAAATTCAAAAATGAAAAATAAAGCAACGATGCAACAACGATAATTTTCATGTACGTATATTTTCATAAAAGAATGATATTTTTATTATCCAACAACATACTTTAGATTTCATTTCCCCCTTCCAATTTCCCCCTTCCTCCATTATTTTTTACTGCAAAAATACATGTTAAGCCTAACAAATCCTACCTAACAAGATAAAGTATAGAAAATATTACCCTCCATGCAGTTAAGTTTCATTTTTTGCTCCCCGGCGAGCTCCTAGAAGGGACTGTTCAGCAGAAAAAAAGAAACTAGAACCATATAAGTATATGCTAGTTCAAGAGACTTTTATGATATGAGTGTTGGATACGAATACATAAGTATGCTAAAATGCAAGACTACCATCCGACCCGATCCCGTCTAAAATTGTGCCATCGGACCAGCTCTGGCCTTTTGGGTAAAGATAGTTAGAAACAACTCGGGCATCAGCTTGGCAAAATGGATGGTAGACTTCTGACATATACATGCTAATGTTGTATTGAATACGGGTACTTCGAAAAAGATAAAGACCGATTAACATAAAATGGACAGGCATAGCGAATACATTCAGGTATAGTTGCCCTTCTAAATGCTGGTTTCTTTTAGCATCTTTCTATGCTATGGAATCCGTGTAAAATTGAAACTTACCAAATTAAGAAGGTGTAGAGCCGCAGGCCTGGTGAATTTTCTGGCGAAAAGGAAGCACGGAGCTGGCTTCCCCTTGCTACTGCACCATTCTCTTCGGTTTTCAGTTTCATAATGAATATTGTCAATATCCTACATAAGTCATTTGATTCCTTTAATTTACTTGATAACTTCATGAAATACAATCCATTTTACTCAAATGTGCACTTTTCAAATTAGTTTTCAAGGCAAATGTCTACCGAATATTATTCCATATCTTTTAGCTTTAGCTTTGAATATAAAAAATGTTGAGAGCAGGAGATTGATAATTCATTACCATCTAGGAGCTTGAAGGAAGGGCAAAGGTACCTTTATAGATTTAATAAGCTCAGGAGTGGCATCGGAGAACTTATAAGTCACCGGATGCCATCCACGGCGTTCGCGATCTTTAGAGGCTGAAAGATCCCATGCAGAATAGCTTAACGATCTGCGTGTAATTTCTCCTTCAAAGCCTTCTTGCTGCATTGTTTGAAGGAGATAGAATTACGATGAGATACAATAATATGAAAAACAAAATAAAGAATGACAAAAGCAGTATGATTATTGGCACTTCAAAGCATTTCAAGAAGTTTCGTGTGTAAAATTGAAATGCTCACTGATCAAAAGTAAGAAGACAAAAACAGCCAAATTTAACATTCTTTGGATATTTGGTTGCTGTAGTGACTCGGTAGCAATTTGGATTCTTTTCCAATAAACGGAGGCTTTTTATATCAAACTCAAGAACTAAAGAAAGAAAGCAATAAGGGGAGGTTCAGACTTCAGATAAAATCTTACCGCAATTAATGTCTGAACGTAATGTTCATCAGGTATACAATTGTGCTCCTTTGCGGGATCAGCTGGCTGCACATTATAGATGATACATAAGATCATTCCATCTATTAGAACGCTTAAAAAGTATAAAGAATTTTGAACTGCATGTGAAATCATCTTGATAATATGTAAAAATGATATTTCATACTTACAATGGGACGATCTCGCCAAAACTCTGGCAATGATTTCCTCTGCAGATTATTGATTAGGTACAATATGAGAAAATAGCATATAATTAAAACCACGAAAACTTCTCAGATAATTTGCGTTATTATATTGCTAAAAAAATGTAGCGTTAAGGAACTATAATTCGCCATGCCAATGGAGCCAAAATAACACTCCATTCAGCAAAGTTCATTCTCAAAACATGTGAAGAAATGCTTAAGAGTATCACAACATTCTGTGACTACAAAGACCACGATCTTCTCAAAATTATAAAAAGGCCAGCAGTCAACTTGCCTTGCAATGTTGTTGGAACATTGGAAAGACTGTAGTATCATTTACAACAACCTCTGCATGCTTTCTTGTTAGCACAACCCACTGCAAGATAAGCACATCATACAGTGATTATAATCAAACCACTGCAAAGTTCTTGCAACAAGTATACATACTATTTTTTATATCGATTAAAACATTGGACAATGTCAATTACAAAAGCTTAACCATTACCTGAGATCCTTTCCTCCAGTTGTAAACAGGAATAACAGGATCCATTTTTGGGTTGTATCGACCCTCTTTTGTATCAGCAAAGCTGCTCACAAATCATAAGAACTTTCAGAAAGAAGATCTTCAAGGACTGATAGAAGTATTTATTCGTTATTAACCAGTTGATTCCAGTTTATGTTAACAGAAAACAGAATTGTTAGACGACAATATTGGTGGATCTTAAAGCTAGTCCAGAATTAAGTATTCAAACTAGTTTTTGGCTTAATATCTATTCCCTATAGCAAGGTCATCACGGAAAAACTATTTACGTCAGCAAAATATATATTATATGAAAAGGTGAAATAAGTATGTATAGAGTATACTTCCTCAGTTTCTTGGTCAAGAATCAGGTCTTTAGCTTTTCTCACTAGCAGAGAAAGCATCAAAATGTAATATATAGCACCTTTCAAATATGCAGGGCAAAAGTACATAAGAAATGTAAATGCAGCCGCCAAGCTATTAGTTAATCAGCGTTTTGCTCTATAGTGACATAAAACTAAGCTCTGTCATGAAACCATTTGAACACTGCAAAATTTTAGATGTAAATTTGTATTCCAAATATATATTAATAATGGATAGCATGTAATATACAAGAAATGCAATGAAAAAATTAAAACTCCAAGTTCCACTAACCTGTCAACGAAACTAGTTGGTGTAGACATGATATAGTCATACGTGTAACTGAAGTTATAAATAGGTATACAGCTGAGAGGAAACCAAGTATCCGAAGCATTGTTAGATATCAAATTTAAAAGATAGTTCTCTTAGCTTTGAAACTGAAAACAATACAAATAAAGCCTTTACAGCACAATCATCATAGAAGTCAATCCTCACCTATCTGAGACAAAAACAAAGCGCTCGTTATAAGGATCTGTTAATGCATGTCTAAGCAATATACGCTCAGCCTCAATCATAGTTGCTTCTCCCCAATCTACCTGAAATATAACACATGAACTAAAATCTTATCATGTCAACAAAACCAGAAGTTTGTTAGTTCACTTTCTATCACCAGTTATGATTGATTGCATAAGTGAATTTTTTTCAGACAAAAGACTCCAGAAAATTTTCAGATACATCCATAACAGACACCACCAAACACGTCATTATAACAACTCTATCCTAATGTTAGAATCTAAGGTGATTGTACTCCCCCCACCCACCTCTATTGTGACTATTATCCACTATGAAATATTCTACCCTCAGATCTCTGGTTTAGCTATCGTAGGTCTCAAGTGTAAAGCGTCAGATTCTTCGGCAATTGACCAACAACTCCACGGGTCAAGGATGGCCAACAAGTTGATAATTTCATATTGAAAACAGTACATCTTCCATTCATGGAAAAGATGGTCACATATACAAGTCCGTGTAACAAAAAATTGACCTTAAGGCAGCACCAGGGAGGTTGTTACTGGTTAGCGGCTTCAATTGCAACTTCTAGTATTTGAAAAGCAAAATTTATTACATAATCTTCCCTACCATGTCAGTAAAACCTCAGCAAATTAAAATTCAACATGTCACTTACAGTTGCAATATCAGCATAAGCACCAGAATGAAGACGAGAGATAACATAAACACATTTAGACACCAAAACAAAGCATCAATTGCATCTGACAATAAAAACACAAGTTGGAATTTCATTTAATCATAATTTAAAAAAAACTATAGTCTTAATAAACAGTAGAAAAATTAACCTGTATACTATCATTAACTTGCCGGTTCAAAAAATTAGCGGATCTTGTTGTTCCTTTATTTAACAAAAAGCCAGGCCTAGAATGAACATAAATTGAAAATCTGCTCTCTTCTCCCTGCAAAAATAAATAAAATTTTAAAAAATACATAATGATTATGATGATCAATATCATAATTCAAAAGGTAGACATCATAATTTCTCTAATTTTCAAATCTATAAAAATATTTAGTAAGTAATTTAAGAAAAATGCAGCTAAAAAGGAAATATAACAAACTTTATCCAGATATGCTAAAATTGGAACCATAGTGAAGCACACTACAAACATCCATATTAAGCAGGAATTTAATAAATTCATGAATAATTAAAGCATTAAATTGAAGTACCTTGAAAAAAGCATCCCAAACCATATCTAGTGGAAGCCGATTCCTGGCGATGAAAAGGAAGGCGATCTTCGGCTTGACGGTTAAGCGCTGTCGTAAAGAAGCCAACGAGACGATCCGAGAGTACTGCGTCTCCACTAACACTAAACTCGCTAGACAAAGCGACACTAAAAGCGCCGCCAAAACCTTCCTCTTCCATCTAATTTGCGATTTCTGCTGTACCGGTTTTCGCTTCATCGCACTCATTTCTTTCTTTCTTTACTTAGTTATTTGTCTTTGGTTTTTCTCATTTCAACAACATTGCCACCATATTTTACTTACTTCTCTCGTGCTTTCATGCGTGAGAGTTTCAAAATCAGTTGAATTTTGTTGATAATTTGAAAGGGGAAAGGAAAATGAATAGTATTTTGTTTGTTTGGAGAGAAAGTGGAACGGAAGGGAAAAGAAGGTGGGATAATACAGTGAAGGGATGATGAAAGAAGGTGGAAAGTGAAGGAACGACTGGATTCGACCTCCGATGAGGGAGTCGTAAAGGGAAGACAGATTTTTTTACTAAAGTTTGCTTGAGATGTAGGATATCGGATCCCTTTTCAACACAGATCCATAGCTTTCATCATCATCATCTTCTTCTTCTCTCTCTTTTTATAAGAAAAATGAAAAAAATCAATTATTTTTTTATAATTATTGAATACAATTTCATATAAATTACCATACAAAGGAGTAATGAAATTAAATCTGATGATTCATTTTACCTTACTAGGGGAATGCTTCACCTACATGGTTGCACTAAAATCTCATGTTCTCTTGCTTAAACAAAGAAAAGTAATGAGAGTGTTTCTTTCCCCTTTTTCCCTATCCCCTTTCCCTTTTTTTTCTTTAATATTTTTTATTTAAATAGAGTTATTACGTATTCATATTAATATTAAAATTTAAATTCATACAAAAATAAATAATACGAGTATCATTACTACTAAACTAATTAATAGATTTTTATTTTTCTTCAATAATTTAATAATATATGATAGTGAATCAAGGACGATAATCAAATAAAGGCTTCGAAAATCTAAATATATTTCCCATTAGGGGTGTGCAAAACCGGGTTCGGTTAACAGTTAGCAAATTATTTCGGCTAACCGGTAAGTTCGGGTCACCCAATTCTCGACCTTAAACTATAACCATTCAACTGGTTAACCGTTTATTCAGTTAACCGAAAAATTTGGTTCGGTTCGGGTAACGGATTTTTATTTTGTTTATTAAAAATATAAATTTTAATAATATGTTAGAAAAATATATACTTTCAAAAACCGACACATTATATTAGTATCTTTTTTAATACTCGCAAGTTAAACACTTAAACTTCATAAAATGAAATTATGGTTTTACTTTTGGGGAATGAAAAAATAAAATAAAATATGATTTTGTAAATATAAAATATTAAAATAGCATATAATATAATAATATATATTATATAAACGGTCGGTTCGATTATCCGGTTTGTCCTAAAACCGTAATCGAACTGGTATTTTTTTAAATAAAAATCCGAACCGAAACCGAATTTTTCGGTTCGGTTTTTTCGGGTTTCGGAATCGGTTTCAGTTTTTCGGTTTTTTTTGCACACCTATTTCCCATTTTTAATTGTTTTTAAATATGGGTTAAAAACTTGAACTTCAAAGGAACAATGAGTTTAAGATAGAGATTGAACTTAAATTTCTTAAAAATCGCATTTTAGATATGAATTGTTCTTAAACTTGAAAGGAGTAATGAGAATGCTATTTTATATGCTTAAATGAATTAAAATTAAAGGTTGTAAAATATGGTTGAAATGAAAGGATTAAATAGCATTGATTATAACTTTTTGCTTAATTATGACAAGGACTGCATATGGATAAATAGATTGATTGAAACCATGAAGAAGATGGAAATGATATTCCAAGAGAAGCAAACAATAACATCAAAAATAGGATGGGGTGAGAGAAATAGAAGTGCTAACTAACTAGTTGTTATAGAATCATGATGACTTATTTGTTGAGTCCACTTAATAAATATAATTAAATAAAAAGGAAGGATTTATTTTTTTCGGTAATTTGTATGTTCGTTTTACAGTTTATGTTCGGAGTGCGAGTTTCTTTCTCTCAACAATGTCGTCTCCAAAATTTAAACTCGCGTTTTCTCCTTGAGAGGACAATGTACCTTACCAATGTACTAAACACTTGTAGGTAAAAGAAGGGGTTTATTAATCCTAAAGAAATGCAACTTCTAAAAGTGGGGCATTAGCCAAGTAGTGTGTTCCTTACTAAAATCATTAGAGATCAATGCCATAATAGTGATGTATCAACCTCCATTTTCATACTTGCTTCGAGTGAATTATTCACGAACACGAATCACATTAAAAATAAATATTAGGCACTAGAATGAACAAAAATATCATCGTTATTTAAAATATTAGAGTAAATTACAAAAATTAGAAATAAATAAGGGTCAATTTTGGTGAAAAAAATAGAATTTTAGGGACTAACATGAACAAAAATATCATCATATTAAAAATATTGGACTAAATTACAAAAATATAAAAAATAGGGATTAATTTTGGTTAAAAAATAAAATTTTAGGGACTAACATGGACAAAAATATCATTATATTAAAAATATTAGACTAAATTACAAAAAATGAATATGGGTCAATTTCTTCTAAAAATTAAATTTTAGGTACTAGACTAAACAAAAATATTATTGGACTAAATTGCCAAAAATATAAATAAATACATGGCAATTTTGACTAAAAATTAAATTGTAGGGACTGGAATAAACAAAAATATTATTCGACTAAATTACCAAAAATAAAAATATATATGGGTAAATTTTGGCTAAAAATAAAGTTTTAGGGACTAGAATGAACAAAAATATCATCATATTAAAACATTGGCCTATATTACAAAATTTTAAAATAAATAGGGGTCAATTTCAGTTAAAAAATTAGGGACTAATATGAACAAAAATATACCCTTAAATTGAATTAGGGATACTTGTGACTAAATTGAATTAAACTAAAACTTAAAAGTGAATATTATGACTAAAATGCAACATTTAAAACATAGCAGGACTTAAAGGGTAATTAATCTCTAACCTAAATTATAGGTGGCTTATTTTACTCTAAAATTTTGTCATTTCCCTTTTTTTACCAATTATCTATTTCTTTTTTAATTAAAATGAAAGATTGGAAGAAATTAGGAAAAGTAGTCCCGCTTGATTTTTTAGGTTAGAGACAATTGTTTTTTTAGCACTTTTGACTTTAGATATTTTTATTTAAGTCCTAAATTTTCAATTTTAGGTTTTAATTTAATTCAATTGAGTCCAAATTTAGATTAATTTAATTGAAATTCCACATTTAATTTTAGAATTCATTTAGTTATGTCTATAATTTATGCTTCTAGGTTTTAATTTAGCTCAATTAGATCCTGAGTTTAATAAGTTAATTCCATTCAGACATTATTATTATTTTTATTAATATAAATTTTGATTTAATATAATTATACACAAAATTTTGATTTGGATGTAAACATGTAATTTTACACATGAAAGTTAAAATTTTAATTTAGTTTAATTGTACACGTGAAGCTTTGATTTAAAATTCAAATGCATAAATTAGAAAGTTGAATCGAAATTAATCTCGTAAATCAATAACCCTGAACTAAACCATAAACCGTTAATACTAAACCCAAAACCATAAACCTTAAGAAATCGAAATTAATTTCACAAACCAATAACCATAAGCTAAACCATAAACCACTGATACTAAACAATAAATCATTGATACTAAACCCTAAACCTTAAGGAATCCAAATTAATCACATGAACCAATAACACCATCTTTACCCTATAAGAAAAAAAATTAATGGCATTAGGGCCAAAATCCTAAAATCTTCCCGCCATTTATAATATTAAAATATATAATTATAATCCTAATTTTATTGAAATCAAAGGCATTCAAAAACTCTTCCCCGCCATTTATAATATTAAAATATATAATTATACTCTCAAGTTTACTTCATTTTCATCAAAATTATTTATCAACAACTTTAATTTGTGTACAATAATTAAAAATTACGGTATTATAATTACAACTATGAATTTAAAACAATGGAAACGGTTAATCTTCTAATATTTGGATTTTATCAAATCAACAAAAAGTTTTCAATCTTCCCCAATAAAATTTGGTCAAATTAACCAATAAAATTTGGTTAAGTTAATAAAAAAAGACAAATGAATATCTATACTTAGTAGTGTCAAGTGTGATTTAATTAAAAGAAAACATAAATATATAGAAAACATAAATATATAGAAAACATAAATATGCTTTTTTTTCTTTCCCTTTTTTAAATTTTAATTGATTATATACGTAGGGGCTAGAAATTTGGAGTAGAATAAAATACAAAAAAATGAATATGGGTTAATTTGGAGTAAAAATTAAATTTTAGGGACTATACTAAATTGGACTAAATTGTCAAAAATATAAATAAATATGAGGCAATTTTGACTAAAAATTAAATTGTAAGAACTAGAATAAACAAAAATATTATTAGATTAAATTACAAAAAATAGAAATTCCACTAATTCCCTCTAAAATTTTGGGTGGCTTATTCCTCTAATTCCCTCCAAAATTTGGGTGGCTTTTATCCCTCCAAAATTTTTAGACTAAAAGTAAATTAATCTCAAACCTAAAAAATGGGTGTCTTATTTCCCTCCAAAATTTCGTCTTTTTCCCTTTTTTACCAATTGTTTTTTTAATCGATTGTTTTAGTTTAATTTAATTGAGTCCCAGCTTAGACTAATTTAATTGAAATTCCACATTTAGTTTTAGAATTCTTTTAATTATGTCCTTGATTTATACTTATAGATTTTAGTTTAGCTCAATTAGATTATAAGTTTAATGAGTTAATTCAATTCAAATATTATTATTATTATTATAACATATAATAAACCTTGATTAAATATAATTATACACAAAATTTGGATATGGATGTAAACATGTAATCGTACACATGCTAACATCAACATGAAAGTTAAAACTTTAATTTAGTTCAAACTTAGTAGTTCAACCTTGACAAATAATTTATATTGGATGAGTTACTAAGCATATTGAATTATTACTAAGCATTAAATTATTTAATAAAATTTTAAACTTAGTAGTGTCCAATGAATATCTAAATTCAATCTTTCCTTTTTTTGATATTTTTAATTGATTATATATGTATATATAACAAAAAGATTATTTAACACTTTAAATTGATTTAAAAATAATAGTTTACATTTATCAACACTTTAAATTCATCAAATCATCAAATCATAGGCTTCCTCAATTACATGTTAGGTAAATCAAGCCAAGTCAACATTAGTTCAGGTCAACAACAGGTCGGGTTCAAAACAAGTTAAGTCAATTAACAGGTCGGGTTCAAAATAGGTCGCGTAAAATCAGATCTCGGGTCGATTCAGTCGGGTAATATCGGTTATCTGTTAGGTTAGTCTCGGGTTCGGGTTAGTTTCAGTCGGGTGCAGGTCACGTTTCGGGTCCACAGTAACAGGTTCAATTCGGGTTTGGGCCGTTCTCAGTCGGATGCAGGTCGGGTTCGGTTACTACAGTAACAGGTCCAACTCGGGTTCGGGTCAACAACAGTCAGTTACATATCGGTTTCGGGTCATCGTATCCTCGGGTCAAACCAGGTTCTGACTCGAGCAGGTTTCAGTCGGGTTTTTAGGTCGAATCAGCTTTTTACATCCCTACTAGGGAGAGGGGAAGGAAAATTTTGCTCCTATTGGATTTTGAACCCACAACTTAAAGGAAAGGGAGGGTGTCAACTTGAGAGCTTTAACGACATGCTGTAGAGATTAAGGGTATTTATGTCATTTTTTTAATTGGATGCTATAAATCATGTGATATTAATTTGATGCTAGGGAAATTTTGCTCCTACTGTTGTTTTTAGTTTGATGCTATCAATCATGTGATATTAATTTAATTTGAAAAGCCTACAACCAAAATAATATAAGACTAAGGGTATTTATGTCATCTTTTAATAATTTTTATAACAAATGTCTTTTTTATTAAGTAAATATAATTACATCTCAAGACAAATGCCGAAATTCGAATTCATACAAGTTGAGATAATATGAGCATCTATGATCACTCAATCAATTAATGGATCTCTATAACAAATATCTTTAAATTAGGAGTGTATATAATTATTTTCGGTTTAATTTGATAAATTATTTCTTATAGTCCATCGTTTTTTTGGTTTGGTTAATTTCGTTTTTTTTCCTATTAACTTTGAGTATTTAAAATTTCGCACTTTATTTTGATAAAATAATTTTATTTTACAACTTTTAAGTATTATTTGGTAAATTTTAACTTGTTCATAAATATTTTTTAAAAGACTAATTTTTCTAGTAAATAAAAAATGATTCGTATATAAAATTTTAAATTTATTTTACTATTTTTAGTATAAAATACTTATTTTCATATTATAAATAATTAAAATTAATTATAAATTAAATAAAAATTTAATTCAATTCGATTTTTTATTTTCAATTTTTATTGCTCAATCCTACTTTTTTTTTTGTTGCCCTCCTGGTTTTTCAGGGCTTTGTCTTGATTAATCCAAACTGATATGCGTCGCACATCTGACTTTAGTGTGTGAGTTTTTTAGCGGAAATTTTCTACATACACAAAGTCTCGAACTCGATACATGTTTAAGTAATACCCGACTGCTTACCATTTTTTTTTATAAAAGAAAGAAATCACAATGAGTACATACGCTATTAACTAGGACAATCTATCTGAAGTAAATCTAAAATAGACATCGGATGGGTAGTAAAGGTGCGAATAAGGATGGCAATTTGACCCGACCCGACCTTATAGGGGCAAGTTTTTTTCTTAAAAATTTGGGTTCGGGCTTGGGTCGGGTTGTTGAAAAATAAAGTCGGGTCGGGTTTGGGTTTAGGGTAAAATTTCCTCGACCCGTTTCAATATATATATATATATATTTATATATTATATTTAATATTTTTATTAATTTATTTCTGGTTGGGTTGGATTTAGTCGGGTTTTTTATTAAAATATTGAGGTCGGGTTATATTTTTTATTATGTCGGGTCGGAGATAGAATAAATTAGAATCGGGTCGAGGTCAGGTCGGGCGGTTTTAATTTCGGGCCGGAGTTGGGGCTGCCAAAAACCCGACCTGACCCGTTGTCATCCCTCGTGCGAGTGCGACAAAGAAGATCAGCACCATTCTCCAACTTTACCATAGCATCTGCGACTGCATTGCATTCCCTAAAATCATGAACGAAACGTACTTCTCACTGTCTATGAATCAAACCCACAATGTGCTGCACGATCGAGATGTGTTGTCCTTTCTGAGACTGACCTTGAAGTAGAGTTACAACATCAATGTTATCCAGCTTGACAATAACTCGCCTCACCCCAAGTAACCATGTTGCCTTCAAGCCTTTATAAATCCTCCATAACTTCGGCTCTAAAACTGAACAAATACCTATGTGTTTAACAAAACCCACCAACCATTTGTCACGCTCATCGCGAACAACTTCTCCACATAAGGCTATCCCATCCGAAAATCGTCGTGCCCCATCTGATTTAAGCTTGACATAGCCCGGCGGTGGCAATTACCTCGACTGTTGCGTGCGGGTCCTCGCTGCCATAGACGCTCTTAGAGCCTGCATTGATTGGTAGGCTCGAACCGCTTCATCTGCTTGTCGAATACTTTGATCCAGCACCTACATTAAATACCCTTTAAAGCTACTTAATATATTTTATAATAATAAATTTATTTAACATTTGCAATTGGGTAATATTACTATATTAATAATGTTGACAATTTGTATAGAAACATTAGTTAGCATTTGTGTCAGCATATTTATTTATTTTTGGAAATAAAATTATTAGTAACTTTTTCAATATATTTTTTTGACAACTAAGCCATTATTGACACGCACATGCCACAAATGTAGCTTTGTAAGATGAAAAGAACCAGTCAATAGCTATGCATTTTCATTAAAATCACTCTCAAATAAATGTAAAACATGTAAGGTAAGGCTACCTCAAACTTAACTCTTCAATTTAAATATATACATTTATACACATGATGTTAAAGGTAGGGATAGGGGTGTGCATTCGGTTAATTCGATCGGTGGCCGTACCGAATTAACCGAACCGAAATTGTTTCAGTTAATTCGGTTGGTTTTTGAATTAACTGAAATTTGTTATAAAATTTTGGGTAAATTACACAATTGGTCACTAAATTATGGTAAAATGAAATTTTTAGTCACTGAACTTTCATTTTATACTAGTTTGATAAAAGTTTAATGAACATTTTATAATATATCAAAAAAATTTAATGATCATTTTATAATTTTTAAAAGTTCAATGACCAAAAATAAATATATGTAATATATATAATATTTAATATATAATAATTTCGGTTAATTCGGTTAATTAACCGATTTCGAACCGAATTAACCGATAACCGAAATTTCTAAAAAAAATTAACCGTTAACCAAACCTACCTAAAATTAACCGAAAAAAATTCGGTTCGGTCGGTTAATTCGGTTAAAACCGAATAATGCACACCCCTAGGTAGGGATGGCAATGAGGCGGGGGGTAAGCGTTCGATCGAGTCGAGTCAAAAAATTTTGAGTTATTCGAGTTGACGCATCATATTTTACAACTCAAATTTTATTTGAATTTTTTTCGATTCGAGTCGAGTTTAAAAAATTCGAGTCGAGTTTTCGAGTTCCTATAAAAATTTAATTGTAATTATTTATCATGTTATAGTACGGTTTGATTCCAATTTAAATCACATTCTCTAATCATATATATATATATATATATATTTCTTCATATTTTTTCATATGTTGAAATATTTCTTCATATTTTTACATATCGGTATATATATATAATAAAAAATTGAGGGACTCGTCTCGAACTTAAAAATAAATCTATTTTACAACTCAAACTTTATTTGAAACTTTTTCGAGTCGAGTCAAGGCGAGTCGAGTATTTTCGCCTCGAGTCGAGTCAAGTCATTCAGTTTTTTCGAGTCGAGTCGAGTTTTGCGCACCCCTAGGGACGGGTTTTTGGCCGCCCGACCCGGTCCGAAAATTAAACCATCCGACCTGACTTTGACCGACCCGACTCTAATTTACGCCATCTCCGACTCGACGACCCGATCCGACATAATAAAAAATATAACCCGACCCTGATATTTTAATAAAAAAACCTGACTTGACCCGAAAAAAATTAATAAAAATATTATATATAATATATAAAAATATAATAAATATATTGGGCCGGATTGGAAAATTTCCACCCTAAACCCAAACTTGACCAACCCGACTTTGTTGTTTCAATAACCCGACTTGACCCGACCCGAATCCAATATTTTTAAGAAAAAAACCTGTCCCTATTGGGTCAAGTCGGGATCCAACAAGTTCGGGTTATTTTGCCATCTCTAGTTAAAGGACACCCTAAAACGACTATAATTTATTTACCGATATTGATTAATGTGATGTTTATGAAAACATAATTTTTTTTAGCTTGATAATGTTAATTTTGTTTTAGAAAGTAAATGTAACTGTTAAAGTGAAATTAGAAAATTGTTGATGTCAGAAAATTATGTAGGTATTTAGAGTGATCAGTATTGTCAAAGTCGTCTACAAATGTTGACGGACATTCAGAATATAATAAATTATTAAAAATATTTTATATTAATAGTTACATATTCTATAATTAAATATAAATAAATAATATATTTTATTATTAGTTAGTAATTAGAGTAAGATTCGAATTAAAAACATCTTATCCAAAACCCAACTCGTAAGCCTCAAAGAAACGAACATAAGCCCAGTACCAGTTGGGCTAGTGTCCTTTAACCCAAAATATTTGAATTTAATGCGACGTCGTTGGCTCCTTTTTTTCACACTGAAGGCGCCCACCCAAAGTATCGTGAGTTTGACTCCAACAATGTCTCGGTAGAATCATTTTTTTTTTGTTTAAAAAGGTGAAAAGTATGTATACTTTTAAATTTTGCTTAATTATAAAATAAGTGTTAAAATTATATTTTTTATAATACATATTTAAAATTTTATTTTAATTTATTTTAAAGTCAATTGAGGTACTTATTTTGACACTTATTTCAATCAAAAATAAAATATTAAATATTTATTTCGGCCCAAAAATACTTTAATCACTTATTTTAATAAAAAATAACCTTTAAATACTTATTTCAACAAAAAAATATTTTAAATACTTATTTAAATTAAAATAAAATTTAGTCATATATTTTAATTAAAAATAAAATTTTAAACATTTATTTTAATAAAAAAATATTTTAAACACGTATTAAAAAAATATAATTTGTGCACAATTATTTTATAGATAAGTATTTGAATTTTCAATCGTCAAGAATTGTACAATCCCTCTCTCTCTCTTCAATTAAGTACTTCAAATTACAGTTTTCCAGTTCACGAGACTGTAAGGAAATCTACATGGACATCCCTCAAATCCCCAAAATTCCAAAGGGACCCTTCAAGAATCAGAAATTTCTCAGCAAAGTCAAGTTTGAGCTTCGAAAATGGTGGATTTGAACAGTTCCCGAATGGGTTGGCGAAAAAGATGGTGTTATAATCGTGGACCATGGTTCGCGCTGTGAAGAATCCAATCTCATGCTGAGTAAGCTTTAAACAAACTTGTTTTTTTTGCTAAAACTGTTAAATTGTTTAAAAATGCTTCTTTTTGAGCTCATTATACTTTATTTTTAATGTGTTTCAGATGAATTTGTAGCCATGTTTAGAGAAAAAACCGGGTACCCAATTGTTGAACCAGTTCATTGGTAATTCTTTGTTTTCTTACTTTTTAGTTTTTAATTCTTTTGCTTCAGTTAAAATTGAATTGCTGCTCTCTCCTTTTTTTTCCTTTTCTTTTTAACCACGATTTAAAAAAAAGGAATTTGATGACAGAGGTTTTAGCTTTTTGAAGTTGTCTGTTTTATACTTTTATTTGGTTCACTGCATTGTGTTTTTAAGGTAGATGTCAATGTTTTCACTTGGTTTCAAGATGCTATAATGTCATATGTTGGGCATTGAATTCTTACGTTTTCAGTTAATTTAACTAGGAATTGGCCAAGCCATCAATAAGAGATGCATTCGGTTTGTGTTTTGAACGAGGGGCAGATCGTGTAATTGTTAGGCCATTCTTTCTCTTTCCTGGAAGGCATTGGTACCAGGTCGCTCATTTTATATGCATTTTGTAACCTGCCAAAGAACTAAAGTGTTTATGGCAGTTTGGGTATTTCAGTTTTTGCTGTATGTCACTAATCACTATGTTTTTTCTCTCAGGATATCCCATCGTTAACTGCCGATGCAGTAAAGGATCACCCTGGCATATCGTTTATGATAACTGCACCACTCGGCCTGCACGAGCTGCTTGTGGTATGAACTCTCTTGTTTTCCACATTGATCACCATTGATTTCGTAACAGTTTTATGTAGTTTTCTCCTGCTACTTTTTGAAAGAGTCCTCGATTTGATATTTAGCTTGAGTGGCTTGATTTTCGAACAAAGGAGACTGTAAGTCATTGTCAAGTACATGTTTTTTTGTGAAACTTTCCTTGCTATTGCGCAAACTCGAATCGTATACAACAATTGCCCCATTGCCTGCCCAAACTACTTGTGGTCTGAACTCTCATGTTTTCCTCATTTTGATAGTCAGCTCGACTAATATGGTTTCAAAACAAAGAAGCCTTAAGTCATTGTTAAGCGCACGATTGTTATGGAACTTTCTGTTATTGCTCAAACTGCTTATGGTATGAACTGTCTTGTTTTACAAATGACCGGTCCTATCTAATTAGCTAACCTAATTGAAGTTTGAAACAAAGGAGTCAGTCAGTGTTGTCAAGTGCATAATTGTTGTGAAACTTTCTTTTGTTATTGCTCAAACATCAATAAGTGGATTAATCTTTCTTTGCATGTCTTGTTTTCGTAATTTTAAGATGTCTTCTTCTCTTTTGTTTTCTATATTGCAGGATGTTATGAATGATCGGATCAAACGCTGCCTGAGCCATTTAGCCGGAGATGCCAATGAGTGTGCAGCTTGTGCCGGAACAGGCAGATGCAAGCTCTATGGGCTCATGGATGTAATTAAAACTTAAGTTTTCAGGATTCGAATATAAGGATCCGAGGGTTCCTTTTTACGAATGTTGAGATCTTTGCATATTAAATAATCCAACAGTTCATGCATTGGCTGGCATATATAGTAGTTTTCTTATCTTACAGGATGTTCTGCCTATAACTTAGGCCAATAAGCTTTTCTCCATGTATTAGACAAAACGTGATCCGTAGAATCTTATGTAATACATATGTGAGTTTCGTTTTGGAATAAAGCTTCGATATTTTTTTATTAAATAATGTTATAATAATATTTTTAAGACAAATGTCAAGATTCGATCCCACACAAGAGTTGAAACAGATAAACATCTACGACCACTAGGTCAATTTGTGGATCCCTACTTTAATAATGACTTACATGTTTTTGTGAATTCTGACCTAAACATGAATTGAACTCGATCTAATCTGATTTGATTGTAAAATGTTAATAACTTGAACTTAAATAATCTAAATTCGAAAAACTATCCAAATCCATGTTAAGAATCACACCATTATGTATAGTTTATTCACTATATATATAAGTAATATTTAAATTCCTTTATAATTAAACCATCCAATTTAATCAAACTGGATATTTCAACGGCTTATTTTTTTACTCCTTTTTTTTAAAACACTCGTCTCTCCTTACAATCCATGTGAATAAATCATTTCTCTCACCATCGTCATAATTTCCCCATTTCCCATGCTTTCATTTGTTGGTTCCACTGCAATACGTTACAGAATAGGAGGATTGATAATTTCTTGTAAATCTTAAACCAGCAGACGATAGTCTTCATCAGTTGAAGTATCATGGAAGGAATAAGGACCGCAAAACATGCCTCCCCACCGAGGAAAGTGGATTAAGGTGATCGGAAGTGAGCAAACGATCATCATAAGCCCCATCATGGAAATGCTTGTTTGAGTCGAAAATTTATTCCCTGAAAACAACAGCATTTGCGTCACGACAGCCCCTAGTGTCCCTCCACTTCCTGTCATCCCTGATATCACTCCCAGGGACCTGCAAAAAACATCCTCAATCTTATGTTACTGGAATTATAGTTAATGTAATATGTTTTTAAAAGTGTTTTAATCGTACCTGTTGGAAACGAAAGGAACAATGCCAAACGTGAGTCCGGAAGAAGCTTGAACGAACACGGAGAACACGCACATCACGGCAATGGAACCACCCAACGAGTCAACTCGTCCCATCAAAACACAAAGCAAACCCGCCACCGTCTGGACCGCCCACAACCCCCAAAGTCTGCCTCTGATCCCGAACCACTTCGCCATCTGATCTGAAACCACCCCGCCAATCGGCCGAGCGAAACAGTTCGTCCACCCGAAGCAAGCCGCTATCGTCCCGGCAACCTCTAACTTCACGCCGAATGTGTAGTAAAAATACTGAGCAATGATGTTATCCATTGTCATCTCCACCCCAAAACAGAAGCCATATGTTAAGCATAATATCCACCCTCTATAGTTCGTCAATCCATTAAAAAGAACTTCCAAAAAACTCTCATTTGGCTTAATGGAAACCCCTTTCGAGTCCCCATGGTTCTCACGTGGCAGTTCTTGGCCGTAAACTAAGACCAATACTGCTGTTATAGCTTGGAAAATCGCTGGGACGATGAAAACGACCCGCCATGCGGTGTTTTCCGGCACGTTAAAGGATTTCACGAGGGAAAACAAGAGGGGCATGATTAACTGAGCGAAGCCGGCTCCCATGCTACCCCAACCGGCGGCGAAACCATTGACGAGGCCGACGACGGAGGTGGAGAACAATGAGCTCATCCAGAACTGGTTGGCCACGAAATTGGCTAAACAAAAACCGACGAGGAAGCGTGCGAGGGTGAAAGAAGTTGGTGATGAAATGAAAGCGGTGGCTAAAACTATGGGAGCGGTGAGGATGGAGAGAGTGGCAGAGGCGACACGTGGGCCGACGAGGTCACACGCGGGTCCCATGGCGAGGCGGGAGACGATGGAGCTGACGAAAGCGGCTGTACCGGCGGCGCCAACGTCGGCGGCGGAGAGGTTGAGGCTTTGGCGGATGATTGGAAGAAGGGGAGGGATTGAAAAGGTGGAAAAGAAACAAGAGAACAACGATAGCCATGAGAGGTGGAAGGCAAGCATGTGAGGCGTTGAAGTGGAGAAAGGGTGAAATTCAGTGGCTCTGTTGTTGTTAGAGTCTAAAGGGTTGTTTGGGGAAGGTTCCATTGAAGGAGCTTCTTGGCTTGGGTATTGGGAGTTCGATATCAACTCTTAAAATTCTTACAGTTTTTGACGTGAATAAAAGAAAATATGTTGGAAATTTAAATTTATACTTTGTTTTTGATAATCCGGTGTTAATTAATCGAGATTCTCTTGCCTAAATGACAAAAGAAGCTAATTAATATAAACAAATCATTATATTTTTTAAGACACCGATGATGAAAACTGAAAGTTTCCACAATCACTTTAGTTGTAGGTTTTAAGGACTTAACTTAAGGTGTAGAATTTATGGGTTTAAGGGATAGTTGTTAGAATTTATGGTTTAGAGTAATATGAGAAGGGTTTATGCTTTAATCTGTAAACTTTAAATTATAACCCTAAACTCAAAATTTAAACCACCATTCATAAATTCTAAATTTCTGTATCTAAACCCCTAAACTCTACACTCTACACTAAGTACGTAAACTATAAAATTAAGGTGTTCGTAAAAAATTTTAATTTTCAGCGCTAGTGAAAAAATAACTTTTAATTAAACAAAAAGATAACTTTAATGAAGGAAAGAGAGTATATATTAGTTTCAACACTAGAATGGGACTCGGTTTATTCCTCTTTGTAATAGCCATGGGACTCGCAGCAATTGTTGAGAACATCAGACTAAGCAAAGTAATCAGTGTGGGGTATGCGAAGATACCTAATGCACCGGTGAATATGTCAATGATGTGTCTTCTTCCACAGTTTATCGAGATGGGTATAGCTTCGGCGTTGAATACGCTCGAACAGTTCGAGTTTTTTCATCGAGAGTTCCCAAAAATCATGTCCAGCATTGGGAACTCTTTCGAGAAACAGAAATTTCAGTTGGGTTGTCGACAGGTGCAGAATTAGAATTGAAGGTTGAGAAACAAACATAAATTAACATTTTTTTGAATAAATGGGGTTAACATTGTGTACTATACTACTTCAAGAAACGAAAAACCAAATTAGGTTGTCGACATGGATGAAGTCAAAATTAAAGATTAGAGTACAAACATAAATATTTAAAAAGTGAGGGATGAATTCATAATTAATTTATTTCTAATTTTTTATAGCATATAATAATTAATAAATGAAAAAATAGGGATGGGGCATGGGCCTCCCGCCTCTCCCACCCCTCTTCATCCGTGATCACCGATGATCCTAACTACGCTCGTTTCGACAATTATTATTTGCTTCTTACAGGGTTGAGTCATGTCAATGTGTTTTATTACATCTTTTGTATAAGGTCCTATGGATCTACCACAGAAGTGGCAGATGAAGGGTATAATTCAGAGGAGTGATGCACTTGAAACTAATTAGAATTGGAGATGAAGGAGCTGCAAAAAGGTTGGTGGATCAAGAAAATTAAAGAATTTCCTTGCATCTCAATTCATCTTCAATAATATTATTGTAATAATTTTCTTTTCCAGAATGATTATCGATAAAATGTTGCAAGTTGAATCACTGAATTGAATTCACACTTTGGTTCAGAAATCCATTGATTTTCTTGTTATATGAGTAGTGAGGGACGATGGCAAAAAAGAATTTGAGGGCACCTTAATTTTTTGAGAGGTTGCAATGTTTTTAATTATTATATTAAATAAATTTTATAATTTTTGAGAGGAGAATCTCGTTGGTAGACAAGGGTGAATGTCTACGAAAAGAAAAGGTTTAGGGATGAGTCTAGAATTTCTGGAAGATAGAAAATATAATATTAATATTTTAAATTAAAGATTAAAAAAATAATAGAAAATAAAAAGATGAAAGAATTATTCAACTTAAATTTTAAATTTATTTTTAAATATGGTTAATTACATATAGACTCTTTTAGATTTTTAATAATTATTTAATAATTATTAGAAAATAATAATGTACACTGTGTAATGGTGTGTATGATCTTCTAGAATTTTTCTTTCTATCAACAATATTCTTTTTTTTTAATTTTTGGCCAGTTTTTGAAATTTAGTTCAACTCTTCCATAAATTCAATAAATTTAGAGTTTAAATTTTATCATTTGCTACTTATCACATACTTCTAAACTTTTGAGAAATATAATTAAAATTTTAAATGTGTTATAATTTCTTTTTACTTTTAAGGATTATTATACAAGAATTTCCATAAACATAAATTAGGTTAATGACCAGTGTTGCTAATTTACTTTTAATTTTTTAATATATGAGAAATATAATTATCATAAATCCAACACTATATGTGATAAAAAATATTCACACTATATAGAATAATAATCTATAATTTAAATATGTTAGAATCTTAAATATAACTACAATACATAATTTTTTTTAAAAATTCTAATTCAATTGCAATATACTACTATTTATTTTAGTCTGATTTTAAATTCGAATAAAGTCACATAAATTTAAAAATTAAATTATTCGGACACGAACCACCTAAGAAGAACACTATCTACCTTCACCACTAAGTCCGCACAATGATCCCAATGTGATCTAATATCATATGTGCCAAAAAAAAGTTATATGTTGATGCAAACTATATATAATGCTTCGAAAAAGCATGTGATGTGCAGCATTTTCGGGCTAAAGTTGAAAGTCAAGTGACCAAATCTCTTTTAATTTGGGTGAAGCAGACAATATTTTTAGTACGCAGTCATTCCTCGTTCGATTTCTTATCTAAATGGTATGAATGAATGAATGAATGATTCAATGAATTTGTACTTGGACATCTAAACACAAAGGGTTAATTGTATCAAACACTCCTAAAGTATTGTTTTAGTCTCAAATTGGTCTTTTAAATTTCAAACTATTTCGTGATACTTAAAGTATTAGTTGTCTATCTATCTATCAGTCACGCCTTTCTATTAATCTAGTGATCAATTCATCCATTAAATATTAGTTTGAATTTGATGTAAGACTTATTTAAAACATGTGATTAAATTATAAACAAATGAGATTCATTAATTGACTGAATGATAAAAAATACTCATATTGTTCTATCTTGTGTGAGTTCGAATTCTGACATTTGTGTTAAATATTAATTTCCTCCCTGCTTAATCAAAAAATTATAAACATGTGTCTACTTAAGATACGAACAATTTAGATTTACCAAGTTAATAAAACAAATAGTGCCTATAAAATTTAGGAAAATTGTTTTTTCTACCACTTCATAAATTTTAAGTGAGTTGTTTGTATATTTAGTATATAAAGGGATGACAAACAGGACGAATGAATGCGAATATCCCTCCTCATGCTTGTACCCACTTAAAATTTCTACATCTATCACATATTCACTAACTATGGTGGATACAATTTTCAAATTCTCTCCACACTTACTAACTAACCAACTGTATTCTCAATCGCCCCCCCCCCCCTATATAGGACATCCCCATAACCCGTAAGGTGGCGACGTAATCTTTCGCCATTTCACCAATCCAATTGTTCCTCCAAAACTCAATTCTAGTGCCATTGCCGAGTTTCCAAACCACATTCTGCCGTACCTCCTCCCAAATTGAACTAAGGCCTTTTTATAGCTTAGAACAATTACCATATCGCAAGCCCAAATCTTTAAAGAAAAGCAAATCACACTAACCAACTACACTATAATGCGTTTGGTAATAAAGAAATATTTTTTACATGTAGGATTAAATTGTGTCTCCAGGTAAAAAAAAGCTTATTTTATTCTGTAATAGTTTTTAAAAATGTTTTTAAGGTTAAAAATGCTTTTAAGACCAAACTCAACACATAGCATATAATTTTTCAGGCTAAAATTACTTTTAAATTTAGTTTAAAAAAGTGCTTTTTAAAAGTTAAAATTTTTAACTTTTAATTTTTTCAAAAGTACTTTTGAATAAGATTACTTATTTATCTTTATTTATATGACTATTTTTTGTATATTTTTAAAAATGATCTAAAATAGATATTTTATCTACTTTAAAATACTTTTTGACAACAAGCACATATTTTAAACCAAACAATTCAAAGGTACTTTTTAAAACTACTTCTCAAAAACACTTGTCTATAAACACTTACCATCACGTGTCGAGATCAGGATAAATAAGACGCGGACAGCACAACACAAGAGACGTCCGGCGATGAGCATAACAACGCACGCGAGCCACAATACATAAGATTGCTTGCGAACTACATGATACATTCTCAATCTGTGGCAAACAGACAAGATTGCGAGCAACATCATGTCTCATCCGATAATCACGTGGCTACCACGTGCCCATTACAGACGACAGAACAAACTTAGGACATCAAGTCGTAGCCCGTCCAATCAACGCGCCACGACAACCCAATTATGGTACCTGTCCGAGTATTATAAAACGGAACATGCAATAGGAAAGAAGAAGAGGAGTCCTCCATTTCAGACACCATTACCCACAAAGAGCAATAACAACATACAATTTTAGCTCGAAACAACCATCTCAAGTACCGTTAGGTCATCATTTATGTCCCCTGTCTATTTTGACAATCAACAACACATTTTACTACACTTTCAAAAAGCAATGAAAAACTAATCTACAATTTCATTTAAATTTTTATTAATATGACATTAATCAAATAAAAAATTAGAAATTTAATCAATTCAATTTTCGGTCCAATTTTTACAACATAAAGTTTTAGTTGGCTGCAAGCTGAAGGTACCCACCAATCACCAAATACAAATAGTTGAAGTTTCCTTCCCTAGAAAACCCTTTCTTCACAGAAAAAAAAAAGAAAAAAAATCCGAAGCAATCTTTTTGAAGAAAGAAATGGCTTTGCCTAAGGCTAAGGAGATCGTTTCAGCAAATCCCGTCGTTGTTTTCAGGTATACGTATTCTTATACGTACATCATTCATGGTTTCAGTATACGTATGTCTTTTTATACGTATTGTTTTGTTGCAGCAAGACGTACTGTCCCTTCTGTGTGGACGTGAAGCAGTTGTTAAACCAAGTTGGAGCCTCTTACAAAGCCATTGAGCTCGATAACGAAAGTTAGTTTTTCCTTTTCCTTTCCCCTTTCGTTTTGAGAAAAAAAGAATTTTCGAGGTACGGATTTGTGATTCAATGGTTGAGATTTTGTTAGTATTAACTTGATTGGCTTTTGTTTGGTATCTTGGAAATCGATTCCTTTCCGGAAATTAAACTGTGATTTCAAGGCTTTGTTTGGGAAAACAATAATAGAATGTGGTAGTAATTTATTTATTTTGTTTAATTCTTTAGATTAATTTTTCTCAGTGTTGATTTGATCGGGTTCCGCTTTATATCTTGAAAATTTTGTAAAACAGTTAAATGGTGATTTCAAGGCTTCGTTTTAGAAAACTGTTTATGAGATTTATATTAAACTTATTCATCACTTATTTACTGGAAAGTCTTTTCAAACAATTAGATTTGTTTTGGTCAATCAAACATTTCTTTTATATAATTTGATTAAATTGATTTAGGGTTCAAGTTAATTAAATCCGACTGCCATTAACAGATTTCTCACTTTCTAGTCTTTCTTGAGCTTTGCTAGAGAATGAACAATATGGGGAGTAATGTTGAGCTTGAAAGGTAACATAGGGACATCTGTAGTACTTTGATCAAATTCCATGGCTTCCCTGGCTTGAAAAAATGGGTATGGCCATGAAGCAATATGTCTGATATCTTGATTCTGGCTTTTGAAGATGTATTAAAACATGGGTAATAAATAATACTCGTACCAAACATAGTATAAATATCTTAATACATTGAAAAGATAGCTGAGGATCTGATTTGTTGTGTGGCTTGTTGAATTTTCAACTTCTTTATATCTACAGTAGCTGTAAAAGTAAATGCTTTAGAAGTGGATCAACGGCTTATGGCTTTCATCGTTACATTTTCAAGGTGATGGAGTTGAAATTCAAGCAGCTCTGGCCGAGTTGACTGGCCAGCGGACTGTGCCCAATGTTTTCATCGGCGGAAAACACATTGGTGGCTGTGACAGTATGCCCTTAGAATTCTTGTGCTTCTTTTATCTTAATATAATCCATGCTGCTTATAATTGCCGTGTTTGTAAATCTTGCAGCTACATTGGCTATGCATGAGAATGGGAAGCTGATTCCGTTGCTAACTGAAGCCAGAGCTGTTGCTAAATCTTAAAATCCGAGTTCTGCCGCCTATTGTCCTGTCTAAATTCTGGTAAACAAATACCAATTTCGTTTTTTTGTTGATTCTGTTATTTCAGCTGAACCCGTAGCGTGGGATTTTGACATACTGGATTGGAATTATGAGTTTAACGCTCAGTAATGTCTTCTTTTGAGTTCTTATCAAAGCTATGGACAACAAAAATTAAATTTGGCTATTAGAAAATAATGTTTGTATATTCTCTTTTGTCTTGTTTGTGTCATATATGTTGTGAGCCTGTTTGTAATCTTGATGATTTCTGCAACTCAGAAATCCAGATCGTATGTTCATTTTGATATAAAACAGGAATTGAAATGCAACGATTTTATTCACTGATGGGAAGATTATAACTTTCTTCAGTAATGATACTATTGGTACATCAGGTTAATGAGGAATGAGGAATCGAGGATCAATTTCGTCACCAGAATTAAAAGTTTGATTGCTAATTGCTTATATTCTTACAAGTTACAATTGGTCGAGTTGCTAATCTTAAACGCCGATGAGTCCGAGGGGAAGCATTTTGACAACAGGTAAATCTTGGTATTTACAGTGAATGCAGACAGGCCATAGCATGAATGCCATCAAATGGTACCTGCAAATGCATGCTCAAAAAAATAGGGTAGTTATCCCCAAAGCTATGATTTATAGATTTTCCAACAATAAGTTTTAAACGAGAAGATTAATTTATCAAATTTTCCATGTATGTTTGAACCATTTAAAAAGTTCATATAATGATGATCAATCATAAAATGGGCATGCCCAGATTTTAGTTGATAAATGAACTGATAAACACGTTTTAGTTCATATCCTTTTATCGTCCTCGAGGATTCTTAATCTTAGAGAACACTGTCCCTGAAATCAGAACTTCAGAATCTTTGGTAACTGAAATATGTTCATCAGTAGGTGCTATGCTGAAGCAGCTAAACCCTTAACAACTTTCATCTGCATCTATTTCATTTCCGTCCCATCCGAGTTTGATTTCCTACTCAGCACTTATTGCTAACTTATTGCTACCTCAGCATATTTCTTCAAACACTCTGGTGCGATCATTCCTTTCAAAAATGGATCAACGATCTGATAAAGAGTTCCATTCCGGTAGCTATTTTGAGCACACATTGCTAAGTTCACATGGCTCTTTTCTGCTAACTGGTGGCCTAGCACACAAGACTTCACATAACACGACCCCGAATGAATATACATCGGATTTTTCGGTCAATTGTTGCCGGCGGAAATACTCCGGATCCAAATACCCGAAACTGCCTTTCACCAACGTGCTAACATAGGCTTTGGACATGTTGGTTGGACCAACTTTGGACAATCCGAAATCCGAAACCTTAGCCACCCATTTCCCATCCAACAAAATGTTGGTGGTCTTAACATCACGGTGAATGATGGTATGCTTTGCCCCGCTATGGAGATATTGCAATCCATGAGCCGCACCGATGCAAATCTCGAGCCGTTGTCTCCATGGAAGACACGGGTTTTCAGTGTTGTAAAGGTGATCACGGAGGGTCGCATGAGCCATGAAATCATACACAAGGATCATCTCATTAGCATCGTTGCAATAGCCAATTAATGAGACAATGGATGTAACGGAGTTGGGAAAGCATCTCAATCTCCGTCCTGAACTCGAGGGCCCCTTGTTGGGACTCAGGATCTAACCTCTTGATTGCCACCGGGGTTGCACCGCCATCGATGAATCCTTTGTATACGCTACCGAAACCTCCAACACCGATTATGAAAACAGAATCGAAGTTGTTGGTGGCTTCTTTGATCTCAGCTATTGAAAAGAGGCGACAAATATCGGATGGTAGATTTGAACCATTGCCAGACTTGTTGCTGTTGGATAACTGGCCTCCAGAGGCCAAACCTCCACAAGTGGAAACTATGCATTTGATCCTCATCCTGTGCTTCACAATGAAGAAACATAAGATAGACAGTAGAACAAATCCGGATACTCCAACAACAACACCGATAATCGTTGTTTTGTTGTTCTCGTGCTTCCCTGGTTGACTCGATCGAGGAACGGTTACAGTTGGACTTGTCAGCTCAGGGTCAGGGTTAAGCCAGGCTAGATTTCCATTGTTGCTCAATTTGAAGATTTCGACCCCGTTGAGGATTGCATCTGAGTAATGAGTCTTCCACCTTGGAGCAGGGTGCAAAGCAATGGAGAGATTTTGTTTCTTTTCGTTTCCTTTCGATCCAATCGCCACAACCACCTTTAAGCAAGCAGGGGAAATACCAAGAACCCTCATTTCTCAGTAAAACTTCAACCCCTTTAAAGGACCTTCATTCGTTGTAAAACTAGAAATTATTGCATTAAAAGAAAATATATTTGGGCTTTGAGGGGTCCGATTGCCGTATATAAAGAGCATGGGTCATTTGATTACACTCGTAATTTTGATGTTTTTTTAGAACTTCCATAGTTTTTATAACCTCTAATTGTAAAGACTTTTAATAATTTTTATATAATTTTTAAAGCATTCTTTATAATTTTTAATTTAATTTTAAATTCTTTACATTTTAATGAGACATGTGGTAATTTTTTTATATATAATTTTTCAATCAAACAAAATGATACTATATTGATAAAAAATTAAAAATTAAAATGATAAAAATAATAAATTACATGACTAAAAATGTTATTTTATCTTTTTTTATAACGTCACGTTAACAATTAACAAAAAAAATTGAAAGAAAGTTTATAATGGGATCAAGATTTTTCTGAATAGAAGCCGCTAGTCTTATTAAAAAGAGAAAATATTCAAGATTACAATAAGGTTTACACCTATCATCATAAATTAAATATATAATTTGGATATTTTCCTATAATATTGACACTAGTCACTTTAGATCATAAAAGGACCGGACATAAAAAAAGTTAAAAACCCAAAATAAGACTCGAACGAAAAATAGACACGAACAAATCTGAATGCATCTGCAAACAAACCAAAAAAGGGGATTAAGCTATTGAAAGACCACCGAGAACTGGAAATTAGAGCCGAGTATCGTGAAAAACTATCCACGAACGCAAACGACATATCCTTCAATCTGAGGGTCCAAGCAGGAAAGATCAACATGATTACAAATAAGTGTCATCTTGATCAGTCGTGGCGTCGTCAAATCCAACCCTAAGAAAATATAAAATAAAAAGAACGGTCAAATGACCAAAAAAGAAGACGAAAACGTGCCAAAAGACAGAGATAAACGTGCCACAAGACAGAAAAATGTGCCAAAAAATAGAATTATTCTTGTGAAAACCTAAAAAAAAAGAAGAGAGAACCGACAATCGGTGACCAACATCAAAACTAGTAATGCCGCCGGCTAAATAAAAAAAAAATTGTGAGGAGAGGAAGATGATTGTGCGGCGCTATTAGGGTTGGGGATCAAGATTTTTAAATCAATACTTAATGTTGCAAAATTAAAATATATCTAAAAAAAATTCAAATTCTCTTTCTCAAACATATTTTGAATGATATTAACCTCGCATTAGAAATTGAAATAACAATGATTTTGAAGTTATCTCCTACAAATTAAAGATAATGAGCAAATTTTGCTCTAAAATGATGTTAATGAGACTTATTTACACCTCAATTTTTGTTTTTAGATGCAACCAACATTGTAAGACAACATTTATTTTAAGTTCTTTCACAATAAAACTCAACTTCTTAACGGCATATTTAAAGAAAACAATGTAAAAAAATTATAATCTACTGAATAGTCATAGAAAAATTCAAACTGAACTCGTCCAATTATAATCATTCGTGACATAAAACTTCATTTTAAAAGTAAAACTGATAAAATTATTTTTTAACAACAAAAAATAAATAAATTTCATTAAAATTATGAAAAAATTTTGCAATATTGGGCATACCCTACCGTGAAAATTTTAACATGTAAACTTCAATGGCATGAAAAAGCATAAAACAGAAGTAATATTTTTCTAATACGGATGTTGCTCGGACTCTAATACGGGCTTGGCTACATGTGGAGGAATAGGGCGTGAGACCGCTGCAAGATGGTGTTTTGGTTTCTCTAAAGCGATTGGTGTATGTATTGTGTTGGATGCTGAATTATGGGGTATTTATGAAGCAAACCGGCCCTCGGCAATAAAAATAAGGGCGCCCGCCCAAGACCCACCACTAATGAAAGTTACATTTTTGTAATTTTATTCAAATATATTATTTTATTTTTTTAATATTTGTTATTAGGGCTTAATTTTTTTAATACTTGTTAATAGAAGTTTAATTTTTTTTTCTAATATTTATTATTAGGGACATACTCTTAAAATTTAACTTTTTCTAATACTTGTTATTAGGGCCCGTTTTTTTTAATATTTGTTATTTTGGGCATACTCTTAAAATTCAATTTTTCAATTTTTGTTATTAGAGGCCTGATTTTTTAATATTTTTTATTATGGACATACTCTTAAAATTAATTTCGTTACTTGCTATTAGGGACATAGATTTAAATAACGGTTGACAGAAATTTAAATAACGGTATGCAACCGCAACAACGACCATTACATGACGATAGTGGCAGTGGCGGAGTCAGGATTTTCTTATAGTGAGGTCAGGAGTGAAGTATAAGGTACTGGGGATTTCTATACCATTAAAATAAGCATTGTTGACCCAATACCCCCAACAAATTAAGTGTGGTCAAATCTAATATTTCTTATGAAAAATTTTATATTACCTTCTTGAAAAACCTATATCCTAACAAATCAATTGGGGTTAATTGCACCCCCAGTTTATATGCTACATCAGCCCATGAGTAGCGGCACCATCTGAAGTCGCGATACTCATAATTGTTATGTCCCAATAGCGTATGTTATTAAGAGATTTCACAACCGCGATACTCGCAGTGACCGAAATAGCATCTATAATGTCCACAACCACGATAAAACCTAACATGACTATAAATACGACCGCAATCGTAATTTAAATTTTTAATTTGGAGCATATTTTTTTTATTCGCTCTGGCCACCAAAATTTCTGGACCGGCTCTGTTATGAAGATTTGGTGACGGTCTAGAGTTTGCGTATTTCTGGAGTAATTATTGACACTAGTAATAAGGATGCATATAATCTTTTGGCACGAGATATAACGGAAAATGTTGCGATTTCGATGCTGCCGCTCGTAGATTATACGGTTAAGCGAGATAGGTTAGTTAGATTCAGCTTTGTGGGTCGTACTGGCAATGCCGTTGCTGATAATTTGGCAAATCTAGCTTGGCAGCTGCCAGATTGTTACGCCCGCTTCATGGAGCCTCCGGATACAGTGCGTGCTGCCTTAAACCATGATTGGAAAATCATGCTTGCTGTCCAGAGGCGGATCCAGAAATTTAAACTTAGTAGTTCATTGATTGATTTAATAATGTAGAATTAATTTATACTAGTGTAATAATGTGTTGATAAAGAATAATTATTGTGCAAGCAAACAAAGCTTGTAGTCGAAAATATTGACATTGAATAACTAACCTATAACGTGTAAATATGTTTGAGATATTAGAAATGTCTTACATCAGTATAATTGTATTTTAGAGTAGAAAAAATTACTCTAATAAAATTAAGTATTGATAAGTGGTATTGTTGTACTTGTAATTAAGATGGATTGATTTCTAATAATATACGTGTAATAGTGTTGAAGATATTCACATTTCCAATTCCTTGCCATTAACAATAATTGTATTAATATAAACAAATTAATGACAAAATGCGACAATTTTATATAAATAAACTAATTTTTTGGTCACGTGCTCTTTAATGAGCTCACGAAAGATCCCTACTACCAATTTAATAAAATAATATCGTGACTTTTTTAGACAGACTTTATTCTCTTTAATTCCTTTACCAATTCTATTAATTATCTCCAATTCATCATGAATTCCTAAATCTTCTTTCTTCAATCCTAATTCTCATGGTCCAACATTGAGGTTCATGCTTAATTTTACAGAGTGCAAGACGCACCAAGGCACAAAACGTTGGTGCGGGTCTTTCGTAAACGAGGCAAATTTTTGTGCAAAATATTTTTAAATCAACCCTAAAGTTATTTTATACTTAAAACAACTTGATAATTATAGTATAAAGATTTAGAGATCAAAATATTTTAATTAAATGTAAATTTTAAAATTATTAAAAATGAAAAATGAAAATATTAATAAATTTATATTATTTTAATATGTAATTTTAGTAATTTAATTAAATTGGTAAATATTTAAAAATAATTTTTATTTTTATATTAGTTTACATTAAAACTAATATTAAGATTAAACGTTCTAAATCAAGTGTTTTAGTCACAATTTTCATTATTATTATTATTATTATTATTATTATTATTGTTAAAAGAAAACCTATTTTTTAATAAGAAGAATGGGTTTAATGAACCAAATAATAAGCCCACTAAAGTCACAAAGCAACCCAATTAACCGAAATGATTTTAAAATAATAGATTTTCGTCTTTCTTCTCCAGCTCTTCTTCTTCATTTCAAGGATTCCTCTACTTTTTTTTTTCATTCATGTTAGATTTTTTTTCAAATTTTTTTAATTTTTTTATTGGTAGGTCAAGTGACCTAGGAGGTATACAAATAGATCCGCCCTTGTTGCTGCCTTAGATTATATTGTAATCGCTCATTTTTGTCCGGATTGTATAATATTATAGTAGTATTATTAATTAATATAATAATATATATTATCTTTAATATGTAAAATAATAATAAAAATTATTATTATAAAAAATATATAAATATATATAAGGGAATTAAAAAAATAAAAAATGCAAAAAACAAAAAAAGAAGAAGCAATGCGTGGAGCACAAAGCTCAACGTCAACATTTCCCCTCCCAAATTGCCTATAAAAGGCAGGGAGGGGCAGCCTTTGGAGAGCACCAATCGGCCCCAAAAAAATTGGGAGCCAATGGCCGGCCCCAGCAAGGCTGGCCAAGCGTAGAGGTAGTGCTCTCGGCCTTAGCTGGTTTAATCTAGTATTCAATCGGAGTTTTTCTGTGGCCTGATCTAGTTAATTTTTTAGGTCATGACGAGGATACATGAAAATTTTGGTGAGGGTCGGTCGAAATTTTTCATCTGAGATTCGAGTGGGGTAAAAAATTCGATCCTTATCTTTGTATTTATCTTATTGTTGGTTTATATATAGGATAGTTTTATTGATTATGTTTTTTAATTATTGATATGTTTTTATAATAAATATAAGGTATTAGATAGTTTAGTATTTATTTAATGTTGACTTTTTTTTAATAAATATATTTTGTATGTTATGTTAGATTTAGTTTTTAGGGTTTTGGTATTCAGTTAGGAGTGGCATCCCGGGTATCCTGGTATCATCTCTTTTGGTACCGCATACTATGAGTTTTTTATTTGAATTAATGACATGTCCATGCATTTTATTCTGTTGCGTATAGTATTAGACCTTTATTCCGGTATTCTAGTAGAAGTGTCATCCCGGTCTCCGGGTGTCATCTCCTTTGATACCATGGATATAGAGGCAAATTTAATATTGTCATGCATACATGCATTATAGGAATTAAAATTAAATTAGATTGAATTTTTATTTCTCTTAATAAATACGATACGAACTCATTAGGTACTAATTTTGGGCGGTGTGGAGGTGCTAACCCTTTCCCATCCGTAACCGACTCCCGAACTCAAATTTTCAAAATAAAATTGTCATCAGCTGCGACACTTGGGAAGAAAAAAATCACAGAATATATATATATATATATATATATATTTCCTTTTGAAACTACTATTAATCGTCGCATAGCACAATCCCACTTTTTAATAAGTTTTATTTATTAATTATTTAAAATAATAATTAATTGTAATAATAAATTTAATTAATAATATTTTGGTCTAACCTAACACTGATTAATCTATAACAATACATTGTCACACACATAACAGAAAATGATTAATATGGTAAGTTCTTAAATATTTGATAAATTTTGTCAAATAAAGAACTAAATTAATAATAAAATGTAACGTAAATGTTTTTATTTATTTATCGACTTGTGTCAATACAATGAGAAATTATATCATGGGTCATTCCCGCCACGTCATCTATGGGATCAACCAATAAAAATCACCCATCTCATTATTTTTTTATGTCATATTTTTATCAAGTGAATCTTCGCTTGGTAAAAAATGTTTTTTAAATTGATTTACAGTAAATATGAATGAAGATTCACTTGGTAAAAATATGATATGGAAAAAAATAATGGGATGGGTGGTTTTTATTGGTTGGTCCCATGAATGATGTGGCGGGAATGACCTATGATATAATTTCTCCAATACAATACTCAAGATTTTCATAAACAAAATTTTGATTTAAATTATACAATTAATATAATGAAAATACTTTGATACATAATCCTTTTTAATTTTAGGATTTAGGTTAGGATTTATGGGTTTAGGTTGTAAGATATATAATTTATGGTTTGTGGTTAGAATTTAGGATTTAGGATTAGGGATTTAGATTTTAAATTTTATAGTTTAAATATGAAGGGTTGTGTAAATTTTATAAACAACTTGTGTATCAAAATATAACCCTTAACATAATTTATATATGCATATCGTATGGATGTATATATATATATATATATATATATATATATAAAACTTTGATACACATGCTGCGTAAACATTATTTTACGCAAGTTTTTTAATTTTAGGGGTAGATGTTTAGTTTAAGGTTTAAAGTTTATGAGTTTAGAATTTATGGTACATGGTTTAGAGTTTATGATTCATTTTTTAAGGTTTAGGATTAAAAATTTATAATTTGAGTTTTTATAGTGTAAATATACAAACTTGTGTAAAATAAATTTTATACAGGCTGCGTATCAAAATTTTATCCATATACATATGTGTATATATAGGGACAAAACTATAAAGAGAATGTGAATGATATGTGTCTTCAATTTTTATTTGATGATAATTATGGTCCATATTTATTTGAATACTTGTCAAATTAAACATTATTCCTCTAAAATTTTAGATTAATTACTAATTATTAAGTTTTTATTAATTTTAAAATTAAACAATTTTACCTATCTCGTTATCTAACCCTAGCTCTATCTTTGTTTATATTGTTCGACCAGTAAAATTTTATTATCGAAAACAAAATAGCATCCATCGCTGCACTCAAAAAAGTCAGAAGAATACAATATAATTTATTTTATTTAATAGTTTAAAGGTGATTACAAGGTAGTGTTTGTTTATAGATATTCTTAACGATTTGACAATACACATACTTTATAGACATTGTGATTGAACTCGAATTTTTTAAGATGACATCATAATTTAGTAGTTAAGTTTTGAAATTGAATTTTTTTAGAATTAATGTATTAAAAGTATCTAAAAAATGTAACATTAAAGTGGAGTGTTCTTTAAAAAAGTAAGTATCAGATAGAGATAAAAAAAATCGTTTTAATTGATAATAAGATTATATGATTTTATAAAATTATATTTGCTTAATTAATTATATATATTACTTTTTAAAGATATTATAAAGATTATAGATAAATATTCTTGAATTTTGAATTTTGAAAACTACTCATTTTATGAATGAGTTTTTGTTTGTATTTTTGTGATTAGATTATTTTTTATAAATATAATTTTGTGATTATAAATTTAATCCTAATTGATTTATATATAATATATTTATTCAAATAATATCATTTATAATTTCAAAATATAATATAATATAAAAATGATAAATTAAAAATTAATTTCATGAGACTTAATTAAAATAAAATAAAGAGAAATAAAAGATTTAATAAAAACACAAACTTTAGAAATTAAACAGTCGATAGTTCCTAATAAAGGATACATGTGCCCCTAACATTACAACACAAACAGTAAAAAACATACACACAACACAAATTAACCTTAAACAAACAAAGTTCAGCCTGTATAATGTTAACACTTAGAAAGATTATTTTTTTCCTTATGATACGATCATACGATTATAAACTAGAGATTTCCTTGAGAAATCATCTCCAGAAAGTCCACTTCCTTCCTCAACGAATCCATTTCCGAGGGAAGCTCGAAATTCTCCATGGCATTGCTGCTGCTAGCTTCTCCAATTATCGATCCGAAGCTTTGATTACTCTGATCGTTATAAACATTCGCATCGACACTGTAATCCATTTGCTGCTGTTGCTGTTGCTGCTCCTTCTGCTGACGCTGACGACGAATGTGATGGTTTAAAGCTTCCATATCCCAACCCGTAGGGTTGAAACCTGAGTTTTCGAGTTGCATCAAGTGTGGGTCAGTGATGGTCTCAGGGTTGGTAATTTCGAACACCATTTTTGCGTTGTCATGTTGGGTCGTCAGCGGCGATGTTGAGGTGGAAGTCGAGGCCGAGCTTATGGACTTGATGTAGTTTTGGAGAAGAGAGGGTTCAGGAGAGGTTCCGTCCTTGGCTTTGCGCCTCGAATTTTGCCTTCGCTTGGCGGCGTTCCAATGGTTCTTTATAGTGTTTTCGGAGCGTCCTGGGAGTCTCTTAGCTATCTCAATCCATTTGTTCCCCATTTCTCTGTGTGCTGCAATCAATATCATGTCTTCTTCCTCACTCCATGAATCCTTCTGCAATTTTAAACAAACCCTTATTAAAAACATAGTTATTATATTTATTTTTAAAGTATTTTTTCATTGATAATATATCATAATATGTTGCATTAATAGTGTGATAAATTTATAAATTGATAATCTATCAAATATATGAATTCTATTTATCATACATATATGTTCATTTTTGTTGATAATAGAGAGAGAGAGAATGCATGTAATTTTTTAACTCTCTTTTTTTTTCTCCGAGAAGGTTTAATAAAATCATAGTCATGTTGATTTAGGTTCAACAATCATATGGTAAAGTAAAAATCTCTTCATGTAAAACATTTTTTCCAATAAAACTTTATTTTAAAAGCAAAAGTAATAAGATTATTTTTTTATTAAATTTTAGAATTTCAACTTATTGTAGTGATAAGCATGCATTAGTAATATTTGGTCTTACCTAACAACGGTCAGATGGCATGATAATATGGGTTGTCACACGCGTAACGACAAACTATTAGAATAATAAGTTTTTAAATACTTTATAAAGCGCATCAAATAAAGAAATATAATAACAACAAAAATCCTGACGTGTAATTTCTCATTCATTTATCGACGCGTGTCGCCTATAATTGAAATTCCATAACCGAACAAATTAGTATTGATTTTTACGGCTAATACCATGTATGCATATGATGTGTGATTGAATGCGTGTATATCAACATATATGCATATGATGATGTGCAATTTTTTTCTCCAAGACGTGCATTCATACATCTATAATCTTTTGTATGAATGCATATATATATATATATATATGGGGGATGAAAGATGGAAATGAGAGGGAAAATAAGGTAAGAAAAACCTTGATATCAGGCCTCAGGTGGTTATGCCATCGCTCTCTACACTGTTTTCCTACCCTCTCATCTAGGAGCTTGGCAATTTGAGACCATCTCTTTGTTCCATACCTCGATACCAATTGTATTAGCAATCTACAAAAACATATACATATATAATCAGATCTTCGTGTAAACTACGATCTTAAAGGGAGGAGAAAACACAACCCTAACCAAAACAAAACAAGTGAACAAAAAACATAAGAAAATGAAGAGAAAAAGTTAATTTTTCACCTGTCTTCTTGAGGAGTCCATTGCCCTTTGACTACATTAGTTTTCTTAACAGCTCTGTTAAGTCTTGTGGATTTCTGGGACCTTCTGTTGTTGTTCTCATCAACTTCGTTTTGATTACTATTATTATTATTTTTCCCATTTTGATCTGCAGCACTGACGCATGAGACTTCATCACCCACTCTTGCAGCCACCGGGCGAGGCGGAGGCGGAGGTGTTTGCTCTCGCTGTTGATGACTCCGACGATCGTCGGTTTCCGGCGGGGAGAGTAGAGGTTGTTGAGCTGAAGGTTTGTTTTGAGAAAAATCCCAGCGGGGTTCAGTATTTTGAAAGGCTTGGAAAATCAAGCCATTGTTTGAAGCAGCACCATGATCCGGTACTGTAAACGACAAGGAAGGGATATAAGCATTGAGATCACTGGAGAAATCACCGGTGTAAGGCTCGGCAAAAGGGTCGGTGCATGTGGAGGAATACTCAAAGAAAGGATTCTTTGAGGACCAGTCGATGGGAAAGTGATGAAAATGGTGAGGGTTGCTCGAGCGAGAACCGCCGTTGGTAGCACCGGGAGTTGAGTTATGGCTGACATGGTCTTGGTTGAGAATAAAGTCGTGAACCAAGGCTTTGGAAGCCGAAGCTTCACCGGGAAAAGGAAAAGTGGAGCCACAGAAGTCAGGTTTGAAGGTAGAATTGGAGTTATTTTCTGGGAAAAGGCTAGAAAGGAAAGGAAAATCCTCTCTAAAACTTGCATCAAACTCCATGCAGGCTGAACAAGGAAGGACTGAAGCAAAAACGAGAAAGAGAAAAACTTCAAGAGAAATGAAGGCTGCTTTGATGTTTGTCTTGCAAAAAATGTTTGGTAGTTATGGTTTATAAATGCTTAAGGCTAAGTTTCTATGTGGGGCTCATCTGATTTTTTTATTAATTTTTTATTTGACTTTATAAAAATATATTAAAAATAAATAATTAAATGCTAACTGGTTGGTCCAAGTGGTAAGCAGCATGATATCACCAGGTCTCGAGTTTAGGGTCTTGTGTATGCAAAAAAAACTCCGTTAGAAGATTCACCCATCAAAATTAGATGTGCGACGTGGGTCGATCTGGATTAGATAGAATAAAACCCTAGAGAGTCGAGAGGATAACTAAAAAGTAAATAAATAATTAAATAAATTATGAATTATTTGGCAATATTTTAAGCCCTTGATGAAATGGGAAAGCAAGGGTTAATATTGAAAGTTGATAGTGTTCGTTAAACTTCCAAGTTAAGTGTTGCAAATGGCAAAAGAGAATGGACCCAAATTAATTATTAGTTCGTTAAAAAGGTTTGTATTTTAGGGCAAATTCTTATGTTAATCCAAATGAGACGTGTGAGACATGGGGAGCCCCTTCGATTCTTTTCAAGCCAAAAAAATGCCCTAAAACCCTTCATTTCTTTAATCCAAATTCTCATTTTAATTTTATAGCATGATTAATACCAATTTTAGAACCAATTAAATGGGTTTTATTTTAATTTTAAGGATAATGTTCGGTTAATTGATATTTACAGATATTAGTTAATTGTTTTCATTAAATTATTTCTAATGAATGCTTTTTTTGGAATAAATATTTCTAATGAATGCTGTATTAGGGATTTATTAATGATTTATATTTTAATTTTGTGGGGTCAATAGAAATATGAAATTAAGAGAGTTGGGCTATTTTAAGGGTGCGGGGTTTTATTTTCCACGTATTTAATTTAATTTGATTTTCTCTTTAATTACATCTTTCAATGCTTAATTGATAGTAATTTATAAATTTTGGGACCTCTAATTTTATATTTATGAATTCCAGCTTTAAACGCAATTAAAAAAACAGAAGAAAAGGCGATGAGTCAAATTAACTCGGTAAGACTATATAAATTTTTAACTCTAAAAACAAACATTAATTAGGAAAATTCTACAACGCTCGACGAGCACCGCTGAACACCACTAATGATGAACACCGTTGAACACCATTAAATTAATTAATAAAAAATAAAAATCGCAAGGACTAAATACATAATTATAAATTATTTAAACATATAATTATAAATTATTTAAAATAAAATATTAATTAAATTATTTTTCATATATATAGTTTTTGTTAATCTTTTTTTAATTATTATCAAATACTAAACCCTAAATATTCAACCTTAAACCCTAAACTAAAAACTATAAACCCTAAACCATAAAACCTAAATCCAATAATCAAATTTAGGGTTTGGGGTTTAGTGTTTATAATTTAGTGTTTAGGGTTTTAGGTTTAGTGTTTAGGGTTTTGAGTTTAATGTTAATAGTTTAGGGTTCAGGCTTTTGGGTTTTTATTTTTTAAATTGATTAACGTTGGTATTTGATTCAATTATTTTTAAAAAAATAAAAAAATATTATATACATGGAAAATAATTTAATTAATGTTTTATTTTAAAAAATTATAATTATATGTTGTGTCCTTTAGATTTTTAATCTTTATTAATTAATTTAATAGTATTCAACAATGTTCATCGTTAGTAGTGTTCAGCGGTGTTCGTCGAGCGTGATAGACTTATCCACATTAATTATCTATCTATCTATTTATCTATCTATCTATATATATTCAGTTAAGATAATGGATTATATTCCTTTTAATTTAGTGACAATAATTTATAAATATAATTAATTATTTTCATCCTTCAAACCAAACAAAATTAAAAGATTTATACTTTTCAATAGATTTTCTTAATGAAATGAATTATATTACCTTTAATTTTATAAAATGCTAAATTTCAAAATAAATTATTTTACTATTATAATTTCAAAATACTTTTCTTTTTACACACTTTTCATCAATCGAATCAATGCCGATACTAACGCGTGACACTAAATTCAGTTATTTATTAATAATGTAAATATAAATATATTTTTATGAATTTTTATGGGTAAATTGCGCAAATCATAACTCAACTATTTTTACATTCCTATTTTGCTCACTCAATTCAAAAATTTTCAATTTAATAATCGAACTTTTAAATTGCTCATATTTAAATTATGCTGAATTATTTTATTAATATTTTAGTATGACATGACATATTTTATAACTATTGAAATATAAAAATCATTTAAATAAGATAAAATGATATTTTATTATTAATATTTAAAATAAAAAATCAATTCAATTTTATACTCTAAATCCACCCAAACGTAAACCCCAAATTACAATCTCACACCTCCACCTTCACCTTCACCATCACCATCACCGACAACCTTCGCCACTACTGCTAAATATGAAAAATAGAGTTTTAACTATGGTTGTTGAGAAGCTTCTCCTGCCATCAAAGCCTAAAGTTGTTGAAGTTGCCATGGATTAAGAAAACAAAAGTTTTGGTTTTTGTTGCCATTTCTGTATTGAAACCGTGCATTTTTCTTCCAACACCAACAAATCAACTTCGATTCTATTCATGTAAAGCTCTCATCCAAACATGAGTTCATTTTCAATTCATACACAATCATGGGGTAGCCGATGAAGATGATGGTGAGGGAGGTGTAGGGTTTTTGATCGTTGAAGGTGAGGTTGATGGAGGGGTGAGTTCCAATTTGGGGTTTAGGGTTTAGATTGAATTGGGTATAAAATATAATTAATTTATTTTATATATTTGTGCATTTAATAATAATAAAATATAATTTTTATTTTATTTTAAATGAATCTTATATTTATTAATAATAAAATATGTCATGTTACCAAAATATTAATAAAATAATTTAGAGTGACTAAAACATGAGTAATTCGAAAGTTCTGTTGTTAAATTAAATTTTTTTAAAGATAAATGAGTAAAATAAGAGTAAAAAGATAATTGAGTGATGATCTATGTAATTTACTTATTTTTTATTCATAAAAGGGGTAGGTGAACCCCGACAAGGTATTTTATTTTGTCTTAAGAGGTTACTTTGAAACTGAATTTTTTTGTCTTTTTACGAGCAAATTTTGAGAAAGAGAAAAATAAATAAGTGTGGAAGGTTGGTTTTGGAGAGCTTAGCAGCAATGTAATGTGTCCAAGATTTTTCACTAAACCCAGGTGGTCTTTGTAACTGCACATTTATTAGTTCTCCATTTTCAGTCCAGAATTTAATGTTTTCTCACATTTAATTTTATACTTTAAGTTTTTGCCAAATTTTGTGTGTAAAAAAAGGTTTAATTATAAAATTAGTGTTCAAATTATATATATCTTTTATAATAAATGTTTAAAGTATTTTATTGGTTAAAATAGATGTTTAATAATATTTTATTTCGTTATATTTTAAGGTCGATTGGTTAATTACTGTAAAAATATGTGATTCAATACATGAGTGACACGTGACATATTTATTATTTTATTTTATTTTTAAAAAAATCACAAAAAACTTTAAATTTCTCAAAAATGCCCTAAATTTTATATTTTTCGTAAAACTTCTAAATCCCTAAATTCTCAAATTCCTCCATTATCATCGCCGAATCAACCATTATCATCTATCCTTTTGTCGTCGAACCTCCACCACCGATTACCACACTCTTATGTTGCTAGAAATCGATGAATGATATATCAATTGAACGCCGAATTTCAAAAGCTTTCAACTGAAAGACGAACGACATTATAGCTCTTGCGACGAGAGGAGACTCATTGTGGTGGTGGCAACGTGGAAATCACAATGACATCAGATGAATTTAGAGATTAGGGTTGGGATTTGAGATTTTAGGCTTTCACGAGAAATTAAAAAAATTTAGCAATCTTTTAAATTAACAAATTTAGATTTTAATAATTAAAAGAAATAAAAAAAACACAGACACGTGTTAAATAATGATTGAGTGTTAAAAATTTTAATGAAATGATACATTATGCACATATTTTCACCACACACAAAAAATGTTGGACACTTATTTAAAAAAAAATACTTTCAATAACTATTACTAGAAATATATAGTTTCGACACTTATTTTATAATTAAGCCATAAAATTAAAATCTAAAAATAAATAAATAAATAAGTTTACAGTTACTTTCTTCATTTTATGCTGTCATTCTCAATTGAAATTTTGATTCCTTTTTTCACTTCAAGACTTGGGCAGTCGAAGTCTAATATCAATGGTGGAAAATTATTTTAAGTACAATTTTGATTGAATCATGGCTTTAGAACGATAATGATTTGATTTTATAGGATCAGTTTATAAATACATACAAAAAATTCGTTTCCAAAGTCAAAATTAATTTAGCTAAATTGATATCTATTTATTCGTATTTTTATTATAATATTAATTTAAGGTTTTTGGTAAAAAAATCTAATAGAATTATTTCAACATAGGATGAACTACACCGTTAGTAACTTAATTTTAGTATTTGTATCTACCACTAAACTTTAAAATGGTTTAATTTTAAGCATTTAATTTTAATTTTCGGTTCAATTAAGGTTTTGGACCGCTAAATCGTTAACAACTGGATGACATGACAGTTTTATATTAACGTGCACTAACGTGGTATCTTGTGTAACAGTTTGGTCACAAAACTTTAGTTTGTGTATCAATTTGGTCCTAAAATTTTAGTTTGTGTATCGATTTGGTCTCGAAACTTGAGTACGGTCAATGAGTTATTTTTTCACCCATTTTTAACTATCGTCGTAAATTATTCTCAAGCGCCTTTTACAGCCACCCTAGACATCAATAAACTCATCTCATCGTCCCTGCCACTTTATTGGTTTAGAATTTTTTTTAAAAAAATCTTTAAAATTCACAAAATTAAATGCAAATAACCCATCATTTTTTATAGTTAGAAGGTTTTGGATGTTTGTTTAAAATTTGAACGGTGAGAAACATTCTTTCGAGAAGTGAACAACATACCTCCAAATTAGCCTTATCAGACAGTCAACATACATCAAACTTGTAGACATGTTTTCATCGATTTTGAGTGTGTTTCGTGAAAAACAAATCTGAGGAGATGAAAGAAAGTGTTGTAACCCATTTGGTCCGGGCCTCAATACCCTTTATATACCCAAAACCCAATAGCATTATCCAGACCCAAATCCACTATTACCCAAACCCAATTACAAAGCCCAAAAACCTTACCCAAATACCCATATTGTAACCTCCTTGACCCGGCCTAGACGCCCAACCAGATCAAGAAGGCTACATTAGGTTTGCCGTAGCAAACCAAAGAGATACAACAATTTTTTCCCTTTATCTTATCTAGATGCCAATTATTAACCCTACATGCTCATGCAGACATTAGGTGTAACCCCAACTCAATCGGGCATCAATTTGACATCCAATTGATCATATTTATAATTTAGGGACCAAAATAAAAATACAGATAATTTCATGATTAAATCTCACTTTTAAGTTACCAACCTTTAATTAGTCAGGTTCCAATCATTCATTTCAAATTTCAGCTCAATCCGATCATTCTATCACATACAATCGTATTGGCAATAATCAGGGACTAAAATGTAAAGATGACAAAACTGCCCCAAAGTGACATTAACAGAATTAACGGTCATCCGTACCGATACAGGTAAGCCCGTATCGATACAGTTTGAAACACCACATTTCGATACACCACCATGCAGTATCGATACGCCTAACTGAAATACCGAACTTTTGAAAACCTTGATGATCGTACCGATATGGCTCTCCGGCGTTTCGATACACGAGATTGGGACGAAAATGTTGATTTCCATTAGCTGAGACCTGTATCGAAACACCCATTTCCGTACCATAACTCTAAGACCAAAATGGCCTAGGCGTATTATAGACTCTCTAAGTGAATGCTGGCAAAAGAGGGCATAAAATATTTATTGGAAAAGTATAAACAGTGCCAAAATGAGTCTTTTGCGTGCAAATATACACGGTCTGCAAGTAATACAACAATTAAGCTGGGTATCGATCCTATAGAGATTGACTTGGAATTCGATTGCTTTGATTGTTACTTGCCTTGAGAAAAAATTGTTTTGTTTTGAAGTTGGTTTTGGAAATAATTGAAATAAAATAAAATAAATGAAAGTAAGACGTTGGCAAGGAGTGTGCTTTAATGAATGATGAGCGTTGGCAGGGAATGCCTGGTTTTCACGCTATTCATGCCATGCCAGTCTTTAACAACAACATGTCTTGGCATTGTTTGCCGGGCAGATTCAAAATTAGCAACGCCTCTCTCGATGGTCATTGCCCTAAATTGATCATGTAAAAACTATATCTCTATAGTGTTTGTTTTCAAACAAACCAATTTGATTAAGATCCAATCTATACTCCTAAGGGGTAGATTTTACTCCCGGAGTCAGTTCATCTACTTGAATGACTTCTCTCGAAGCTTCTCTCCTTAGTATTCAACAACTTAATCATTGCCACCCCAAGTCTGTTAAGATATTAAGGAGCAATAGGCCAACAGTGCCAGCTCTTGCTTGGCATAGTATTTAGGAAACATTAAAGTATGCCGAATAGTTAAAACATTGCCAAAGTAGATTTATTATTAAAAATTAACAAATAAAAAAGCGTTCAACGTAAACATCCCCCACCAACTATTAAATTAGTTCATGGTGAGGGATTTAACCAACAACCCACAAACATTTTCGCAATACATCATCATTAAAAACAAAATAAAATAACTTGAAAGAGAGAACGGGCTAGGAGGGGTCTCTCAATGCAGCCCTTCAAGATCAATGGTTCTCGTCCAAGTTGGTCAGACCACCCTTCCACGGTGCAGTCGGTTGTCAATCACCACACACCAACTCCTCATGATCCAATCTTTATCTCCTCCAAGTCTAGTGTGGTTGGTGTTTAAATAGGCATGCGGGGAAGGGATATGATGAGCTCCTCATTTGAATTTTGAATTTCAATTGCACAAGGGATAAAGGATTATCTTCTTATCCAAAATTGAATGAGAGCTGATCAGGCTAAAGCTGGCGTCATACTGTCGATGCTACCTTGGCGTCCAAGCTTGGCATGAATATGCCAACAAGTCTTGGCACCATCTTATCCGCTATTTTTTCAGAGATTGATCCAATTGCTATCTTTTCGGAGCCTGATCATTTCCTATTTTTTCGGGGTCCAATAGCTTCTGGGCGTGACATCAAGTTCACTTCTTTGCCATCCGGTGCTGGGCATTGTTTGGTCCATCTGTGCCAACAACACTCGGCATTCTCTCTGGAATTTCTTCATGAGGAGCTTTCCTGGGCCAAACCCTATGCCAAACCTACAAAACTGCCAACAAAACAACCCTTCACACTGGCATAGACAAAACTTTAAACTCCTTTTGCAAATGCATGATTCTAACATCCTAATACAACTAAATGTACCTAAAAGCAAGCAAAAGCATTATAAGATTGGCATTAAAAACAGTACTTTTGCAGAGGTAACACGTATAGAAACACCAACCCACATACCGATCCCATAAGCCTGAAATTGCCTAGCCGTACCGATACGGTTCCCCGCGTATCGATACGTCTAGACCTGTAATGTCACATTTGGCTGGTTTTTCATCCGAAAAGCATACTCAAATCACTCTAACATGCTTAAAACACAATACCTATACACCAAACATATCTCATTTCAACTAGCATCACAATTCTAACAACACAACAAGGCTTCATGCATCAAAAAGGAAATCTATAGGCATGCTTCCTAATATGAATCCAACCAACATATCAAAGGATAAACTAGCACCAAAATCAATCTTTAAAGGTCATTTACAACCCGGGAGAAACTAAAGAAACATGCTCAAACAGGGAGTTCCACAAAACATCTCCCAAAACACAGCTAGTACCCCATTGCCCTTATTCATTATAGTCTAGTCTCTAACATACTTTGGAAACAAGTCTTGCCAAGATCCCCTTGCTTCTTGCTGCCTTCCGGGACTTTAATTCTCTGCATTGATGGAAAAAGAGAGCGTAAGCACACAAGGCTTAGTGAGGAGTGCTCAGAACAAAACACTATAAATGCATTTAAACCATTTTCTTTGCATCATCCTTTAAAACATCATGCCCTTTCTAAAACATGCACTTTACATTATTAAAACCAGCATATTAAACCATATGCTACATGTATCATTAATCAACAACAAGTTACATTGCTAACCCTCTACTTAAGCCTTCCCATGCATTACTACCAAATGCAAAGCTCAAGGAGAAACATGTATAAATCACATTATACAACATAAAACATTTCAATGATACATTAACAATTATATTGGCTTACAAGTGATCTTTAAACAAATCCAATAACAAAAGAGTTCATCGGATACATGGATTCAACAAGTGTTAACCCAACAATTCAAGCCATCTCAACCGGAATAGCGATACAATCATAATCGCGATATAATAACAACCGAGTACATTAACCACCGAGTACACTTTCAACCCACGGGGACACCCACCCCAATCAGCGGTTAGACGCTTAATCCACTAACGAAAGTTTTCGGCACTGTTTAACCCCTCTACCGTTAGGGTACCTGGATGGAGTATTCGGAACGCCGTATAAACCCTTCAACATCCAATGCGACTTATTTACAATGCACTCAATCCTATGGCGACCAACTATATCCGATAACAATTTTAAAACCACATTACTTGCCAATATAATTAACCATTTAACATTTACCTCACTATTTTAAATAAGCATTAAACCATACCATTATCTAAAGCAACAACCATGCTTTAAACCACAAGTATAAACCATACTTACAATGATCACTTACCATGTGCATCCTTCAGCAAAACATGTTTAAAAGCAGTATATCAAATACTTTAAAATATGCTTAAATAGTAGGTAACATGTAAATTAAAACAACTGCATACAACCATTTCAAACTAGCACGACCGAGAGAGTAAAACCACTTTATACTTACTTCCAAGTCTAGGTAAGTGTTTCAAGCTCTACCTTAACTCCCAAAACTCTGTACCAAATCATCAAAACGCTTTAAATCATCTTTTCACTCACCAATACGCAAAACCTCGACTCGCCGACGCGAAATCAAATATCCGAAACCTACAACGCTTCTCTAATCACTTCTGGATCAACCTCCCTTGTTTTTACCATAAAACAATAGAGGATTAATGCATCATAATGCATTCTAAACACAACAACTACAATCCTTCTCGGATTTCCACAACACATTCATAATTAACCTTCCACAACAACCGAAAACATAACCAAAACATTTTGATTCACAACCCAGCCAACATATATCAATCTAACATCACTTTCAACATCAAAACACATCTAAAAACATATCCAAATCAACCTACCACCTTCAGCAACCTTAAAACCAAAGAAACACCACAAAACCTCAAAACTATCAACCTAAACAAATATAGATTCTTAAGTTTCGGGATTCCATTGATAAAAATCACTTATCAACATTATTAAACATCCAAAATATAAATCAAAGCATCCTTAATTACTGGAAACTAGATCCAATCAGTGAATTACTCATTCTCCCCAAATAACTCAATTAAACACTAGAAAAAACATCAAAATCAAATTAGAAACACAAAAACAATGATCAAATGCTTGAGAATTTCAATAAAGAACTATACAATAGAGGAGATCTCGGGAATTAACCCTATTGTGAAGTTTCTCCCTCAATTGATTTGTGAAAAGCTAAGAAAACATAAGATTTCAATGAGATTTTGCAAAACAAAGTTAAAGAATCAAGTTAGAATCAATAATCTGAGTGAAAATAATCTCTCACCTCTGGATTTTGATGAAATTCTGATTGTTTGGCTGAAAAGAAGTTGAGCGAAAATGTTTAGGAAAAAGTTACACAAATTTTCTTTAAAAGCTAATAACTAACTTAGATATTTTAATCCTTCTTAAACCACCTTTAAAACGCATGTTTAAAATGATTTAATTGAAGAGAAACCTCCAGTAAAAACTTGGTAATTTAGCTCCTTAAGGATTCTAAGAATTTCACCCTTTTCATTTTAGTCACTTTAAAACAGTTTTCAAAAATCGCATTTTAGTCACTAACCAAAATGTCACATTTCCAAATTCCATTTTCCAAAATTTATTCCACAAAAAATAATAATATATTAAAAATGTATTTTAACTATTTTCCACATTTTTATCTTACCAAAAAATATATGGTCCCAAAATCGACTCGAATCCCTACTCCGATCCACTGGACCGTCTAATAAACCTCCAAACCGCTAAGCCCTAAAACCGGGGAGTTACAACTCTCCCCCACTCAAGAAATTTTGTCCCTGAAATTTACCTAGAGGAAACAGGTGCGAAAACTGTTTCAACATATCCGACTTGCGTTCCCACGTGACCTCCTCAACACCGCGGTGCTTCCACAACACCTTAACAAGCTCTACTGTCTTGGTATGCATCACCTTACTGCTGGTATCAAGAACCTCTACTGGTTCCTCGTCATAAGATAGGTCCGGTTTCAGCTCAATCTCCTCCACCGGCATGATATGCGATGGATCTGACCTATACATTCGCAACACCGAAACGTGGAACATATCATGAATCTTTCCCAACTCCGGAGGTAGCCTCAAACGATACGCAACAAGACCCACACGCTCAATAACCTCGTAAGGTCCAATAAACCTCGGGCTAAGCTTCCCTTTCCGCCCAAACCGCAACAAATTTTTCCAGGGCGACACTTTCAAAAACACTTTATCACCCACAACGTACTCTATATCCCTACGCTTCAAATATGTAAAGATTTTTTGGTGATCTATAGCTGCTTTTAAGTGCTCACATATCAACTTTAGCTTTTCGGTTGTGCCCTTCAAAACATTAGGCATCGACACAAACTTTTCCCCCGCTTCTGCCCAACATACGGGCGTACGACACTTCCTGCCATACAACGCCTCATAAGGTGCCATCTGTATGCTAGCATGATAACTGTTATTGTAAGCAAACTCCATCAACGGCAACTGCTTCTCTCACGTTCTCTGGTACTCAATAACACAACATCTCATCATATCCTCGAGAACCTGAATCACGCGCTCCGACTGGCCATCCGTCTGAGCATGATATGAGGTACTAAAACTCAACCGGGTTCCCAAAGCACGGTGCAAACTCACCCAAAACCTTGCGGTGAACTGCTGATCCCTATCCGAAACTATAGATTTGGGCACCCCGTGTAGCCGCACAATCTCAGAGATGTACAATTAAGCCAACTTGTCCAAGGTATACGTAGTATGCACTAGCACAAAATGTGTACACTTCGTAAACTGATCTACAATCACCCAAATGGAATCCTTTTTGGTATGTGTCAAATGCAGCCCAGACAGGAAATTCATGGTGATTCTTTCTCACTTCCATTCCTGTATCCTCAACGGTTGCAACAACTCGGAAGAAAACTGATGCTTAGCCTTTGCCCGCTGACAAACCATACACTGATGCTCAACCCTCGATATATTTTAGTACTACTGGGATACATAGCGAAAGGACTAGCATGTGCCTTAGTCCAAATAGTATGCCTCAACTCTTCGTCCTCAGGCACCACTATTCGAACTTTGAAACACAACACCCCATCATCACTGAAATGAAAATCTGTAAGATTTCCATCCTTGATATCTTCCACGTGAGGTACCAAACTCCCATCATACGGTTGCTTCTCGTTAATCATCTGCGACAAGGATGGATTTACCTGCAACTCGGCCAACAAACCCCCGTCACTCATCACACTCAACCGAGCAAACATGGCTCTCAACTCCACAGCCGCTTTCTTGCTCAAAGCATCCTCCACAACATTGGCTTTCCTTGGATGATACTCAACGGTCAGATCATAATCCTTAAGAAACTCCAACCATCTACGTTGCCTAAGATTCAGCTCCTTTTGTGACATCAGATATTTCAAACTCTTATGATCCGTATAAACCACACGTTTCTCACCATAAAGGTAATGCCTCTAGATCTTCAAGGCAAACACAACTGCAGCGAGCTCAAGATCGTGAGTAGGGTAGTTACGTTTATGCACCTTCAACTGCCTAGATGCATACGCCACTACCTTACCCTCCTGCATCAACACACAACTAAGCCCAACATACGACGCATCACTATAAACAACAAACTCCTTTCCCGATTCTGGTTGAACCAAGATTAGAGCTCGCGTCAAGGCTTCCTTTAACCTTTCAAAAGCTCGATGTCTATCTTCCAACCACTCAAACCGAACATTCTCTTGTAGCAACTTTGTTAATAGAGCCGCCAAACTGGAGAACCCTTCCACAAACCTTCGATAGTATCCCGCCAAACCAAGGAAACCCCTAACTTCCGTCACTGATTTGGGCTTTTTCCAACTCATTACAGCCCCAACCTTATGCGGATCGACATGAATTCCCTCGGCCGACACAACATGCCCAAGAAACACAACTTCTCTAAGACATAACTCATATTTGCTTAACTTGGCCTAGAACTGATTAGCCAACAGCGTCTGAAGCATAATTCTCAAATGTCTATCATGGTCTTCCTCGGTAAGGGAGTACACAAGGATATTGCCGATAAACATAACCACAAACTGGTCTAAAAACTCATAAAACACTCGGTACATCATATCCATGAAAGCAGCTGGTGCATTGGTCAAACCAAACGGTATCACAAGAAACTCGTAATACCCTTACCTCGTACGAAAGGTTATTTTGGGCACATCCACCTCCTTCACCTTTAACTGGTAGTACCCCGACCTCAAAACTATCTTGGAAAACATCGAGGCTCCCCTAAATTGATCAAACAGGTCATCTATCAGTGGTAAGGGATACTTGTTCTTTATTGTCAACTTATTCAGCTGCCGGTAATCTATACACATCCGCAACGTACCATCTTTCTTCTTAACAAATAGCACCGGCGCTCCACATGGTGAAATACTGGGTCTAATAAACCCTCGGTCAAGCAACCCCTGCAATTGTATTTTCAACTCCTCAATTCCTTCGGAGCCATGCGGTACAGAGCAATAGATACTGGTACTGTACCTGCAAAGACCTCGATGCCAAACTCTATCTCACGGTTAGGTGGCAACCCTGGTAATTCCTCTGAAAAAACACCCGAAAACTCGTATACAGTGCAAACATCCTGCACCTTCAACTCCTTTGATCCAGAATTCATAACATAGGCAAAATAAGCCTGACATCCCGAATCCAACATTCGACATGCTTCCAAAGCTGAAACAACATTAGACAAAAACTTGACATTCTCACCAACAACCACCACCTCATAATCATCTGACAACCTCAAGGATATCCGCTTGGTCTCAAAATCCACCACAACCCGATGTTCGGTTAACCAATCCATACCCAAAATCACAACAAAACCATAGAATGGTAACTCCATCTAGTCCACAGCAAACACAAGTCCCTAAACAATCGGCAGACACCTACGATACAACCTCCTAACCACGACTGTCTCCCCAAGAGAACTAGTCACTCTAACACCCACATTAAGAATTTCAACAAATATATCAAGCAACTCAGCATGTTCACTCAAAATGTATGAATGAGTAGAACCAGAATCAACCAACGAATACAACGACAAAAACTGTAGGGTAAAAGTACCTACAATAACATCGGTGTTATTGCAACCATCGCGGTGCGCATACACCCTAGTCGATCCACCTCTCTCAGGCTAGATAGCAACAATATAAGCCACAGTCCTCTGCCCACCATCTCGACGCTGAAACGGTCTGCGGCCACGACCCCGCTGCAGAGTAACAACAAGTGCAACACCCTGCCCACCTCGAACCAACAATGAACAATCATGCCTCTGATGGTCGCCTGACCCGCAACTCTAACAAGCATTAGCCACCACAAGCGCAGGTGTCTGACCCTCCCTAGCCAAACGCGGGCAATCTCCCCTCAAATGATCTTGGGATCCACAAACCCAGCAAGTTTTAAACGGGGCTTTAATCTAGGCACTCTGCCCTTGAACTCTACGTCTTATAATACCTCATTTATGCCTCGACTCCGGGCGAAACCATTTGTCACGATGTCTCTTGGCCTGACCACTGCTATAACTCGAATCAATAGCTCTCTTACCCGAGCTAGAACCTTGCAATCCATATGCCAAACCTAAATTCTTCTCCATATCCTTGGCTCGCGAAACCAACACATCAAAATCGATGTAATCAGCAACAAGCATGTATGTCTTAACATCATGCACAAGCCCATAGCAGAATCGGTCACATCGAGTACGCTCGTCAGGAACCAACTCAGGTTCATACTAACTCAATCTCACGAATTGTACATCGTATTCTGCAACAGACATACTGCCCTGCACAAGAGCCATGAACTCGCGCTTTCTATCATCCTGATATTGGACTCCCAAAAAATTCTTTCGGAAAGCTTCACCGAAGAACCCCCAGATTATATCATCTGTCGCCATACCAGATATCGTAGTAGTCCACCATGCATAAGCATCACCCTATAGTAGGAAAATAACAAAGCCCAGCTTACGAGCATCTGTGCACCCCATCTAGCCCAGTATCCTCTTAGTACTGGCCATCCAGCCCTCAGAAGCCTCAGGTGATAACCCTCAAAACTCAACTTTACCCAAACTACAAAGACACTCAAGCGGCAAACCTTGCCCCTAAACACCCACAACTGCTGCCTGAAAAGCACATGTCATGGCCTGTATCAACGGTGCCATATCACACATCCCTGGCCCAGTCGGCGCAGGTGGTACTTGTTCCACTCCCTCAGGTAGAATAGGTGGGGGTGGCGGCAACCCTCCAATAGGCCCAACATCTCTTTCAACACCATGCCCAATGGCAGCAGAAAACGTACTAGATCGCAACTCTCTCCTCGGTCCCATCGTGCTAAAATATATCTAAGGAGTGATAATCATTTCAAAATAAAAATAGTTAGGCCAGCCTCAAGCAAGGATCTAATACTTTCATTTCAAAAATTAAAACTTTCTAGACTATAATAATAAGGCAATGAGTACCCCCAAAACTTTCCCAACATAGTATACAACAACCAACATTCATATATCAATCACCGTACATATCAACCAACGTACATACAACAATCACCGTGCAAATCAAACATGGCAACAACACAACAACATCTCAAACAAACCAAACATGGCTCTGATACCATCAAATATAACCCCATTGATGCCCAACCGGACCAAAAAGGCTACATTAGGTTTGCCGTAGCAAACTGAAGAGATACAACAAAACCCGGTCCATTTTTTCATTTTATCTTATCTAGATGCCAATTATTAACCTTACATGTTCATGCAGACATTAAGTGTAACCCCAACTCAATCAGGCATCAATTTAACATCCAATTGATCATATTTATAATTTAGGGACCAAAATACAAATATAGATAATTTTAATATTAAAGCTTACTTTTAAGTTACCAACCTTTAATTAGTCAGGTTCCAATCTTTTATTTCAAATTTCAGCTCAATCTGATCATTCTATCACATACAATCGCATTGGCAAGGGACTAAAATGTAAAGATGACAAGACTGCCACAAAGTGACATTAACAGAATTAACAGTCGTCCGTACCGATACAGGTAAGCCCGTATCGATACGGTTTGAAACACCCCGTTTCGATACACCACCATGTCGTACCTAACTGAAATACCGAACTTTTGAAAACCTTGATAATCGTACTGATACTGATCTCTAGTGTTTCGAAACACGGGATTGGGACGAAAAGGTTGATTTCCAGTAGCTGAGACTTGTATCGAAACACCCCTTGTCGTACCGAAACGCTAAGACCAAAATGGTCTAGGCGTATCAAAACACCAACCCGCATATCGATCCCATAAGCTTAAAATTGCCTAGCCGTACCGATACGGTCCCCCGCGTATCGGTACGCTTGGGCTTGTAATGTCACATTTGGCTGGTTTTTCATCCCAAAAAAATACTCAAACTACTCTAACATGCTTAAAACGTAATACCAACACACCAAACATATCTCATGCCAACTAGCATCACAATTCTAACAACACAACAAGGCTCCATGCATCAAAAAGGAAATCTATAGGCATGCTTCCTAATATGCATCCAACCAACATATCAAATGATAAACCAGCACCAAAATCAATCTTTAAAGGCCATTTATAACCCGAGAGCAACTAAAGAAACTTGCTCAAACAGGGAGTTCCACAAAACATCTCTCAAAACACAACCAATACCTCATTGCTCTCATTCATTATAGTCTAGTCTCTAACATACCTTGGAAACAAGTCTTGCCAAGATCCCCTTGCTTCTTGCTGCCTTTCGGGACTTTAATTCTCTGCATTGATGGACAAATAGAGCGTAAACACACAAGGCTTAGTGAGGAATGCTCAAAACAAAACACCATCAATGCATTTAAACCATTTTCTTTACATCATCCTTTAAAACATCATGCCCTTTCTAAAACATGCATTTTACATTATTAAAACCAGCATATTAAACCATATGCTACATGTATCATTAATCAATAGCAAGTCACATTGCTAACCCTCTACTTAAGCCTTCCCATGCATTACTACCAAATGCAAAGCTCAAGGAGAAACATGTATAAATCACATTATACAACATAAAATATTTCAATGATACATTAACAATTATATTGGCTTACAAGTGATCATTAAACAAATCCAATAACAAAAGAGTTCATCGGATACACGGATTCAACAAGTGTTAACCCAACACTTTAAGCCATCTCAACCGGAATAGTAATACAATCACAATCGCGGTACAATAACAACCGAGTACACTTTCAACCCACGAGGACACCTACCCCAATCATCAATTAGACGTTTAATCCACTAACGGAAGTTTTCGGTACTGTTTAACCCATCTACCATTAGGGTACTTGGATGGAGTATTCGGTACGCCGTATAAACCCCTCAACATCCAAGGTGACTTATTTATAGTGCACTCAATCCTATGGCTGGCCAACTATATCCGATAACAATTTTAAAACTACACCACTTGCCAATATAATTAACCATTTAACAGTTACCTCACTGTTTTAAATAAGCATTAAACCATACCATTATCCAAAGCAACAACCATGCTTTAAACCACAAGTATAAACCATACTTACAAGGATCACTTACTATGTGCATCCTTCAGCAAAACATGCTTAAAAACAGTATATCAAATGCTTTAAAACATGCTTAAACAATAGGTAACATGTAAATTAAAATAAGTGCATAAAACCATTTCAAACTAGCACGACCGAGAGAGTAAAACCACTTTATACTTACTTCCGAGTCTAGGTAATCATTTCAAGCTCTACCTTAACTCCTAAAACTATGTACCAAATTATCAAAATGCTTTAAACCACGTTTTCACTCATCGATACGCGAAACCTCGATTTGCGAACGCGAAATCAAGTATCTGAAACCTTCAACGCTTTTCCAATCACTTCCGGATCAACCTCCCTTGTTTTTACCACAAAACAACGGAGGATTAATGCATCATAATGCATTCTAAACACATCAACTACAATCTTTCTCAGATTTCCACAACACATTCACAATTAACCCTCCACAACAACCGAAAACATAACCAAAACTCTTCGATTCACAACCCAGCCAACATCTATCAATCTAACATCACTTTCAACATCAAAACACATCTAAAAACATATCCAAATCAACCTCCCACCTCCAACAACCTTACAACCAAAGAAACACCACAAAACCTCAAAACTAACAACCTAAACAAATAGAGAGTCTTAAGTCTCGGGATTCCATTGATAAAAATCACTTATCAACATTATTAAACATCCAAAATATAAATCAAAGCATCCTTAATTACTTGAAATTAGATCCAATCCGTGAATTACTCATTTTCCCCAAATAACTCAATTAAACATTGGAAAAACATCAAAATCATATTAGAAACACAAAAACAAGGATCAAATGCCTGAGAATTTCAATAAAGAACCATACAATAGAGGAGATCTCGGACCTTATCCCTATTGTGAAGTTTCTCCCTCAATTGATTTGTGAAAAACTAAGAAAACATAAGATTTCAATGAGATTTTGCAAAACAAAGTTAAAAAATCAAGTTAGAATCAATAATCTGAGTGAAAAGAATCCCTCACCTTTGGATTTTGATAATTTTTTTATTGTTTGGCTGAAAAAAAGTTGAGAGAAAAGGTTTAGGAAAAAGTTACACAAATTTTCTTTAAAAGCTAATAACTAACTTATATATTTTAATCCTTCTTAAACCACCTTTAAAACACATGTTTAAAATGATTTAATTGAACGGAGAAACCTCCAGCAAAAACTTGGTAATTTAGCTCCTTAAGGATTCTAAGAATTTGACCCTTTTCATTTTAGTCACTTTAAAACAGTTTTCAAAAATCGCATTTTGGTCACTAACCAAAATGTCACATTTCCAAATTCCATTTTCCAAAATTTATTCCACCAAAAATCAATATATATTAAAAGATTTTTAACTATTTTTCCACATTTTTATCTTACCGAAACTGACGCGAATCCCTACTCTGGTCCACTAGACCGTCTAATAAACCACCAAACCGCTAAGCCCTAAAACCGGGGCGTTACGCATAGCCAAACACTAAACCCAAATACAATAACCTAATAACCCATTAAATCTAAATTACCCTAATACCCCTTACCCTAAAAAAATAAACATAAACCATAGCATCTTATCTCCAGTCGCTGCCACTGTGATGCACGCGCCGGCCATCCTTGGTCGTGCGATGCACGCGCTTCACCACTCGCACCTTCACCACTTGCCCGACCACCTATGACACCGGCCGCCCTACCCACGTGATCCACCTCCTGCATCAGACCTAAAAATTAAATAGGTTTGAAAAAATGCAATCAAGTGGTCAAGTTGTTTTTTTAAATATGCAAATTGTAATAAAAAACGAGTATAAAAAACCCTTGCATGCAATGTATTGGAGGAGGATTTTTAAATGAAAAAAAAAAACAGTTCAAAAAAAAAATTGTTTTGAATTTACTCAATCTAGCAATACCGATCAAGGCAAAGAAAGGTAAAACCCCTTTTTATTTATTTATTTTTTAATACATATATATACTTCTAATAAACCTAGATCTACAAAATTTAGAGGTGCTTTTGAAAAAATAATAACAGAATCGGAATAAGGGAGAAAAATATACATGTTAGTGTCTATTGGGCATCTCCGGCAGCCGGTGACAACGGTACTCCGTCGCCGGACTACCGTGGCTCGCGGCGGACGGCCAACCGCTAGGGCTGACCGAGGACGAGTTGAGAGGATATAGGGTGTTTATTTTTTTTTTTGAAAACTGATTATAATGAATTTTTACGATTAAAAAACAAATATATAAGAGCATAAAACGACGTCGTTTTGGGGCGTCTGTGTTCGGCCCAAAACGACGTCGTTTTGGTCGTTATCCGAGTATAACCCAACTCGGGTTTAGGGATCCACGCATAAAAATAAAAAGGAGAAATTACCATTTTAGTCATTCTGTATGGGTAAATACGGCTGTAGGTCCTTGTAAGTTTAAATCTCTTTGCAATTTAGTCCCCTAATTTAATTAAATCGGATTCAAAACGGATAAATCACATTATTGGTCCTTCCGCCCTAAAGATAATTACAAAGAAGGGTTTCTGCATGGTAAAATTATTTTATCAGTCTATGATAGTTTTGAAAATCTTGCAATTTGGTCCTAAAATCAGAATTTAATCAATTTTAAAAGGGATATTCGCACTTTTGGTCCTTGAAATTATCGGCAATCTTCATTTTGACCCTAACTTAATGGAATAATTTAACATTTACCCCTTAAATCTTGTAAATACTTTAATTTCGGCCCCAAATTTTATTTTAATCCATTTTTTGTACCTGTTTATTTTATTTAGTTTCGGTCCCTTATTTATGTTCGATATGTTTTGAGTTTTTTTATATGTCAATATATATAATATGTATGTAACGTTTTTATAATTTATATAATATATTTATATAATGTATATATGATATGTTTATATGTATATATATATAATACTTATATAAGTATATTATTATGTATATATATTTAATATATAAATATGTATGATATATTTATATGTATATATGATATATTTTATACATTATTATGTATATATTAATATGTATATAGCATATTATATGTCATAGAGTATTTTTATTTTTTATTTACATTAATTTCATATTATTTTTCACATAAACATCGTATATAGTATTCTGCCCAATTGTTCCGATATTTATATTGGGAGTGTCATTCCGGCCTCCGGGTGTCATCTCCTCTGAATATCGTGGATATCGAGGCCAGTTTTGAATTTATCGAATATATTTAATTATCTAATATTTATATTATTCATATTTTTACTTTTATTTTTTTCATTTTTATATTTTTGTTTGTTTATTTATTCATGCATAATAATTGTTGCATATAGTATTAGGCCTTATTGTTCCGATATTTCTGCTGAAAGTGTCATCCCAATCTCCGGGTATCATCTCCTTTGAACGTCGTGGATACCAAGGCAGATTTAAACTGTTGTGCATGCATTTTGGAAATTAATTATTAAATTAAATTAATTTTTTTATTTTCCTTAGTAAAAATGATGCAAACCTTTAGGTACCAATTTTAGGCGTAGTGGGGGTGTCAATCCTTCCCCACTCGTAACCAACTCCCGAGCCCATCTCTGGTTGACTTTTCGGTGTCCGGTCTACCTTATCCAAGTGGCCGGTGGCGACTCTATTTTTTATTATTCATTTAAAATCACGAGGCTTCTCACCCGAGAGCGGGTCTCTCAAAATGGCCCGGACGAAAAGGTCGCTACAGAAACATTCATTGATCTCATTGTGAATGGTGATACGTGATGAGCGATGATTGATCGATAATAATGGTTGAAAGAATAGGCGATTTATTGCAGAAAAAAGGAAGAAATTGTCATGTCATCACGCTGTAACATTTTAATAGACTAAATCCTTAGTTGAACATAAAATTAAAGTTTAGTGTTTAAATTAAAGTGTTTTAAAATTTAATGATAATTAATACAAAAGGTAAAGTTTAGTGACTAACCATATATTTTATTGAAAAGATAATTTGTATCCGCGTTTGAGTACTGTTTTTTTTAAACAATTTCTTTCTAAAGAGAGGTAAAAGGAGAACCTACAACCTAAGGAAGTGGATTATATCAACTGAAAGATTTAATTATTTGCTCTAGAGATTATTGACCGTTTAAATACTATTATAAGCTTTAATGAGTTGATGCATTCGCAAATCTAATGTCATCTCGGGTTTGAAAATTATAAAATGTTTTTTTTCTATAAATAAAAAATTATATTATACGATTGTGGACTATTATTGCGTAAACTATAAAGTGGAAAATAAAATTGTACAATTAGATCATCTTAGTCTTGTTTATAGAACTTTTTTCACTGTTATTGTATCAAATAAAATAATATTTTTGAAATTTTATATATCTTTTTACCACCGTACCTATGATCATTATTGGATAATTTTTTAAAACACATTGTTTTTGCATAAAACATTTTTCTTTTACTCGTATCGTAAGTGAAACAAAATCTAATTGTTATAAAACTCCAACTGAATTTGATATAGCTTGATTCAATTATACTATCTTAATTGGGAATTAAAGAAAACATTTTACCTTGAAACTTTAAAACCGGTGTTACGGCTACCCTTAAACTAAGGATTTATAGTTCATATATTGGCTATAGAAACAATTTTTTTCATAACCATCTTAGTTTTAAGGTTTAAAGATTCAATTTAGGGTTTAGGTATAAGGGTTTATAATTCAAAATTTATGGTTAGAATTTAAAGTATAAGGGTTAGAGGTTATAGCTTAGGTTTAGGGTAATAGTTTTAAACCTATAAACTTTAAATTCTATCCATAAACCCTAAATTCTAACCACATTCCCTAAATTTTAAATCCTTAAACATTAACATCTAAACTGAATTCTTAAATCTTAAAATTAAAACACTTATGAAAACTTTCTTTTTCTATGTCAGTGTATGAAATAATTAGCCCTTAAAGTATATTAACTTTAAAATTAGGGGAACAATCTAGTAAATGAAATAAACTTGACGGAGAGATAACAAATTAAATAATTAAAAATATCATATTGTAACAAAAATTTACTTAAAATCAATATTTTTTTTATCTAGATATAAATATTAAAGCAATATATAAATGATGATATAATTAAAAATGTCATATTATACCAAAAATTTACTTAAAATTAATAATTTTAACGTTTAAATTTGTTGGGAGTGATTGTACTGTTTCAAAATTTAAAATTTAATTCTATATTAATCTTTCTATTAACTTTTATTCAATTTTGTTATTAATAATTGACCTAACAAGTATAAAAAATAAATTAAATAATTTTTTAAGCCTCCGACCTCTTCCGCTCATCTTGATCCAACACAATTCAACATTACCAAGTCTTTTGCAAAAATTAATGAAGCAAAGCTGGAACTGGAACCGGCATTGGCAGTGCATTTGATTGAAATTTAGCATCCCTACACATTTCCGGAGAAATAAACAACAAAAAACAGTACGTCAAAATACCTTCTCTAAGATTCTTCCTCCCATTTACTATTTCATTCTCAACTTCTTTCTTATCACCAAAATCCCCACTCAAAACATTCTTATAATTTCCAAGTTGAGACAACTAAGAGCCCCTATAAAATCGAACCAAAAAAATAAACCATTGTAATGACAGTTTCTGAAACTTCATTGCCTCACTGCTGGCATACTGCCCCCTACCCGGGGATACTTACAGCATCTGAAGTCCTTGTAAAAATACCAAAATCACCTCAATTTCGAGGTCAAATGAGATTAGTGATCACCTGTGGATGATCGATCACGTTTCATCATCATCTCATGAAAACTGAGCACTGGGGAACGTTCTCGTCCAGAAGCACTATTAAACCTGTCAGGGCTCCGGCTGCGACTTCGTCGCTTATCATAACTATCAGGGATACCACGATCATTCCTGTTCATACATAAGAACGGAAAATCATATACCTGAATATTGACAAGAAGCATAATGCAATAACTTATAACTGATATCAAATCCACCAGCAAGTACAGAACATTATAATCACCAAAAATTCAATAACCATATACAGAAAAGATAACACCGACATACATACCAGTCACCAGACACATGACCGTACCCACGCCCTCCACTTCTTTCATGCCAGCTAGAGAATGTAGAAGTTCCTCGACCACCACTTCCACCGTCCCTACCACCATAGCCTGAATCAGAGAGTCCACCACGTCCTCCATCTTGGGCATCAGAACTGGGAGCCCAACGTCTAGGCCTTCCCATACCACCACCACCACGTGACGCCATTTCATGAAGTTCTGCAGGAACCCTCTGGTTTGCTCCCTCTAGAATTTTGATGAGATCTGAAGCATACTTTGAATCCTGGTCACCAAAGAATGTAAATGCCAATCCAGTTGCACCTGCCCTTCCGGTCCTCCCAATCCTATGAACATAATCCTCAACTCCAGTAGGGAAGTCATAGTTGATTACCACCCTGTAAAGATAATAAATGCAATTATTATCATTATATACTCACAGGCAGCAATGGTGGTAAAGTCACTAAGAAAACTTTAAAAACCAAGCGTTTCCTGAATTTATCAACTTTGGCTCCTTAGAGCTATAGAAGCATAAAGCCATGGAAAACGTAGCAGAAATCCCACCCCCCACCTGATGTCCTTTACATCCAATCCCCGAGCAGCAACATCAGTTGCAACAAGCACTGGCGTCCTCCCAGAGCGGAACTGACCAAGCACATAGTCCCTGTCAGCCTGAGATTTATCACCATGGATTGCAGCAGCTCCAAACCGACTGAGGTTGCGAGCAAGTTGATCGCACATCTTCTTGGTTGAACAAAAAATAATTATCTTGGATCCTGGTTCTTGGGAGCGCAGTATCTGCTCAAGTCTTTTGTGTTTTACCATTGGTGATAACACTTCAACATTCTGCAGGACATCAGAGTGATAAAAACTACTAAAGAACTTTCAGATAATCTTGCTTTAAATAAAAAAGAATTGGCAGTAATGGAATTCAAACCTGTGTAATAGACTTGTTGGCCACAAGCTCATCAATATTGCCAATGTTGACCTGAACAGGATTTACCAGTAGATCTGCTGCAATTTTCCGAACTTCCTTAGGCCATGTTGCTGTGTACATAAGAGTCTGCCTGCGACTTGGCACTTCTTTCACAATCTTCCGTATCTGAGGCTCAAAACCCATGTCTAACATGCGATCAGCCTCATCTAACACAAGGTAAGAAACTTGATGGAGGCTAATTTTCCGCATCTCCAGAATATCATTTAACCGGCCAGGAGTAGCAACCACAATATCTACTCCTTTCTCAACCTCTCTCAATTGAGGACCTTTTGGTGCTCCTCCGTACAAACACTGCATGGAAACATATGATAACTCACATCAGTAAAAATCATAATCCTACCTTCAGCCCTGAAAGACTTCTATGTTGAAATATAATTGGAGTATCCTAGAAATAAATATATAAATTATTATAGTTGAAACTCGGTCAAAGATAATAAAGAAACTACAAAAGAAATGAACAAATTAAATTCTGGACTCAAAGAATGGAACATACTGTGCAACTAATTCTTGACGAATTGCCAAACTTGTGAGCTTCATCTTGTATTTGAGTAGCCAGCTCCCTTGTAGGTGATAATACCAACACAGTTGGACCCATTTTTGGATCATTACGGCACCGCTTGATATGCATAAATCCAGGAATAAGGTAACCCAATGTTTTCCCAGAACCAGTTTTTGCAATGGCCACTATGTCTCTACCTTGCAATGCAATTGGCCATGATTGAGCCTGAATTGGAGTTGGAGAAGAAAATCCAGCATTGTGTACCTGTCAAAAGAAAAAAACAAAAAAAGGAAAAAAGAAATCCAGCAACTTCCATGAGCAGAAGCAATGGCCTCAAGACTTATGATTTCATTTAGAAGTTATAGGGGAGTTGCTTATGTCAGAAAAAGCATTATCCCCCACATGATAGCGGCCACTGCTTGCTGATGCAAGCTGGAACAGAAGGAAGCCACTGCCTCCGATTGGACCAAGTCGGAGACTGAAATAGCATCTATGGCAGCCCTCACCACGGACTTATGTCATTCAGAAAGCCATTCTCAAAAATTTATCCATCATATGAGGGCACTCCAAATTATAAGCATGCCCCTCAGATGGCACTGCAGCGTACGATATTAACTCCTCCAAGGAGCAAATATCGCACCTGCGACAAAAAGTAAAGATGCAAAAGAATTAGAATGAGTCTGATGGTCAAACAGTGGGACCTCTAGCAATGAAAGAACTTTGCACTAGAAAAAACCAACTTGCATAGCTCAGCTAACTTACAAGATTAAACTTTCAAGTCCACCAATGTTATTAAGACCAAAAGATAAAGGAGAAGCAGAATAGTTGACCTCTCTAAGTATCTCAGAAGGTAATCCAGTAGATTCAAATGATGAAAACGGCAATGGCACTTCATCTCCCTGACAAGATTTAAGAAAAACATTTGAGTCACAAGTGACCGCAATGTCACAAGAACAGTGAGATTTTCAGAAGCCAGAGTGACTGAAAAACATAAAAAAGTTGAAGATGTTCTATAAACTATTTGTAATTATCAGCTAAATACTCACAGTTACTGTTATCTCATGATGACGGCGATAAGCATCGCCAGACAAATTACTTCCTCCAGCCACTGATCCATGACCCTTAGCAGAAGATCCTCCAATCACAGAGCTGGAAGTCACATTAAGTGTATTATGGGAATGAACTGGTCCACTTCTTGCATTCTATTGCAAAATTTAGAACGTCAAAATCCTTAGATAGGAGAACAACCATATGCACTTATAATAAATTCTCACTTCAGATGCTTGAGGTTATATGACTGAAAATCCAATCTTTAGGATCGCTGATAATCCGATAAAATATAACAAATAGCTTGGATGAGGACATGAATCCAAGTAAGTGACAAGCTTAACAGTTTAGCCGCCAGAATAAAATGTGACATACTTCAGTTATTAGCAATAGATATGTACAGTACTAAATTTCAATATCACCTAAGATGAACAAGAAAAGCCAGATCAATCAAGCACCTGATTTAGAGGGCGGAAAGCAGATCAAATACCTGGTTTGGTATGGCTTCATTGTCTCTTTCACCTAGATCATTTTCCTTGCCAGGACTATAACCATGACCTCCTTCAGAAGATTGTTGAACTTGAACTGAAGAACTTATAGGTGTAAAAGAAGGTTTGGGGACAGAATCAGCACTTGTAGGCCTTTCATATTGGGTGACATTTGTTACCGGATTCCAAAAGTAAAGATAACCAGTTTTACCATCAACTAGACCTTTCCATGGTTTGGGTAGAGTGGGGTCAGGCGGAGCATAACAGGGACCTGTAGAAGAGGCAGTCACAGTGGAAGCCATAGCAACCAACAAAAATCTGCAAGCCCCAAAAATTGCATAAGGAACAGAAAAGAAACTAATAAAAACAAACCATAACTATAAACTTAAGACGACCAAAACCATGAGTTCAATTTGCATTGTGGTCATTTTTTTAATCTTTAATCAATCCTCATTTTTTGCTTCGTACCACTCACTTTTGCACTTTGAATTATTTCCGGGGAAGCAAAAGACAAATATCAAGATATAGCTGGCGTAAGGAGCAAAAAAGGAAGCAAGAAAATAACATCTTAACCAAACCAAATAATACCAAATAAAATCTAAGCAACATTATTGCCTTTTTCTCCAACCAGAGAGCAGCTTAGAAATTAAATGCAAAGTTTGGTATTTGTAAATAACTAAATCCGAAAATCCCATGAAAAACATAAAACAAAGCTCAAGCAATCTTAAACATTCAAAAATAATACGGAAAGTAACTGCATTTTACCAATAAGCAATCAAAACCCTAACCCTAACCCTAACTCAAAACACTAACGTAACCAACATATAATATAACAAACAAAGAGCGGAAATTTTAGATAACTAAAACTCAGAACCCTAGAAATCCAGCATTTACCATTTTTTAAAGACTGGAACCTAAAACAACGAAAAACCGGATCTGGAAGACTAAAGTGAGATATTTGTGGAAATTTAAGTACCTGAAGGTGTCGATTGGAGGAAGACGAAGCGAGAATCGCTCCAACTGTTCGGGTATTTTCGAGGTTTTTTTTTTTTTTTTTGGTTCCCTCTATTTCCCTCTCTTTTGGCTGCTTTGTGCTTTACAAATTACGAAGAGAGGAGAAAGAGGGAAGGACGGGAGACGTGGAAATCAAAGGAGGATATTTATATGATCTTTTTGGGTAAATTACTCTAAAATCTTTTTGTATTTTAAACTGAAATTTTAGTTTTTAGTTTTAGGCCCAATTGTAGTATTATTGGGCCGTTAGTTCGAAACGATCTGATCGTGTGACATGCCCGGCTGATATTTCTAAATAAATATTTTGAATACTTGAGATGGAGGTACAGAGTTTAACTATCAAGTTAAGCACTATAATTATTATTATTATATTAACAAAAATAATATTCAAATTAAATTAAATTATTTATTCATTTTATTTATGAAAATATATTAATCCTAACATAAATTTTAAAATAATTAAGGATATTATTAACATCAATTATAATATTAATTAATATAAATATTAAATATTTTTTTGTTTAATCACTGGTATTCAATTCATTGACTTATTAATCTGGATTGGGTATTGCATATGCTCATTATGGAGACAATTCTTTTAGTCCAATTTGTTTCATTCACGATGTTAAGATTTGAACTCATAACATCGTTTAAGAGTTATATTTTATATTTTAATATATATATATATATATATTAAAATCTATCACAAGTGTTATCGTCTCTTTTTTCTCTCTCTTTTTTTACACTGTCAATAATCGACAATCAAAGCAATGACACTAGTGTTGAATTGATAGTCGATCGCCAATAATTTTTATTATTTTTTAATTTTTAATTCCTAATAAAAATCGTTTTTGTCTTGAATTTCTCATTTTCGTACATTTAATTGTGTTTGTTTCATCTGTATTTGTGATAATATTTTCGTCTATTTTGTGATACGATTTTCGTCTGCCTTATTGCACGACTCTTATTTCCTTTTGTGATAATTTGATATCCATATAACGATCATTACAACGCATATTTTAGTTAAGAAAAATCGACGATCAAATATAATTAAATTTTTTTATAATAATTTATCAATGTATTCATAACTATTAACAAAACAGTCCATAAAATCACTTTTGTCCATCACTACTCCTATCTCATAAGTGACATTGTCAATGTAATCATTACCCAAAAAAGCACTCAACTTATAGATCTTGTTGTTAAGGTAATTGTAGTTGAGACGGAATGGCATTTACCTTGTCATGTAGTTCGGTTGTATTTCTTTGAACAAGGTGGTTCTAGAGCAACGACACAATGTCCTCGAAAGAATGATGGTCTCAAAATAAATTAAGTTAAATACTTGTAAAGGATAAGTAAAAGATTAATTATGGACTAGTGGTAAAACATATAGTTTAAACAAATTTCAAAATGAATCGAGTCAAATGTTTATAAGGGAAAACAAAAAATTAATTATGGACTAGTGGTAAAACACATAAGTAAAACAAAATTCAAAATGAATTGAGTCAAATATTTATAAGGAAAAACAAAAGATTAATTATGGACTAGTGGTAAAACACATAGGTAAAACAAAATTTTGTACTTCATAAATTTTGAGTCGCATTGTACTAATATTTTATTCAAAACTCAGCCTACCACACACCATAAGTCAATAAATATTTATTTATTTTTAATTAAGGACTTTATTTTAATAAATTTTACCGGATCCCTTAAATTTTTGAATCTCCATTGTCTCGGAATCAAATCCATCATCCTTTTTCTTTGAAACAGAGTAGATGTAATCTACTATGGAATTCACAGGTAGCAACCGTATGTTCCTTTTATAGCTGACTCACAGCAGCCAAATCCTCAGGGCCCAGGGGCAGTAGACAAGGAAGGTGAAAACAGATTTGTTTCTTGAAATACTGTATGCCAAGACAGAATTGTATTTTTTAAAAGTTCAATGATAAATTATGTAATTTACCGGTCAAGATTTTATATTATTTTTGTTCAATAAAATTATTTACAATAATGAATAAAAAAATGGATTTCCGTGATGATAGAGATATAAATGATGTTTATATGAGCTAAAAATTTCAAACTCACATGCATCAATGGCAGACTCAAGTTGGGAAATTTTGGACAACAAACAATGTATTTGTTTGTGTGGAAGATACAAACTCTTTAAAAATTAATTAATTAATTAATTAATTAATCCCCATTATACAAATAACTCCGCAAAGCCGCAATCTTTGATATCACGGATTGTTGCTTAAAAGTTTCTATTCTACCACAAACAGCCACACCCGAATCAAATCTTTGTCAAACTACACAACCACATACATATGATACAACAAAACACACGCACACAACAGTAACATAAACGTCTTTCATTTTTTTTTAAATCTTAATATGATTACCAGACATTTATTGCTTAAAAGCATTGCTTGTAGTATTGTTTATTACAAATGTCATATTCTATAAAAGATCCGGGTTCGAACAATTTTGTCTGTAAGTTGCGTGTCTTATTAAAGAGTTAAGAAAAAAATATGAATATATAATACATTGTAATAGCTTTAAGACTACTAAAAAATGTTATATTCCATATCAACGATAGTGAGATGAAGTACTAGATACTTAATCAATGTCAAATATTTGAATTCTAATATTGTAAATGAAATAAATTAGGTTGAGATAATCACCTCCATAATAAACCTTTGTTGTATCTGATCCAAATTAATCCGTCAATCAATTAAATAATGATGATTATGAAAAAACGTCACACACTATAAATTTATTTTTGGTATTATATCTAAATAAGCCTTGAAATTATGTCATATTCTAGAGCAATAGCATGATGTCAGGGGGGAATTAAGATCTTCTAATTGTCGATATCTTCTTCATTTCTTCTATTTTGTTGTTTTGTACTAGTCACGTGTCATTAGGGTTTAAATCTTTCAAAGATGTTGCCATGTGCTTTGCCGGTTTCGAAGGGTTTAAAAAGTTCTAGTCTTGAGCCATAATTTCATGGAGGGTAATTTGATTTATCCATACGTAGTGATCAGGTTTGAATTGTTTTACATTTTTAATATCTAAACTCGACTTTATATTCAATTTATCATTTTAAAATATATTTTTTAATAATTCATTGCTGGACCCAAGCAGGTCCTATAATCTAATGACGGCTAGATAGTTAACAATTTAACACCGCACGTTCATACATTGTGTAAGAAGAAAGAAACAATGTGAATAATTTTGTCTGAAAATGCAACACAACAATATTCTATTTAGTATTGTCTTCATTAAACTGTATATCACATGAGTGAATAGTAGCTTCTGAACCGCTTATACCTTCCTATATATATCAGCTAACTTATCTGATACATCCACGGATCATAGAAATACAAGAACATTTTGTATATCTAATTGTCCAAGATCTCTGTTTTTGAATATTCTTTTATTACAAAGTTCAAACATGTGTAGGGTTCATCCCACAAATGTTGTTGCATTTCTTACTGTTTTGTTGTTTTGGCTTTCGAGCTTTCAACTGACATGCAGTGCTAGGGAAGGCAAGCAGTGGAGACAGAGCGTAGCTGGTGGTTCCCACCGTCAGATGAAGGCGGCACGGCAGCATATAGGAAGCTCTTCCACTGCCACCACCTCGGCTGCCACTGCTTCCACTGCAACCTTTAATGTGTTAGACTACGGTGCCAAAGGTGATGGACACACGGATGACACAAAGGCATTTGAAGCAACGTGGGCTGGAGCTTGTAAAGTTGAGGCATCAACGGTGATGGTTCCTTCGGGTTCGGTATTCCTCGTTGGACCCGTTTCCTTCTCGGGACCCAATTGTCAACCAAACATCGCCTTTCAGGTAAATTAGTTAAAATCCGAACCGAATTCAATCGATTCACGTAATTATTGAATATAAAAAATTAACTATTGCGATTTTGGTCTCGTTTGTTGGATTGAAATTGGTTATAGTTGGATGGGAAGATCATAGCTCCAACAAGTTCCAGTGCTTGGGGATCAGGTCTGTTGCAATGGATTGAATTTACAAAACTAAATGGGATTACAATCAAAGGCAAAGGAACCATTGATGGACAAGGTTCTGTCTGGTGGAACGACTCTCCCACATTTGATCCCACAGCTGAACAAGAGCCAACAACTAATGAAACGGTAACTATAGAATATTTCTAAGTTCTGAATTCTGATAGCATCGAATAAAAAATCAAACCATTGATTTCTATTGAACGAGTGATAAAGAGTTTGATATTTCTTAAATAATGTTACAATTTTGAGTAGCAGAGCTAACCGAGTGTTTTTTCTATGCAAATCATGCGTGGTAGATAAGTGCTGAACTGAAGGGAAAAATGCCGGGCACCAAACCAACGGTACTAATTCCTTCTTTAAAACACTATTTTTTACAAGATGACAAATGTTTTGAGCATATCATTTTGGCGATGCAGGCTTTAAGATTCTATGGAAGTAATGGTGTCACAGTGACAGGCATAACTATACAAAACAGCCCCCAAACTCACCTTAAATTTGACGACTGCACAAGCGTTCTGGTTTCCGACTTCGTTGCTTCGTCTCCCGGTGACAGCCCCAACACCGATGGAATTCACCTGCAGAACTCCCAAGATGTGGTCATCTCTGCTGCTACTCTCGCCTGCGGTAAAATGTTAAATCGTTTTGAATATGTACCTAACACAAATATCTCAATTAAACGGTTTACTAACTAGGTGGTTTCATTTGGCTTCTGCAGGTGATGATTGTGTGTCGATTCAAACCGGATGCTCAAATGTAAATATCCACAACGTGAAGTGTGGACCTGGTCATGGAATCAGCATCGGAGGACTCGGAAAAGACAACACCAAAGCTTGTGTTTCCAACATCACTGTTCGAGATGTCACTCTTCAGAACACGTTAACCGGTGTCAGAATAAAGACATGGCAGGTATGAAACCTGAGCTCCAAGCTTCCAACCTAAGTTGATCGGATTCGGATTTGAGTATCAAATACGAATAAATCCGATACAGGTCTAATTAACTTGGAACTATTTCAATAAAATACCATATTGTTTCTCATCACAGGGAGGCTCAGGTGCAGTGAAACAAGTGACGTTCTCAAACGTTCAAGTTTCGGAAGTCGAAACTCCGATAATGATCGATCAATTCTACTGCGACAAAAGTAACTGCAAGAATCAATCTTCAGCTGTGGAAGTGTCGGGGATAAACTACGTCAACATACGAGGAACCTACACGGTGCAACCGGTCCACTTCGCATGCAGTGATAGCATCCCATGCAGAGGGGTTTCTTTAAGTACCATCGAGCTGAAACCGGTTCAAGAAAACCACCATCTCGATGGACCTTTCTGTTGGGAAGCATATGGGGAGCTCGAAACTACGACTGAACCGCCGATCAGTTGTTTGGAGACTGAGAAACCATTGAAAGCCGGAACTCAATCGAATTCCGAATCTTGTTGATGAATAGCCAAAACAAATACCAGTTAGATGAAAAGTAAAAATGCTCGGTTTGGATTTCTTGGTTTATCACAACAACCGCTTAATTTACACCCCACATATATTTGAATACAAACAAGAAGTCAAAGTCCACACTATAGAAAGTCAAATAGCAAAGCTGGAAAATTGGGAAGTCAAAAAAAATGAATGTATTCCGTTTAGATTTAGGGTTAGTTTGTTTTTAATGTGGTGTTTATATTAAACACGTATTTGAATATGTGTACTGTATGCGCAGTGTAGCTAGGCTTATCATTTATACAAGTAAAAGTATTTGGTTTGGTATTTTTCAGTGTAATATTTATATTTGATATATATTTAGAAAGCTATATTGACTATTGAGTATATCTCATCAACGAGATTAAAAGACAAATCAAAATTTCAAGTGTACTCATATTTAGGGTCGACTAAAATTTGACTTAATTCAAAAAAATTGAAATTTTTTTATTTTACGAATTTTATTAATTTGACTCGAAAAAATCGATAACGTAAATGATTGAAATGTAACTTTTTCAAAATTAGTGACAAAAATAATCACTTATGAAATAAAAGTACAATTTCAGCAGTTTGCCCTTTTATTTTTATTCTTTGAAAATTTTATCGTAAGCCCCTTGGAAACATTTAATTGAAGGAACTGCCCCCCGGAATGATGATATTTGAGCAGATTATTTTTACATGCCACGGATTAAATAAAAAAGCAGAGAAATAAACGGAGAGACTCTGAAGAGAAATAAATATCAGATTCCTCCTTATAAGCTTTCCGCAAAGGTAAACCTAATTAAATTCCCTTTTTTTCCTGAAAATCTTAGCTATTCTTCTTTAGAGATCAAAGCAGGTAAAAAAACTGTATATTTTCAGTGATTTATTCAAAGTTTTAATCCCCCCTTTTTAAAACATTTGTCTAGTGCTTGGTTTGATATATCTGTTCTTTTTTTTGTGTGTGTGGGTTTATTTGTTCAGTAATTTATTCAAAGTTTTATGTATTTCGTCACAATTTTCATTTTTCTTAGTGTTCTGTGTGTTTTCAAAGTTCGATGTGCTGACCTTTTATGTGCAAATCAATGTTGTGATCTAGAAAGGGGAAAAGAGAGATGGGGCTGACATTTACAAAGCTCTTTAGCCGGCTTTTCTCCAAGAAGGAGATGCGTATTTTAATGGTGGGTCTTGATGCAGCTGGTAAAACCACGATTTTATACAAGCTCAAGCTTGGTGAAATAGTCACAACGATCCCAACCATTGGTGAGTATTCTTAATCCGATTGATCTATGATCCCTTCATTGTAATTATGAATCAAAATAAATGGTTGGAATTATTTCATTTTGCTTTGTAATTAAGTCTGATTCAACTGCTACCATGATTGTTAGTCGGTTTCTAAACCAAATAAGTCGATTGTACTGCTTGTTGCATGTGAATCTTATTATCTTATTGATAACTGATTGTGGCCTTGGTCTTTATTTTATTGTTGGCCTGTTTTCGAACCATGTAATTTTATCTTTGTTTGGAGGGAAAATGCTTCCGCATGAACCCAACTTCGTATTATTTGCAGATTTGAAAGAGAAGTTAGATTTCCTGCTTGTTTATTTGAACTTTTGACGGTAACGTTATAGTTTTGGAGATGAAGGGCTTATTTATAATTCTTTGATTGGTTGAGTGGTTAGTTGTTATCTATTCTATAAGATTTTTGACTTGTAAAACACTAGAGCGAAGAGTTGCATCAAGTTGTATGGATTTTTATATCGGTCGTTTACCTAATTATATGATGTTAAGGTCTATCCGTACTTGTTTTTAAGGATTCAATGTCGAGACAGTGGAATACAAGAACATCAGCTTCACCGTTTGGGATGTTGGTGGTCAAGACAAGGTATGCATCTTAAAAATCTAATGGTGTGTAGTCCTATGAGGTTCATATGTTAAAAAATATTGTTAATTTCTCAGATTCATCCCATGTGTCCTGGAACATATGACATTATTGTGACATTTAGATGATAAGTCATGAAGCTTTATTTTCAAGAACGCTGAACGCATTTGGACATACAATTCCTCCATGTGATAATTCATGCTACTATTTTAATTTGAAAATCTATATGGCCATTGACTCTTTCTTTCAAACACAGATCCGTCCCTTGTGGAGGCACTATTTCCAGAACACTCAGGGTCTCATTTTTGTGGTGGATAGCAATGACAGGGACCGTGTTGTTGAGGCAAGGGATGAATTGCACAGGATGTTGAATGAGGTATGTTTTGTAGTCAAATAAGGAAAACCCAATGGAATATTTTTCGCCTTTATCTCACTCGACAAAGGGGTATAATAAATAAGCTAATGTTAACCTTTTTCTTTCTTTCTTTTTTCCTTTCAGGATGAATTGAGAGATGCTGTTTTGCTTGTATTTGCCAACAAACAAGATCTTCCCAACGCAATGAATGCTGCTGAAATAACCGATAAGCTCGGGCTTCATTCTCTCCGCCAGCGCCATTGGTATAATTCACCTTACTCCTCCCCACGAAACCCCAAATGTATTACGCTCATACTATTTGTGCAATTTTCCAATGTGGTTTGGCATCTGATGCAGGTATATCCAGAGTACATGTGCAACTTCTGGAGAGGGCCTATACGAGGGACTCGATTGGCTTTCCAACAACATTGCTAGCAAGGCAAGTGCATAAACCATAACATCCGAGTAGAATAAAGAAAAACTGTTCTGTCATATAATAAACACGCCATTTCAGTACGATGTTTGTTAGATAAACACGTTTTCAACCCACATAATGCACCATAACATCCGAGTAGAGTAAAGAAAAACTGTTCTGTCATATAATAAACACGTTTTCCCTTCTTTTGCAGGCATGAGAGAGATCGGTGTTTGATTGTTAGTCGGACTTGCTGAAATTTCTGGCAACTCAGAGCGGATATCTTCCTCTTTGATCCGGGAACTTTTGTAATGATGGAATGTTTATTAGATACTATATGCAATATGTGCTTTGTTTAACCTCTGCCGTTTTGGGAAATAGGATTTCTTGCTTATTTCTGCCTGGTTTTTGTTTCTTTTGGTACACGTTGATGAAGTATCCTGGAAATATTTTCGTAACCCTTTGTTTATGCTTTATCTTTGGTGTTCTTATGGCAGCAGCTTGGAAAATGATTTTTTTCGTGTGGTTTCGGAGTCATTTGAGCTTCAAAACCATGTTCATGTTTTTTTAGCAGTCGGCAACTAAGTTTTACTCCCCAAAACCGAGCTTGATTAGTAAACCCCTACTTAATTAAAACTTAAATAAATATTATATTATTATTTTTGTTTTAACATATTCAAATCTAATTAATCCAAGTAATATGAGTGGCTAACAAAGCAATGGCAATTCGCTCGCTCATAAAAAAATATTTATTCGAGTGAGATAATGAAATAAAATAAATTAATCATACTTCAATCAATTTGACTGATTTTTCAAATTTTATTGGTTTATTTAATTTAAAATCAAATAAATCGAATTTTCATTCTATGTTGGACACACAAACACTTTCAGCAATATCATGGATTGATTTTTAGGATTAATAATATTGCAAGCAAGGAGTTATTAAGACAATAATATGGTGGTTGTCCATCAACTTTCTCATGGTTGAAGACAGCCTAATCTAAATATTAGCCACAAGCTTTTTGTTATGGTTGGGATTTATTTATTTATTTTAAGAGCCCAACAAAAGAAGAAGATAATTGTTGATTAAATTCTCACATGACTATCAAGTTTCCTTAATTAGGAAAGCAAAGCAAATTTGTTATTCCTTAATAAGGAAAGGGGCATGATTAATGTAGATCATAAAATAATATATTATTTTTAGGTAGAGAAATATAGATCATACAACAAAGCTTAGTGTTGAATGGGGCATATTAATGTAACTAAAATTTATCAAGAATCCAAACAAGTCTTTGAAACCGAAGGTAATCATTGATTCAACTAATAAAAGAGTTCTGTTTGCTATAATTTCTTTTAGTGATTAATTAGTACTTTTAGTGGATATTCCATTTCTGCCTGTTAACTTTCATGGTATCATTGTTGACTTCTCTTGGACTAAATTGAACGCAAGATTTGTTAACGGATCGGGTTTATATTGTCTTGTTCATGAATTGGCCTAGTTTTAAAATATTTTTCAATATGAACATGGATTAAAAAATATTATTTTACCAACGAGGTTGGTTGCAATGTTAATACACATTATTTTCTATGAAAAAAATTTGAATTTAAACTTTAAAAATGACATTATTAAAATGAAGAGTTACGAATCTTAAACATAAATCATAAAATAAGCATGTGCTATAAAAATATTATTTTGTTATATTCTTTCTCTTTCTCCGTCTCAAGTCATCCGCAATGACTTCTCCAACAACATGCTTCCGCAGCACTCATGACAAGCAGAAAATAGGATTCCTCCGGATACAGTCTATGTAATACGTATGGTGTAAATTTATCAACAATGCTACAACACCTTTTACATGATAATTATCAGATCTTTTTGACCTATCAACTAACTCTATTAATTGACAATGATCACTATAGTGTCAAACCTTTACGTCCTACAAATTTTAAACTTGACACTATTATCAGACTTCCACTAATATAACCATAAGAAGAGATCTAGAGACGAAGAAGATCATAACTACATCTTCTTCTCCATCACCTTCTTTCTCTTTAAATCTCTATCATCACTATCATAAGTAGATGTGTTCATCACCGGATATCGGATCGGATCCGATCCGGTTTTTTCAGATATCTGGTTTTCCGGATCGGATCGGCCATATAGTGATCTGTATCTGATCCGAAAAAAATCGGATATTCGATTATTCGAAAATATATTTTGATTTAATTATTTTTTTAATTTAAAATTCATATTTATGAAAATTTTAGAATTTCGAATATAACAAATAACAAATTACTAAATATAACAAGATTCACATCTATGAAAATTTCATTTTTTAAAATTTTCGGATATAACAAGGACCAAATTGTTAGAAATAACAAAATTAATATTCATAAAAAATTGAATGTTCGGATTTTCGGATAATCCGAAACTTGAAATATTGTGATTCGTATCCGATCCGGAAAATTTAAAATCGGATCGGATATCCGGTCCGAAATTAAAAATTAGATCGGATATATGAATTTTTAGATCGAATCAACAGATAATCAGATCGGATCGGTCGGATCAGATATTTTTTAACACCCCTAATCATAAGCGGCTCTCCGCCCAAATTAGAAAGGGTGAACTGTCATAAATAATGACAACCTCATTCTCACCATCAATAATTTTAAATTAAAAATATTAAAAAAAACATTTTTATAATTTAATTTAAATTTAAAACATTATTTTTATTATTAAAAATTAATCTAGGTTGACTCAAGTTAATATAAATTAAAACACCTTATAAAACTCAATCTTTTGACTTATTTAGTTGAAAGAATTTGAATTGATTTGAAAATAAGTCCAAAAATAGTGAAACCTTTCTTCTTGCTTGCCCTTCATATATAATGTTCAATTATCATATATATTGTGGCAATACAATTTTGTTTAATATTGTGTATAAGTAATTAATTGTTTTACATAACTTGTTTACATTTTCACCTGAGGGGGGAACTGATGAAGTTAATTAATTATATATAATTACATAATGTTTACTCACTTTTTCAATATTTTAGGTGATTCTAATTTATTTGTTTCTTTTCTTTTTGCATGATATAATTGTTTTCTCCAAACTTCTAAAAAAATTATCTGCCAAGAAAATGATTTTTTAGTTTACTTTATTTTTTTAATCACGATTTTTGTTACTTATACTATATATAAATTTATAAAAATCAACCGTCATTGTATCAAATAATAATCGATAAAAATATATATTAAAAATGGGTAGGTACGTAAAGAATAATATAATATAATATAATATAATATAATATAATATAATATAATATAATATAATATAATATAATATAATATAATATAATATAATATATGTGGCCATTAGCCATGCATGCAAAAGTATTTGTCCATGCATGCATGCCTTTGTTACCATTAACACTATAATTAGGTTAAAAGCTCTTCTCTTTGGCAATTAAAATAACAAGAATTACCAAGTCTCAAATTTTCTCTATAAAATCCCCATATCTACCTTCTTTTTATTTCACATTCTCTCCTTCTCTTTTCATCATTTTTTTCTAAAATAAATTTTTATTTTATCTTTTTATCTCAATTTTCTTGCTATCATTCTCTTTGATCAAAAAGGAAAAAATGGATAAAAGTCCATGCAAATCCCAAGAAGTTGAAGTGAGAAAAGGTCCATGGACCATGGAAGAAGATATGATTCTCGTCAACTATATTTCCAACCATGGTGAAGGTGTTTGGAATTCTCTTGCCAAAGCTGCAGGTAAATCATCATTATCCATAGTTTCATTTTTTTTCTCTCAGCAAACATGATTTTATTATATACAAAGTTTCACTGATAACTACATTAAAAAAAATCCAAACTTTTACTTGATTGAAGATTCATAGTAGTATTGCTTTGGTTTTGATATAAGAAAACCCTAATGATATTTTTTGTTGTAGGGTTGAAACGTACCGGGAAGAGTTGTCGACTCCGATGGCTAAACTATCTGCGACCGGACGTTCGGAGAGGCAATATCACTCAGGAGGAACAATTCTTGATCATGGAACTGCATGCTAAGTGGGGAAACAGGTTAATATTCTCTATGCTATGATCAATACTACATTCTTCATATAGAATAAACAATGAGTGTGAATCAAATTTACCCTTTGATATTCTTCAAAGAAAGAAAGAAAATAATACAAAGAACAAACTCTTCACTCTTGATTGGTGCTGTGATGAACTTGAGGCCAAAAAGTGCACTTCTCCAAGGCCTATATACTTGTTCATCCAAACCAAAAATGCCCACTTTTGCACTTTTCCTCTCTTGAGGATTCAGCATGTGGGGTTTGGATTGTTTCAAGCCACCAATTTGATTTACAACACACATGCCAACTTTCATCGCATCAAAATTTGTGGACATCAATTTTATGTGTTTATTTTAAAACTTTCCCATTGGTCCTTGAATTTTTCCTTGGCTGCCAAAATTCCATTTTTTTTCTTGAATTTTCTAGATCTATTTTTCAAGGTTTTACTGCCATACATGTGTAAATTGTATTACAAGAGTTTCCTTTTGAATGGGATTTTATTTTTATTCTTCTTACCCTTCTTGTTTATGTTTTATGAAAGTTGGGCCTACCCACCATAGATTTTACATGGAAGATCTCCGAATTAAGCATAAACGTACGCGTTTTATGACTATTGGTATCTGATTCATTAATCGACTAATCCAGAATCCGGTAATAGAAGCAACTCTCCTAACTCAGTTTGTAACAACGAACTAATTTATTCTTCAAAACATATTCTTCCCCTCATTTGTTTTTTTAAGTCTTTCTTGGAGTAAAATTTTGGTTTTATTTTCATTGATTATTAAGAAAAAAATGTTATTATTTCCAATCTTATAAAATTTTGTTTTTATTTTTTAGTTCCATCTATATGTTATAATGACAGATTTATTATACTAATACTAGTATCAATTAAAATATATAAAGGAAAGAATTTTGAAATGATATATATAATGATTAGTGTGCCAAATTTAAATATAAAAGTTATACAGCTCGTTAAAACAGATTGGCAATAAAAGGTTTCCACTTTAAGCTCAACCTTTTTCCAATTGAACACTTGTGTAAGTGTTCTTTTAGAAAGGAAAAAGAAGCATTCTGTTTCTTGGTTGAAATAGACATAAACCTTATATTTTGGATGCTTTCAACACATGCCTGGCCCCCCTTCATTCAACTATATATACATCAAGATTGCGATCGTTATCCAAACTTTTTTTATTTTAAAAATATTAGTCTCGCACATGTTCGGATATGAATATAATCTTCAAACATGTTATTTTGAAAAATAATAGTACCGCGTAAGATGAAAATTCGTATTCGATAGTCACCGTGACAATGAATTCAAATGAAGCATGTGATCCAAAAGATGAAATGCTAGCTCAATGCCTGCTGTTATTTATTCAATACTTGTCTATGTCTATCTACCAAAAGGTGGCATTTAGACTTGGGGTTTTAACTTTTTTCCTTTCTTCATATTTGAAGTTTCCATGTTTACATTTAAGAATCCAATTCTGTCTTGATATGTTGTGTGATATTGTTCTGAAATTAGTGACTGTTTCTCGAGAAAATCAAAGGGGAAAAAGTTTGTTTGGATTGAACAATATGCCTATTTGAGAGGACATATTTGAACTGGCCATAAATGGAAGTGGGTTTCTATTTATGTAAAAATCCAAGCGGACAAGTGTAAAATTATTTGATTCTAGTTTTATATCAAAACATAGAGTATATATGTATATATCTTGGCTCGTAAAAATATTTGGTGCTAAAAAGAATTGTTTTGTGTAGGTGGTCGAAAATAGCGAAACATCTGCCTGGACGAACGGATAATGAAATAAAGAACTATTGGAGAACAAGGATCCAGAAGCACATGAACAAGCCCGCAGAGATCTGCTGTTCAAATCAAAGTGATTGTGAGTTGTTACTTGATCAACAAGCAAGCTCAAGCCAATTGCCTTGCAACAATACAAATGCAGATTTCATGGAAACATCGTATTCTCCGTTATCATCATTCATCCATTGCAACAACATCGAAGCATTTTACGGACAACAGCAGCAACAACAACAAATGATGATCAAATCATCGTCAAACCATGAAGATAACTATTGGAACATGGAGGATATCTGGTCCATGCAAATACTCAATGGTGATTAAATATATATTTATACCAGTGTCGGTCCAAATTACACGAGCTTAGTTTGGATGATTAATGGTAGGGTTTTGGCTATATGTCAGGTTGAGAATTGAACTTATATGGTGTTTTGGACCAAGTATGGCTTGTAATAGGATCTTATAGTACCATAATATATATCCTTCCATATTATATATATGAGAGTTTTCAATTAAGTGCTTAGGTTTTTTTTGTAAATTCCTATTGAGATGTTGATAAATAAACAAGATCTTATATGTATTTATAACAATGGATGGTAAAAAATCTGTTATAATTTAACTAGTTATGTATTTATTTGATGTCACGTGTACCACCATATTAATTTAACCTTATATTATCAGCTTAAGATAATTTCTACAATAATTGTCAATTCCTCAACCTTTATGTAGTGGACAGTATATTAAAAAACTCTAAAAGTTAATTATGACATAAAAAATATTAAATATTAATGTAATTATTTTTGTGTGATTTCTATCACGTAGCAAAAAGACAAATATTTGATGGGAAGCAAACATGTAATGTCTTTACTTTATATAGTACGATGATAATTTCGTTTTCGTTGTCTTTGAGATTTATGTGGTTTTTTTTTTTTGCTATGCAAAATTTATTAATAAGATTGTGATTTATAATTAAGTGTTGAAATTTCTACTCTGGTTTTTCCAAGAAAATATAATTTAAGAAAGAGATAAATTCAATTATTTCTGTAATTAAATTCAGCTTTGTAAGTAGGGTTGTATATCTTGTCAAAAAAAAGTAGGATCGTATAAAATTTGACTCGAGTCAAAAAAATTAAGTTATTCAACACCACTCGAAGTAAAAAAAATTGACTTATCTTGACTCGACTAAAAAAAATTTAAATAAAATTTGAGTTATAAAATGGAAAATCAATAACTCAAAATTTTTAGTAATTAGTGAATCGGTTTTCAAGTTCGAGTCGAGTCCTTCAATTATATCTGGTATTATGTATATCATATGTGAAAAATTATGAAGAAATATATGTGAATTGTATATAGTTATAAGAAACCGTTTAAATTGGAACTAATTAGTATCATAACATTATATTTTTTTACAATTAAATTTGAACAAAAACCTTAACAACTCAACTCGACTTGAATTTTATAAACTTGACTCGAAAAATTTTAAATAAAGTTTGAGTTATAAAATATGACTCGTTAGCTCGACTAACTCGAATTTTTTTTATTCAACTCGATCAAATGTCCTCCCCTATTTATAAGGAATTAAGGATATTATATATGAAAACTTTTTTACCCTACCTTAGTGGAAGAGTTTTTTAACGAGACATATAATTATTATATATGGATTTTGCAATTAATAAAACTCATACATTACCGAGCAATATATATATATGAAAGCTTTCTTGTAAGATAATTATTCTATTATGAAGAACATATAATAATCTTTTATAAGAAAAAAAACATATAATAATCTAAGAAATTATATATAAAAAAGGTTGTTTCCAGAAAAAAAAATAGTCTAATCTACAAATTTGTGATGCGCTGATAATAGATATCGTTTTAGTTTTGGTCGACAAGTCTCAAAACCGATCTCAAACAATCTCTACCCGTAAATGACTTTTGGATATTCCTCAATAAATAAGATAAAACTAAAAGCACATTCACAGCTGTAATTTAGATAGGTATGCGTAGACATATGTCTATCCATACATATAATATGATCTTGACATATGATTGACCTAACTAAAGCCATATAAATTCGGCACGTGTATTTGATTGGGAAGGCAAAAACTCGTGGGAAAATGGCAGTCTTTAACATTGCTTTTCCATTTGTTTCCATTTATCTACATGGCCACGCAAACTCCAAGGTCGACGAGAACCTAACTCTTGCAATGGCCACAAGGAAACCCTCACATGCCTATTTCTTTTCATTTAATATATATGTATATCACCGTCGCTTGCTCAACATGTTACCACATGATCTTATGTATAATTTGCAAACCTAATTTATCGATCGACGAAAAAAGGGTTTTTTTGGTCGTAAAACTTGTTTTCCTATCAGCTCGAGTAGTAAGTATCCTATACCTAACAACTCATTTAGTCCATACAAAATATACTATACTTTAATAGTTATCTATTTATAGTTAAAAGTATAATTATTGTATTTAATGTTATGGTTCATTTTGCGGTGGTTGCTCAACTTTTTTTATAACCATACGATTGGTGTTGGATCCACATCCATAAGAAATAAAATACATTTCACAATTAGCCATTTACCTCTTAAAAAATTACTCGCGACGAGAAGGGTTAGTCATTCTTATCAGCGGTAAATGGCTTGATTTTAACAAAAAAATTATATACGATTCATGTAATCTATCTTGTCTTTACAGAAAAAATATAATTATATAAAGTTTCACACTTTGTAATTTTAAAACTATTATATTATGAGATTGGAGTTCATGAAGTTAGGTCATTGGGGTGACATTGGATGGATGAGAAATTGCAATGTGCCAACCTCGAGCACTTTGTCTTTAGCACCCAACCTTTTATCCAAAACAAGGTTTATGAAGACGATTCCAACACATCATTCGTTGGGATTTTGCAGTGTCTTATGTGGGAAAAGAAATACATAAATAAAAATTAAATAGGAACATGAGCTTTCAATTGCTTACCAAAACCATTTTGAAATTTCAGCCATTCGTTTTATTTGATCACATGTTTTATATGCATTAAATCACCAAAAGAGCAAAAGGGAGAACATCCATGTGAATTAACAAGGAAATAAATCACATGATTGGTCGGCCATATTTGCTTTGGAAATTCATCATCACCTGTGTTCTTCATCCGTCGTTCCCAACGAGTTAATGCATTATGGAAAATTCCACTACTTCATTAGAAAAAGAAAAGGAAAAATAATATTCCTTTACTGATTTGACTATCTCACAATATGATAGAACAAAGGTTCAAGATAATATATTTAATATATGACTAATGCATCTTTATACGATATATATAAAAATTATTTATTTTCTAGCTTTAAAATGAAATACCCAAGTCCCAACGTTCTAATATATATATATGAGCTAAATTATATATTGTTGACAACAAGCTCATAGATTGAGATATACTAAAAATAAATTTTAAGTGTAATAATAGTATATATTGTATTTTTAGTAATAAAATAGTTCAATTTTGGAGATGTTATCATTAAAAAGAATGACTATAAATTCAAAGAAAATTCATAAAACTTCAAAATAAACGTGTAAGGTACCTTAATTCTACAGAAGTGAAATTATTTTGTCCAGTTGATGTGATGCTGGGGTTATTGGTCCATGGGGATTGCGTTTTGGATATCGATAGAGTAATTGTTATACACTTCCCATCTATAGCCGGTGTCGAGAAGCAATTTGAATGGAATATCATTGAAGATAATATCAAACGGAAAGTGACAAGCTGAGCTGACGACAATACTATATATATTATTTATGAATAATTATTTAATATATGTTTAATTGTTAAATAAATGTCTAAATTATACATTATTCAAATAAGTGCTTAAAATATTTTTTAGATAAATTATATGCCAAACGTTTTATTATGTAATCATTTAAAAAAAAATTGTCGACTATTGATAAAATTTTTATGCCATCTAATCGTTGCATAACATGTGGCTATTTCTTAATTTTTATTTATTTATTTTTTAAATCATTAACTCTTTCAAGAGAAAAATCTAAAACTTCAATGTTTCTCACCCCCCATCTTTGAATTTTTCTTTTACCATTGTTGAACACTACACTGCCGCCGCAAAAGTGATATATCGTCCTCTCGTTACACAAGTTATAAGGCACGGTCTGTCATTCGTCCATTTATCATTTATCATTTATCTTTTGTCATTGATTAAAGATTTAATGTTCAGCGTTCATAATTTGTTTCACCGCTTGTTCGTCGATTTTTGGCAATATAAAATTAGGGTTAAGACTGTTGGGGTTGATGAAGGAAGAAATTACTGCTGGTGATTGAATCAACGGTCAGATGAAAGAAATTTAGGCGTTTAGAGATTCATGGTTAGGTATTTAGGGTTTTTGAGAAATTAAAAATTTTAGAGTTTTTTTATAAAATTAAAGATTTTATAGTTTTTAAAAATAAAAATTAAAGAAAATAATAGAAATGGGCTTATGTCAAAATTTAATTGGATAGCGGAAAACTTTTAACACTTGTCATAAAAAAAATAAAATAATTATAGAATGAAATGGTAGGCATTTATTTCGGTCAAAATATATTTAAGCATCTATATGAAGAAAGGTATAGTTTATGCACTTATTTGATAGCTAAACATTTAATATATTAATGGGTAGGGATGGCAACGGGGCGGGTTTTTGGCAGCTTCGAACCTGACCTGACCCAATATAATAAAAGTATATCTTGACTCCGATCCGACCCCAAAATTTTAATAAAAAACTGATTAAACCCGCCCTGTCCCGAAGGAAATTAATAAAAGTATTTAATATAATATATAAATAAATCAGGATGGGGCGGGTGGGAGAATTTCCACCCTAATCTCGAACTCGACCCGACATGACTCAAACTTTTTAAAAACCTGACTCGAAAGCTTAAATTTCAAAAAAAAAATGACTTTATCAGATGGGTCGATACTTTTCGAATTCTTTTTTTTTTGCCATCCCTGTTAATGGGGTGTGTTTTATACGAAAAATTATATGATTTAATGGTTGTCATTTGTCCTTTGTGAAATTTTTTTCATCGTTAATATATAAAATAATCTTTTTTATTTAAATATTAATTAATGACACATGATAATAAATTAAAATTTTTATAAGAAAATATATTGTCAGTATAACATATAATTATTTGATAAGTTGACAGTTAAATTTTAAAATTAATAAAAATTAAGAAAATGTTATATGCCATTAAATAATATTAAAAATAAATAAATAAATAAGAGAAAGGTATGGTATTTTTTTTCTTCGCTTATAAAATAAAAAATATATTATCAGTGTATTAAACAATATATATAATCATTATCGAGTACACATCAATAAAAAAGAATTTCACAAAGGATAATGACATGTGTCCCGCTTTAGATTTTTGAAGAACAAATGTCATCATCCAAAATGCTACTTGCATTATTTGTCTTTCCACCGATAGTGATGTGATTATAGTAAAATTATTATAAATAATATATTAATATATACACCATTCACATATGTTTGATAATGTTATTAAAAAATAATTTTTATAATCTAATTAATATTAATAGATGTAAAATATTAATAATTAATAAATTATTTAAATAAATATTGAATATAATCATGTTATTGTATGTTATTTTGTTTGTTCAAATAATTAAATAGTCATCAGTTAATTTTACCAAACACTTGTACAATCACCTAATACAATCTGTTAATTCTATCGACTAATATAATTCGCTATTTACTTTGCTATTGTCAAACAGGGCCAAAATATTTCTTTAAATAAATATATAATTCTGTGGATAGTTTCATTGCTCTGGTGGTTAAATGGTATTGACATTTCACTGTTTAGGGTTCAAATCTTGTCCTTCACCCAATTATCAATATGTATATGTATATAAATTCTAGTCCCTAAAATTAGTACTTTAAGGCATACACTTTATAAATCCTAAGCTAAACTCTTAAACCCTTAAATAGATATATTTGTATAAATTGAAGTTTACACTGACAGTGCATTTTTTATATATTTTTATATAAATCTAAGACTTGATTAAAAAATTGCCCCTTAAAGTATACTCTTTACACAATTTGATACTCGAAGTTTTTTTTTTTTTTGTCTGAATAACCCTAAACTTTATTTTATTACCCAAAATTGTTGTTCCGCTTAAACCAATAAAATGTGGCATATCGTTTTTAATTAAAAATCTAAATCTAATATAAAATTAAAATGTAAATTAATTTTAAAATAAATAAATAAAATAAAAATATTATACTCAATATTACATTAATTAAGCATTTATTCCCTTTCTCTCTCTACTATTCATTCATCTTATTCTTCAACAGTGTTATGAACTCCTACCCGAAAGCTTCAAAAAGTTTATCCAAACAATTAAAAAACTATCATATTCTAGTGACCGAAATATGAATTTCACAAATCTTTTCAATTTCTTACAAAAATCAACATTCCCTTCTTATTTTCAAAAAAACCATGAGCCCAAAACCAAACTCTAAAGCCTTTTTCTCTAATTTCCAATTATTATGGAGATTCAGTGTACTTGTAGATTGAAGAGAAAGACTAGTTTGCTTTTCAGAAATGGCACTGCTCGGTCATAATATTTTTCATTCTTCTTTATTAATAACACATACCTATCATGCAGATAAACTATTTGAATATGAATCATTTAAAGATAATAACATTTTATTTTTTCACAGAAGTAATAAATTTAGAATAATATTTGGACTTAAATACCAAAAACTCAATATAAATGAGAGTTTTATAACGCAAGAAAGTGTAGTATAATGCTTAGTTAATCAACAAGTGTGAAAAGACTTGAAAAATTTGTTCGATTTCATATCATCTACTTTAGCAATGCATTGTAAACATAAATCGAGCAAAACGCAGCGGAATGATCGAAATACATAAATACTTCCGGCCATTGTCAAAATTGTATGCCAAATTGAGATGTGGTTGAACCACCGTCGAGCACGTCGAACCACCGTTGAATGCTTAAAACCACCCTGAAAACGCCTCGAACCACCGTCGAATACTTCGAACACGGCAACGCAAAAACCAAAATGCCAAGGATCTTCTAAGCACTCAAAACTCACTTAGATGAAATATGTGATTCTTATATTTGACGCTTAGGGACCTTAGGCTAATGGGGTATTTATAGTGATGGTTCCCCATCAAAAACCAACACTAATTACCGTTAATGCCCCTTAATTCCCACAATTGGAGTGGCAAAACCACCCACGAACAACATGCTGGAAGCATGTCTACAACAGTTAACAACTGCACATTCCCACGTTGCATGATTCATGCGCAACATGTAGCCACGAACCACACTTGAAAGTGGTTTATCCAACATCCTCCCACTTGGTTTTTATTGTCCATGAGTACTTGAAATTGAAACATAATGCATGAATCATGACGACATTTCCTCTTAAAATTTTAGTAGTATCTTCTATGTATCATAATACATCAAGTCTCAACGCTTTAGCCCATATACTTAATGAATAAACCCAATGTTTATTCTAGGTCCAAACTTTAGTGACATTTCTCGAAACAATTAACTTAATGTGTACACAACATATATGAGAAATATCAAACTTTATTAGAGTTTCAACATAATCGTTCTTACAACGTAAATTTACAACATTGGAACAAGTCCCATAGTTACAAAATGATCCTTAAATTTATGTGGTGGCATGCCCTTAGTCAAAGAGGCAACTAACATCTGCTCAGTGTTAATGTGCTCAATGACCACTTTCTTTTCTTTAACACATTCCCTTATGGCTAGATACTTAATGTCGATGTGTTTACTTCGACTTCGACTTTTGTTGTTCTTAGCCATAAAGACAGTAGCTAAATTGTCACAATATATCCTTAATGGCCTAGAGATTGAATCTACAAGTTTTAGCCCAGAAATAAAACTCTTTAACCATACTCCATGTAAGGTAGCCTCAAAACACGAAACGAACTCGGCGTCCATAGTGGAAATGGCAGTCAATGTCTGAATGACACTCCTCCAAGATATAGCTCCGCCGGAAAACATAAATATATAACCTGATGTTAATTTACGTGAATCAAGACAGCCAGCAAAGTCTTAATCGAAGTAGCCAATCACCTCCAAATGGTCATATCGTTTGTACGTAAGCATGTATTCCTTTGTCCCTTTGACATACCTCAAACCATAAATATGAATGTTATTAAGCAAATAGGGTATGATTCTCGCTTTGGGTGCGAGAGGTCTCGAGTTTGATTCTCGGAACGCCCCCGAATGTTTTGCCTCTTATTATTTCCATTCTTTTTATCTGACGACAAAAGTTGTTTTACTCCCCTTTCCTTTCGACCTTATTCGAACCCTCTCCCATTTCCTTTCAATCCAAAGGAAAAGAAAGAAAGAAAGAAAGCACAAGAAAACAAGATAAAAATGGCTTCCTCAGCTCTCTCAACTGTCTCTCTTCTTTCCCCTTCTTATCCTCCACCTTCTACTACTACGTCCTCCCTCCTTCGCAAAGCCCCTTATCTCCAATTCCCTCTCCGTTCCACTTCCCCATCTAACCTCACCCACCGCCCCACATTCCTCCGTCCTCTCAACGCCACCGCACTCCCGAAAAGATCCAAAAACTCGGCACCGAAATCTCCAATCTGACCCTCGAAGAAGCTCGGACCGTCGTTGACTACCTCCAGGAGAAACTCGGTGTCTCCGCCGCTGCATTTGCCCCTGCTGCCATCGCGGTTGCCGCCCCTGATACAGGCGGTGCCGGAGCGGCTGTCGTGGAGGAGAAGACAGAGTTCGATGTGGTGATTGAGGAGGTTTCTACCAATGCGAGGATTGCGGTGATTAAAGCGGTTAGGGGTCTGACGAGTTTGGCATTGAAAGAAGCGAAGGAGCTGATTGAAGGGTTGCCCAAGAAGTTAAAGGAAGGAGTTTCGAAAGAGGAGGCTGATGAAGCCAAGAAACAGCTTGAAGAAGCCGGAGCTAAAGTTTCTATTGCTTAGAGAATTTACATTTTCAATTTCTTGCGTCTATTCTGTTTGTTGAAATGCTCAAGTGAAAATAGGACATTGCTAGTTTGAGATTTTGTTATCGGATAAGGTTGCAAATTGGAGTTGTTCTTCAAATTACAATGTCTATCTATGCAAACCTAAATACCCTTTGAATTTTATGTCTAATCACAACGTCTATGCAAACTTAAGATGCTCACATTATTGCTAGAGATATAAAGACCACATGTATGAAATTATGCCCTCAGAAATTGAGTAAGAACTGCTATTGTGAACTTTGGCAGTTATCATTAACCGGTGAGTTTCCCGGTTTTTTTAATCTTATGGTTATGTGAAGTTACCAAAAACCCATGTTGAAATACTTTGTTGTTTTAATGGATTGACAGAAAATATCCTTTTTAAATGAAATTTTTGTTTACAATAAATCCTAAATTTGATTTCGTTAACTTCCTCCTCTTATCATTATTTAAAAATTAAAAGTATTTATTTTAAAAATATATATGTCGCAATAATTTTCTTCAAGAAAAGTTCTCAATAGATTTGGCTGTTCAACCACTTGTGTAAAGTTTATGAAAGTGTCAGAAAAAAAAAACAAACCATTGTTATCTCCTTAATAAAAACAAGTTGGACTAAAAATAAACCACCATTTACTTGAAAAAAAACATGATAAAATCTTATTTATAAGCAAAACAAAATTTAACAAATAAAACTAAGACCGTCGTGAAAAAATCGACGTTACAAAATAAAGAAAAAAGAAAATAATTTGTTGATAACATCATTCTTTAGCGCGTTTCAATTTTATGCAGAAAAAAAATACTAATTATTAAAAAAATTAACAAACTTTTACTCATAAATTCAAATTATGTGTTTTTAATGAAAAAAGATTTTTTCGGGCCGAAATTTAAAATATTTGGGCATTTTAAGAGTGGGCCTGAAATTAATGTAAACAACTGCTGACCCCGACCGAAAGGCCCATAAAAAAGCTATAAATACCCAACAAGTCTCGCATCTTAATTCAGAAAACCCTAAATCTTCAAAGCCGCCATTGGCTCCATTGCTCTGTCGTTCTATCATTCCTTTTTTTTTTTTTTTTGTAATTGGAAAGAGGGCGAAGATGAAGAGTGCTTTATAATTTCTGACACCTCTTGTATGAGAAAAAGCTTTTTTCAAAGCATTTTCGTTGAGCAGAGTTAGCAACTCTCTGAGCCCTTCCATTTCAACTCTCCTTTTCATTCAACACTGTTGGATGGGGTTTGGGAAAAGAAATTTATTTTCTTTTTTTCTTAAAATGATAAAATAAATTTAAATTTTGGTGAGAAAATGATTTGGAGAAATACAGTTTCTTCTGATTATTTGTATTTTGATATTTGATTTACATCTGAGCTACAATATCAAAATTTTCGATCGGTGAAATTTGATTGAACTTCGGATTGATTTAAAGGGTATCTCTTTTAATTCACATAACATTTAAACCTTTTCAAAATAGTTTTAGGAATTCGAAAGTTCTTTAAATAAGTACTAATTCAACTGGTTAAATGTTTTTGAATCTTATGGTTTGGTATTTTCAAAAATGTTATTATTGGAATTTGATATTTCATTGTCGATCGTCCCTGTTAAAAAAGTATGTTCCATTTTATAGGCGAGAATTTGATATTCATTGAATTCATTTTATTCTATTTTGATGATAACATATATTCATCTTAATTTAAGAGATTATTTGATATGTTGTTCGTGTAAAAAAACTTTTTAAATTGTTTTAAAATTTGAGTTTAATGTAATTCATTAAAAATTAGAATTTCTCTGTCGTGACCATGGCGGAAGATTTAGGGATTTCAAAGGAAGAAAAGGGATTAGGGCTGAAGAATGCAATTGGGAATGATTCAATCAGGAAGAATCGTTCAGATAACGACAAAGAAGAGAATGATAAGCACAAGGCTGGTTTAAACATAGTATGACAGGTAAAAGTATTGTTGGACCAAGGTGGACTTGAGGCCCATTATTGAAGATAATTAGGACGAGCCCAAAGATGAGTAGATCTGGCAAACATGGCCTGAAAATCGAAATCTGAACCGATTTACTTGATTTGTGACACGATTTGGATCTGATCATAATAGCTTAAATTCGATCTGAACTCGAACTGAATAGTTCGGTACCAAACCCAAACGAAAAGTAATTGAAACTGAAAATAACTCAAACTAAAAGCAATCCGAACTGAATATATTCGAACCGAAAGCAATTTGAATCGAATACAATCCGAATCGAAAGCCAACCTGGATTGAAAATCAATCCGAAAAAAAGTCAAATTTAATTTTTCGAAATTTGATTCGAACCAAATATCAACTCGATTTTGACTCGATAATTGAGTCGAAGTGAACGGATAATTTTAATAATATGATAAAATAGTAAATATGTATGTTTTATTCTTCTTTATATCTTTTTTCCTTTAAAAGACAATCTTCATATCAGATTTGCTAGTATTAATGTGGTTAACTTTAATTTATATCTTATATATGGTGGATTATAGTTTACTTTAAAAGATTTTTTTTTATTTTTTACAAACTCAAATTAACATGAAAACACAAGTCTCAAATAAAGAATTATCTTTTAAAAGTGATATTATTGATAAAGAAAACTACGAATTCCAACCATAGACAATAAAATGGATGTAAACTATACAAAAAAAAATTAAACTCCCTTTTATTTCAATTGTCCGTCCAAAATCTAACCATGATCACAACTTAAAATATGTAAGCTAATACAAACTAATTAGAAACTAAGGCAAATAATCCAAATAAGATTAAAATCACTTGTGTGGACAGATATCGAGAAAACCACCTTGAATTGTAATGGAATCCAAACATAACGATACAACAATCGTGATTTTTCTTTGGCCAAAAACTTGTACTCCATAAGGTGTTAAACGTGATGATTAACAAACTAAATAATAGTAATATTTGCTACAAACCAAGTTAAAAAATTAATAAAGACTACCCTTACATATCAAACTCAATTATATTAAAATTTTTAAATAAATTTTTAAAAATCAACAAAGTAATCTCAAAATAAACATAAATAATGTATGCATCAATTGTTGGAATTTTTTTGTAGTCCAATTCACATTAGAGCCAAAAAAACTTGTCATCTTCAGTAGCTACATAAACAATAACAAGAAATTACTATTTTGTTTGCTAGTGAAATAAGAAATTAAGTAAATGTATTATCAAAAATTAAGCAAACGTATTTTTTTAAGTTAAAGTAAGAAAATACAATAGACTAGTAGTGCAAGAAAATTGTGTAGTAATTCCTATAAGAAATTAAAAACAAATTTAAGAGGTAATAAAATAACTTACATTCATAACCGAACAACCAACTACGAGTTGTTATCAAAGCCTCCGCATTTTTAGGGATATAAGAACTTTTTTCTCTTATTCAAAATTTGACCTCCAATGCTAAAGGTTGATTCTGAAGCAATAGTGATGAGGAGCACAGTCAAAATATCTCTAGCAAGATAAGAAAGCCTTTCATACCGCTGTTCATTCTGTTTCCAAAAATTAAAGATTTCAAGTTCTGTTTTTCTATCCATTTTAGGATCTTCTAAGTAAACATCCAAATGTGTCTTTCAATAATCTAAAAGCTTGGTCTCTTCCTTGTCATAATCCTAGAAAAAATATAAAAGATGAAATAGAAAATAAACGGGTAAATAAACAAATAGAAACCAAAAAAATATGGAAATAATTGAATATTTAAAAAATATTAAACTTACTGCAAAAAGATCTAATTTACGCTTCTGATTTCCAGATAAACTCTCAGTATTAGAGTTTGAGATTGATTCTAATAATGTTTCATGTAGGGCATGCGTTTCTGGATCATACTCTTTAAAAAGCTTTCCTAGCTTAGCTTTGACATCACGAATTTTCATAACATCTTATGTTTCATCCTCAAATAATTTTTCGTAACAATATTTGAGTAAAAGATAACTTAAAACGAGGATCAAGAATTACTGCAAAGGCAAATAATGTGCCATAGTCACCTCACTCGAGTTGAATCAATACTTATCAAACTTTTTCTTCATTTCAATTGCCATTGTTTTTAAAATCACATCATTGCTTTTTGGCAACTCTTTCAAAAGCATAAAATTTTTTCAAACATTCCCAAAGTATAAATTTGCAGTAGGATAATCACTTCCTGAAAATAATTCAGTTATATAAAAAACAGTTCTAAAATATCTCGAATTTTCTCAAGCATTTCCCACTCTTCGGTGTTTGGACAATGATAAAAGGAAGAATCTAAAACAACCATTTGCTTAAAAGCTTCACGATATAGAATAGCCCTATCAAGCATCATATACATAGAGTTCCATCTTGTAACAACGTCAAGCCACAACACTTTAATTTCTTCTACCTTAGCTAACTTCAGACTACGTCGAAAAGTATTTTTTCTTGATTCTGACCATTTAATGCTCTTCACGCATTCTCTGATCTTGAAACAATATGTTCAATGACTTTAAGTCTATCTTTAACAATTAGATTCAACACATGTGCTACACACCGAATATGAAAGTAAGCCCCTTTACATAATAAAGCCCTTCGAGCATTAAAAGTTACCTTTAAATTGTCTTGCATTTTATCATTACTAAAAGCATTATTCAATGTGATGGAAAAAATCTTATAGTCAATGCCCCATTTCTGAAGTAAATCTAGCACAACACTATACATGATAGGTGTGCGGTGTATCAAAGTGACAAAAATTTAAAACTCTACTATTTAACTTCCAATTAGCATCTACATAATGACCAGTTAAACACAAATATCTCTCAGTTTGACAAGAAGTCTACATGTCACATGTCAAAGAAATACGACAAGGTACATTATAAAGAGTTTCTTTTATGTCATTTTAAATTTTTTATGCAATTTCAAAAAAACAACTTTTACGGTGTTTCTACATATACTTTTAATTCGACTGTTCAAATATGCATAAATTTTCTTGCTACCTTCATGTTCAACCCAAGAAAAAACATATCCATGCCTTGGAATTGCCTTAGTTGTCAACTTTCTGTAGACTTTTTGGTTATAAACATGATTTTCAAGTTCTTCTCCATCTGCTCCTAAACTATCCTTATATACAATATAGTGTTTACATTTTTCAATATATTTTTGCATATTAGAGGTTCCATAATGTGCGTTACATATGAACGAAGCAATTTTGCAATACTTACAAAGTGCTCTCTCTTTTCCATCCTTAGTTTGTGTCGAGTCAATATAGAAAAATGTTTCCAAACCTTACTTCGTCTCTTTGAAATAGATTGTGATTCCGGTACTAAAACGTTGCTAATATCAACTTGATCCTCACATGCATTAGCATTTGATTCCATGACTGTCAAAACAAAGAACATAAACCGAATGATAAATAGATCTAATTAGGAGGACTTAAGATAACACAAGAAATTTAACACAAGTTAAAAAATAATAGATTATCACATAGTCATGAAGTAACTCTAACAAATATTTTTAAATATTCGAGAACGTGATTTAATATATTTGTATTTTTCTCTAAAATAAATAGTGTTAGCCTTAGTTTAAAAAAATTTAAAAAGACATTGCAAAAGCTTTTATTTTTTTAAAAAAATCAAACATGATATGTAATACTATAAATATAATCAATTGTCTAATACATGTATATTTAAGAATTTGATGTCTTGACGCAAATTTTCTGGCAAGTGTTCGAATTATTCTGCACGACCCGAACTTCTTCTAGATTTACGATTCAAACCAAAATGTCTTATTGAAATTTCTAAATAGCCGCAATGATTATTTTGCAATAAATTATCTTATTGAAAATACTAACTAATTCCAACAATTTTTTCTCTACTCTAGTATATGCCTCAGGATTTGTGAGAATTTTTCAAGATGTAAAACAATGAAACCAAACATATCTATTTATAGAGAGAGATTGGAAGACATTTGAACAAATTAGGAGTACTATTCCAATTAAAACAAAAATATACCAATTTAAAGTTAAAAGTACATTACATATATTTTTAATAAAATAAAACAATATATATATATATATATTGGAGTGAAAAGTTAAAATCTAATTTTTCAACCTTTTCTAATATATATATATATATAATTGTTTATTTGATTTGGTCTTTTATTTAAATTATTTGAATTAATTAGAATTTAGAAGTACTATTCAGTTTAAACAAAAATATATCAATTTAAAGACAAAGTATATCATATTTACTTATAATATATATAAGAAGTTCACGCCAACTTATATATATATATATATATTTGTTTATTTGATTTGGTTTATGATATTAATAAAGTAACCAAGTAAAAAATTTAAATACCCAATTAAATGTTTAACACATAAAATATACTTAAATTAATTTTATCGATAAGTAAGTAAATAAATAAATACGATAAAATTATTTTTTTATTAAATAATTTTTACATAGTCCAATTCTAATTTGTTAAATTATTTTGGTCTTAAAATTAATATAAAATTTTATTCTAAAAAATAGAAAATAGCTAGTTAAAACTCGATAATGGTCACTTCAATTGGATCAAATAGACATCTCTTAATGTTGGTCGAATTCGAAACATTGAGCAACTTAGAGTTGAAATTGAGCCAACATGATAAGATCGACAAAAAACACATTTTTACAAGAATATATCAATAATTATATATACACTTTGGACAAATACTTAAATCAACTTGAATTTCCTCGAACATCTAAAGATTGACTCGACCCAAAAATTCAACCGATCCGATATTGACCCGACCCGAAAAACCAACTAATTTGATATTGACCCGACCCCAAAAAGTCAAACGACCCGATATTGACCCGACCCGAAATTCGACCTATCTGATATTGACCCAAACTGAAAAGTCAACCGACCCAGTTTTGACCTAAACCAAAAAGTCAACCAATCTGATATTGACCCGAACAGAAATCAATCGATCTGATATTGACCTAACCTGATACCCGACCCGACCCGAAATACCATAGACCCGAGCTAAATTCAATCCAGATCCGATCCAACCCAAACCGAAAGTCAACCCGAACCGAAATGGCTCGAACCGAACCCGAACCGAACAACTCGATTGCCACCTCTTTAGATGAGAATGAATTTTACAGCTGTCAGCTTAACTTTTTTAGTACAATTCTACATGTAAAAAGATTTTTGTACTGAAAAACCTTATCGAAATGTTTAATGAAAACTATCTATTCTCTATCTTCTTCAATTCCTCTGAAACACTTTCTTCTTTAATCTTTTAAAATCCTTTCTTCTTCTTTTTTTTTTTCTTAACCTAAATTCTATCTCGGGCCATTACATTCTTTTGCATAACTAAATTAAGGATTATTTAATTTGATTAAAAATTGTGATTTTTAACCCAAATCGAATCCAAATAAGATTAAAAAAATCTGAGATTGTGATTATATTACAATATATTGTCAACAAATTACAAAAACCGAGAGATTCAAGCAATAGGATTTTTCAATTTGCGAGTCCAGATTTAAAACTCAGCCATGGCCAGGGATCTGGTACACTAGCAAATTACATAAAAAACCACTCCCATGCCTCAACTTAACTGTCTTGCCTTCACTGTTTGTTGTAGGATGATGCATTTAATTGTTTCTCTAACTGCAAGGTGGTTATGGGAAGTAAAATGAACTCGGTTTCCAGTAGGTAGAGAAAAACGAAAAAACTATTGCAACCGAAACAACAAGAGTGAGTGAGTGAGTGCACGAACCAGCATGTTTTTCGATTTCTGTCGATGCAATTCCTCAAAAAGGTTTCGAACACTGAAAACTGAAATACAGTCAGTAAAACGTTGCATGAAGAAAGAAGATCAGCAGTCTTGGCTTTCACTTCGTACCTCTGTTGCAGCTGAAGTACCTGAGATTGCAGCTCTCTCTCCCTTGCAGAAGGCAGTGGTATCTGCGCATACAATTAACATATATGATGATTAACACGAGAAATCCGGCAATGGCGCAAACCAAAACCTATCTCATAAGAAAAATATATATGATGATTAAACTGCCTGGTGGATCCATGGTTTAGGAGTGAATTAATTCCTTCGTTATATAAGTAAGCAATTTAGCATGTTCTAAAGTTCAAGATTACCATGTTTAAAATATTACTTCTATGCTTCAAAATCAAATGCATAGAGACTAAATTGCTCACTTTTATAATAAAGGTTAAGGGACTAATTTGTTGTTCAGCTTATAATACGTACAACCGCTAAGCAGTTTAATCTATAAATAATCAGGTAATTGACATCATGGGCGGAGCTACATGCATAGGTGGGGTGTCTGTTGACACCCTAAAGTTTTTGGAAAATTATATTTTTCTATATAATTTGTATATAAAAAATTAAAAAATATATAATTGACACCGCTTTATATATAAATTGACATCCTTTTATAAATAATTAACTCCTCTTAAATATCGTTCAAGAAAATGACACCCTTTGGATAAATTCTTGGCTCCGCACCTGATTGACATCATGGGACATTAACGTTAAGAAAGCACATATGGGTTCCCTGGAGTGAGAAGTAGTGCTTTGATTAATTACCTGTAAAAGGTCATTCGAGCCCACCACGGCCGAGTCCCCAAGCTTACCTGTAAGAAAGAGAAATTAAATTTAACATCATACTTTCTTTCATGATTAAGTAGGCAGAAAATTCAGACAATCAAAATATGGTGGCATTACCAGATGTTTGCTCCAAATACTTGATCATTCTAATGATCTCTTCCTGAAGGCAAAACCAACACCAATATAAACACATTTAAGACAAGTAATCTCTATTTGAAAGAATTGAGATAGATGTACTAAAAGAAACATACTCTTTGCACCGTATTCTGTTGCAAGATACTTTGAAGAGATGGAAGAAATAAACTAGTCGTCGTGTTTAGAGATGCTGGACTGGTTAAACCTCCGGTAGAGGGGTTAAAACGGCAGTTTGACGGTCCCTATATGAGCGAAAACAATGGCATTGGTTATAATAAATCCGTTGCCTAAAAGATAAACTGCAAAGTTCCATCCTTAATATTCATCTTCGACGAAAATTACAGTTTAAAATTAGACAACTCGCATCAATCAGGACAAGCACATGAAATGCACATTACAAGATTCAAACCATACTAGAAGAAACAAAATCTGTAGAGGAATCGTTTAGGACGTTTCCCTTTAGCAAAATTATTAGATACGATATTGAAGTACAAGAGTTGATGCCATTGGATGTATTAATGCAGCATGCTACACGATGCCTAACAAATCAAGATCAACTGTGCTGCTGATTGATACAGGCAATATAAATCAATTCCAAATCCAAACTGTGCTTTGATTTCAAGTAAAGACTTCATTCGTGCAAAGTTACATGCTATTGCACAACAGCAGAAGATTGTACCTTAGGACTGAGATCAGCTGAAGTCACCTTAAAGCGTCCCCGTTGAACAACTGGTCCCTCCAATGCATCTTCGGATACATACGAAGAGGGAAAGAAATCAAATTAAGTTGATTAGACTGCAAATAAGTAGCATCACTTCTAAGTAGAAACAGAAAAAAAAAATAAAACCAGGAAATACCAGATGAGATCTTATCTGTTTCTCTCCTCTGGCGGTACAACAATGGACCACTGTGGTTGCGTTCAGATTGAAATTTAGGCTGTAGGAAGTCCCTTCAGAACATTTTTGAGAAACCAGATTTAATACAGATGACATAAAAATATTCCCAGTCAAGTAAATGGCAAACACAAGGCAACAAATTTCTTTTTAACTACAGAATAGCAGAATCAATGAGCCAAGTGAAGAAGAAAGTCCATGTGCCCAACATCATACATCTTGGGGTCCTCTAGAGGAATAAATAAACATATAAAACACCAAAGAAAAAAAAAGAAAAAAAATGCAATCTATAGAATTAAAAAAACTCTTCATATCTACAAATTTATAATGGGAAAAAAGATCTCCCTGTGTGATTATTCAAATGTTTTAAGCATTCTATCATGTTTGGTGAAAGTTTTGAGCCTCGGGATAACTTAAAACAAACTTACCTATCCCCATTTCCTGTAACTTTTTTGGGAGGAAGGTTATCAGGTATTAGTGAACCACTCCAGAAGTTTTTATGCTGTGGAATGACCTGCCGTGGTAAAGAGCTACTTTGCTGGGAATTCTCACTCTCATATCTTCCGGCATCTTGGTCCATGGCTCTTAATGAGTTTGTAATGAACCGTTCACTTTCTAATTGGGTAACTCCTTTCTGATTTGGCCTATTTGCACCCTCGTCATCTTCGATAACGTCAAAACAACCTTTGCACCAATTATCAAATATTAGCATAAATAAAGGACAAACTAAAATACTGAAATCAATTTGAGTCTCAACCCTTTTTTCCATGAAAAAAATAATTACTCTAACATATATCATATTTTTTTCTTAAAATATATGCAGAAGATACTACAAAACAGATCAATTGAAATTGATCGATTTAGCTTGTGACGGATTACTACTTTCTATTTGAAAAATTACAATCTATAAACACTTTGGATGTGAAAATGATATGCAACTTATAATGTTGTAACAATGAATTGCTTGCAATAACAAGATCATGCAAGCATAAAAATGTCATACTTGAGTGCTTGAAGAGGTTTAATAGGAAATGAAGCAAGTGAACTCTCCAAATCATTAAGATCACTAAGCCCTTCCTGAAACAAGTAAAAGGGGAGTTTAAATCTTAAAGTGCAATCTTAATCAGAGCATCAAGGAAGGATTGAATCACTGACAATTTAATCATACAGAAACCATTTTTTAAGTTACCGCCTCGCTAGTTGCAGCAATGAAATTACAAGCTATTTCTGGGGACATCTTCTCTGCTGATAATCTGACTACATCATGCATGTCCCTTTGCTTCCTGCTCCTCTCTTGATCTTCTGCATTTGGGATATCATCATAATCATGAATCTGCATGTGAAACAAGCGGATACAATGATGGTATTAAGATCATGAAGCATTTCTCAGACTACCTCCAGATAAATAAAAAAGGGGGAGAAAAGGCATGGGGAATTTAAGCTACCTACAAGCGCAGCCTGACTTTTCAAGTCCTCTAAGTTGAAATTCCAAGCACTGATTCCTCGTATGTACTCTTGCTTCAAGGTGAAAGGAATTCATATTCAAAATAATGCTTCAATAAATCATGGGCATTCATTAGTCAAAGTAAACCTACGTGCAACAGTCCCTTAATCTTTAAGACTTGAGATGAATGTGGAACTGACAGCAAATTGATTGGATCATGCAGAATATAAAGCCCTTAAATACTAGTAGGTGCATAAAGGGAAGAACTTAGCACTATTGGCTACTTTTTTGTTGACAAAATATAAAAAAAAATGTTCCATTACTCACCTGTGATAATTGCTCCTTGTCCTCATAGAGAGCTTTATTCTGTACAAGAAGATCCGCTTCTTTCGTCTGACATAGAGACCAGATAAGAATTCCAAATTAATTTCCAACCATAAACAGAGGACACAAAGCTAAAGAAAAAGGATAAGAAAGAGACCTTAAGCAACTTAAAACGCTCTCCCAATCGAGCAAGGCCATCAAGAATTGTACGAGCTAGATAATCGTAGGAGCGTGCATTTTAAAGAAGCGGTACTTCAAAAGTTTCTCTGAAGTTGGACGTTTCTTTGGGTCCTTCTCCAGGCAGGTAGCTACCATCTCTTTGAAAGACTAGAGAAGTACATAACACTATAAGAATGTTACAATCAGATACGAACGAAGTGCTACAAGTCAGTCAGACACAATTGAATAGCACAAACCTTTGAGAACCTCTTGTCCCTTTCATAATCCAGACCAGGAGGAGCATTTTGCAAGGTCATTAACAAAACCTGCAGCAAAAAGGGAGCAAGCAATCAAACTAAACCTAAAACATAAAGCTACAACAAAATACATGCAAAACAACTGGTATAAGCATTAGAAAGTAAGAGATTTACTTTCATCGGTGGATACTTGGAAAACGGGGCATGGCCATGAGCAAGTTCAGGTGCTGTTATTCCAAAAGACCAGATGTCCGCTCTGTTTACAAGAAAGAAGAAAAAGAAACAGAATGATTTAAAAGGTATAAAAATAGAATACAGAAAGGCAATTGAAAGAAAAGGTCTAGATCAGAAAAACAATCAACTCACTTGAAATCATAACCGTGCAATTGCTGCATAACTTCTGGAGCCATCCTGATATAAAAAGCAACAATAAGAAGACAGAGTCAGGACTGGATTTCCATAATAAAAGCACCAATGAAAGTAAAATCCCAGAAGTAGAGAGGCCAAGGGAAACAAATACCAGCAAGGAGTTCCAACAAAAGTATTTCTAGAACGCTGTCTGTCCCTGCTATCATACATACATGCTGATACCCCAAAGTCTGCGAACTTGACAGCACCACCAGAGTCAATTAAAATATTCCCGGCCTGCAAAAAGAAGTTATGGATGTAGATAGGAATAACAGAAAAAATCCCCAAAATGAGAAGGAAGAAAGAACAAGGGCAAAATAACAGGCAGTACACAGTTGACATATGTAGCACAACTGGTATCCTACAAGTTAAAGAAATACGAGAATATATCTTATCAAACTACAAACTAACAGTGTAACACCCGAATTTTTACCCCAAACTTAAAACTCCAATTTTAAAATTCCTAAATTCATAACCCTAGAAATTGGAAATTTAAGTATGAAACCCTAATTAGTAAATTTGGGAATTAATTGAATTTTAAACAAATTTAGTGCCCTTTTTATAAAGAATTGATATTAAGTATCTATTTTGTAAACCCTAAAAAAGTATAATGACTTATCTTGTAATTTATCTAAAATTCTATATGTATATAAGTTTGGTTTCACCGCAGCATTCTTTATTTTCTCTCTCCCTCTCCCCCTGTCTCTATTTATATTCGAATCGCATCTCCCTTTTTCTTTTTTATTTAATTTGATCAAACCTCGCTGAGTCTTTGGCGCCACTCAATTCAACTATGTCTTCGGTTGATTTGAAGATCAACTATTCGAATCAGATAAGTATTCATTAAATTTCATTAGATTAGTATTTAGGAATAATTCTTTGATCATAGTAATAATAATAATAATAATAGTAATAGTGTTATCGTAGAGTTATTCTCATAGGTACCAATATAGCTGGACCCAATACTTCTGATACTGAGAAACGCCTCAATCAGTAGGTTGAGTATGCTTTGGCTAAGGTGTGTTTTCTTCCCGTGCTATAAATAAATGATTTTTATATGATTTTATACCTTGCTTGATTATGATTTGCATTATGGCTTGTATGGTTGACATCATATGCATACGATTTTAGAATGTATTTTTAATTGTGATTTATGAAACATTTGATTTGTGAAACATCAGAATTTATGGAAACCAAGATTTATGGATTTATGGATTATGATTTATAGATTTATGACGTATGTTTATGGAATTGTGTTTATGAAATTTGAGTTTTAAACGTCATACATGTATGAGCATGGGTTGGGAATTGTACAGAGGAAGTTTAGTGGTTTCACCCTTCGGGCTGAATTCTACTTCGGATTGGCGGACGTAGGGAGGAGGTTATGGGAACCTTCCTCATCTTTGGCAGACGTAGTCGGGTGCATTGCATTACGCTTGTGACATTGTATCATTTGTGTTATGTTTTAAAAAAAATTTAAGCAAATATTATTATGTTTTATAATTATGATTTTCTTTGCACTTTAGAGACACATTAAGCTCTTTAGCTTACCCCCTCATAGTTTCTTCTTACAGATATTTAGGCGACGTGGTACTTGGAGGATTTTACCTTTTATCCGGTTATTTTATATTTCAGTACGAACTACTTTTTTTAAATTTCAAATTATTAATTATTTGGGACATCAATGTAATTTCAGATGTTGAGACTAATTATGTTTTGGGATTATTTTTTACATTCATTTATAATGGTTTCATTTCAAAGGTTTTATTTAAATATTCTAATCTTAATTATGATATTTATATTTTATTATTATGAGATATTTATTAAATTATAGTTATATATATATTCTTTTTAAATTAAAGTATAACTTTAAAATTTGGTTTTCTTGAGGGTTAAGTTTTCAAACGTGACTTCTTAGATTCGACCTATTTCTTTTGGGCCGGGTCTAGGGGTTACAAACAGATCCAATAACAGCTACTATCAGTGCAAGTCTTTGTCTATGGAGATCAGAAGAAAATTTTCCCACATTTATCATATTTTAATCTACTTTATAAGAATATCCATAGCCATTTTATATTAATTGCTACAAATAATAAGCTTAAGCTGTATCTTTACTGACGGCAGTCAATAACTAATCGGCTTGGCCTCTGAAAATAAACTACTAGCAGAAGTAAACAAGAAAACACATGGGATAAAAACAAAATAAAGGGGAATTGGATACCTTCACATCTCTGTGAATGTTCCCATGGGCATGCAGATAAACAAGAGCTTTAAGAACTTCACGCAACACGGCTGAAATGAAAGGCTCTTCAAAACCTTCAGGATAATCAGATTTCATTATATGCAAGCAGGACCCCCCAGCCATGTATGGCATCACAACCCAAAGGTTGTGGCCAGCAGTAAATGAGCAATGTGCCCTTAATACATTTGGGTGATCAATCAAGCTCAAGGTCAGCACCTCTCTGCGAATGCCATCCTGAATCACTCGTGAATAGAATGCATTCAGTATTTCAAATCATATGTTTTATGTTAACTTTTGATGTGGTGGGATTGTTGGGATTCATAAGATAAGCGTACAAGTAAACACAAGTGCACAACTGCCGAGAAACAAATAACGAAATGCAATACTTACCAGATCATTGTTGCACTTCTCCAAATCAAGAACCTTGATAGCAACAATTTCATCAAGTGGAATGCATAAAGCCCTGTACACAGTGGCACTGACACCATCTCCAACTTCTTCATATATCTTGTAGTCTTTTGCATTGACTGGATATCGTTTCTCCAGAGGACGCTCCATGGTTTCTTTTCACAGCATACCCTTACCACCCTCTTTACTTCTAGATGTTCCGATTAACAAAAACAAGAATTCAACTAACGATTGGATCGTCAATATAATGAGGGGTTTCTTCCAGTTTGGTAGCATCTTCTCTTCTTTAAGGCACAGCAGTATTCAACTACATTGACTTCATCAAGTTAATGGCTTTACCTGTACTCTTTTGTTGAATGGAGAAACAGTTTAAACCCAAAATCCTAATTAATGACAGGGGAAAGGAAACTCATTACAACTAGTATTCTATGATTGAACTATTGGAGCTAGCACATACATTGTCAACTGTAGAACAGAGCGCTCAGCAAAGCACTATTCAAATAGTGAATTACCCCAGATAGCAAATACAAGCCTCAAGGCTGGAAAATGTTAACTAATAAATGCAGTCCAAAAATATCGCCAACTAAAAATGGTGTAAATTAATCAAGAAGTAGAAATCCCAGAAGCAAATGGTGTTGATTCTTAGCTACAAAAACACAGGACATAGTAAAAAGCAAAAGCAAACTTTAACTTTGCAATAGAAATCAAAACCTTTAGAATCTTAGATGCTCTAGAACAAAAGATTCAATTCAAAAACACGAAACTTAAGTATTTAACCTCTTCTCTACCATCAATTTCCATAAACAAAAATAACAATTGAATAAAAGAGACCAATGCATTTCTTTCAAATTTCAGCTTTTATAAAGCAAATCCACATTCCCATATCAACAAATGCAGTTTTTTATACAATTCCAGCTTAAATTACAAAACAAAAATTACCCTAAACTGTAACTCCAAATTCTACCTCACTATCAAAGTAACTTAGCATCATAAAACCACTTGAAACTTTCCACATTTCATCTAGAATTCCAAACCTTCCAATCTTAAAAGAATTAGTTAGATATAATTTAGTAAACATAGAAGAAGAAGAAGAAGAAGAACTAAAATTGATCATAGGTTTGAAACAAACCTAGAGTTCCAGCGGATCCAAATCAAAATCGTGTCTGAAAACATGATTGGCATTGAATCCCAACCCCACCAACTCAAATTTCGATCTTTTTTTATATATGTAAAAAAAAAAGAAACCGTGGATCGAATCTTACACCTTTCACAGTTAGATATATTTTCTTTATCCATCGTCATACGTCTTATGTATTTAATTTTTTTGGGGGGACATATATTTTGTAATTTGAAGCTCTATTGATTCGATAGTTGAGGTTATCAACAAATATTGTACTAAGAATTCAATAATTAGGGTTTCTTTACATCGGGATTTTAATGAGGATGAGGTTCTATGCTATTGAGCTTTCAACTTTAGTTGGTGGATCTATTCTTTCCAACTTCAACTATAAAAACACCTAATGGGCTGAATTCTTAGGCCCAAAGTGAAACTCTAACCCGGTTTCGATCATCAGAGAATTTATTTAACCGTCACATGATTAGGGATGGCCATGTGAACTGGAGACTATAGGTTCCAATTTGATCTTATAGGATCTAGCTTTTTGTTTAAAAAAAATTAGGTCGGGTTGAGTGAAAATTTATTGAATGTCGAATCGAATTAAGATTAAATTTAAGATAAAAAATATTTTACTCGATTCGTGTCCATCCCTACGCTAACAATTCAGTTGCCGCACAATGGTAGTTTTCTAAAAAATTTAAACCTGAATTTCAGTTCGAACTAGTTGTTCTGTTTCAGAAACGTTAACCGGTGCTGATATGTTGGCTGAGAATTGTTCTATATCCCGGACCAATGTAGTACATTTGCTGGAATACATGGCAGGCTAACTGAATACAATTCTAATTCTTTTACTATGTATATCTTTAAGTTGGTTTTCGGGGTTTTTTCGCCAACTTCACCAACCTAAAAAAAATAAGCTTTTTACAAATTTCAAAATTTATCAAAAAAAATTTAACATAAAATGCTATAAAAAATGTAACATTTTAAATTGCTTAACAAATTTCAAAGCTTATTATTTTTACCGCAAACCTACCTTATGTGCCCAAAAGATTTCTAAAATTCCATTCACCTAATATGAAAACCAGAATGACAACCTCCTCTACTATTACCTATAAAAAATGCACATCCACCGTTTCGGAGTCAATTTCGAAATTATTTTTCTAATAAATCTTTTTCTCTGTCAAAATTTGGTTAAAGCTCAACTCGATTAGATTCGACTTGAGCTCGAACTCGGCTCGAGTTCCTAATGAGCCGAGCTGAGCTACTTAATACTCGACTCGAAAAGCTCGCGAGCTACTCGAAAAATATAATATACTAACTTTTTATTTTTTATAATTTAAAATCTAAATGTCTAAACTTAAAACCCTAAAATATAAATTCTAAACATAAGTCTTAAACCCTAAAATCTAAACCTCAAATTCTGAATCCAACAACATAAACCTCTAAATCCTAAAATTAACAAGCTTAAGTTTACACAACTTGTGTATCAAAGTTTTTTCTTGGTAGGGTTTTAAATGAGACATGACAGATGGCGAGCTACTCGAGTATAATACAGTCAAAGATCGGTCAACACTTGACTCGATTAAGCTCGAATCAAACTCAAACTCGACTCGAGTTCTTAACGAGCCGAGTCGAGCTCATATTTTTTAGGCTCGTTAAAAATTACTCGAGCTCGAATTCGACTCGAAATCTTAACGAGCCGAGTCGAGCTCAACACTACTCGAGATCCACTCGTCTCGTTCACACCCCTACTCAAAATAGTATATAATTTACTTTGTTTCTTTTGAGTTGTATGATCAAAAACAGCTTAATATTTAAACATAACCACATTATATTATAAAATAGAATCCGACCCATAAAAATGTTGTGGTTTGCAAACGTGTGTTGAATTGTTGTAAACAAAATTATCAGTTAAAAAAAGATCGCACTCCCACGATTTGAAGATGACCAATGACAGATCCACGTATGATGTAAGATGAGCCCGTGCTCACTCTAAATTTTTTAAAGTTCACATATTTATCTTTAATTTTTTTAAATTTTTATAAATTAATCTTTAAATTTTTATAATATTTAAAGCTTGTGTCCACCTTAAAATTTTGAAATTTTATATGTGCCTACCCTCAAATATATTTTTGGATCCGCCACTAAAGATGACATGGAATTCATCTAGAAAAATGGAGGTGAATATATTTAGAATAATTAATCGATTGAGTTTAGGCCAATTAAAATCATTTTCGGTGCTATATATAGAATGATATAACATCAAATGTGTTTAAACATTCCATATATTTTAATTTAAGAGTATAAGGAAGTGTAAATAAGTTTTTTAAGTAAACAAAGAATAGAAACGGAAACTAATCACCGTTCAGAACTAAAATCATTATATAATCTAGAAAGAACTTCATTAGGAGGATTATAAAAAAGATGACACTCCAATTCATTGGTGGGCAATCTCTTTATCATATCATCAGTTTTTTTTTTTTTTGCATAACCGTTAAACAAGTACTCAAATTATAATATTTTTTAAATAGGTGTCCAAATTATATTTTAAGTCAAATAGATGTCTAACATTTCATTATGTGATCCATTTAAGATTTGGCTATGACGGACGTTAATTTTTTTCGTTATCCAATCAAAATTAAACACGTGACAATATTAAATATTTTCTTAATTTATTTTTTTAAAAAATAAATAAAAAAAATTTAAATATCCTGAATTTTTTAAATAATCTCCAAATAGTCCTCAAATACAGCCACTCTCACACACCATTTATCGTCTGTTATACCGCCGTTCGTCACGAATAAAATATTCGATGATTTTAACGTTTCACAAGGCGTCGGTCAATTTTTGACGACAAAGTGATGGGATAAATGGTCGTGATGATCCGGCGACGGATGTGATGGGCGACGATGTGACAGTCGGCGGCGAAATAAGGTCAAATCGAGATTTTGGTTTTGAGTGTTAGGGATTTCAAAATTTGAGGCTATTTTGTGAAATTTGAGGTTATTTTGTTTTATTATTTTTTATTTATTTTTAAATATAATTTCAGAAATTTAAGAAAATAACACGTGTAAGATAAATGTGAAAATCAACAGACAATAACGACGTAATACTTATTTGAGTAACGTTAAAAACCTATTTGATTCAAAATAAAGTTTAAACACTTAATTAAAAAAAGTATAATTTAAATATTTATTTATTATTTTTTTACCAAAATATCATCAGTTATTTGATTCCCTTCACGATACAACTGCGCATATCTACCTCCCAATCTCATCGGTTAACATATTGTTTTTAAAAGAATAAATCAGACATTAAAATTTACCCAATCACGTGGGTAACATGTTATTTTTGAAATTAAAAATGATTTAACAGTTAAACATAATCCCATAATATAGAGCAATTATATCATTACCTCGGGTTTATGATATAATTTATCTTTAACATAATAATTTTTATAACCATATTATTTTATATAAAAAAAGAATCTTCCTAAATTCCAGGCCAACTTGCGTTTGCCTCTTGATAAGTTTACTTTTTTTAACTTATATTTTTAACAACCAACGTCACGCCTTACTTTCGTTCGTCCATGCTTTACAATCTAGAAAGTCTTCCAATTTTGTTTCTACAGATTTTTCTAGAATATTGCAAGAAGTCTAGATTAAATTCAATGACCAAGTTAGGATTTTTATATGATATAATCAAAATACTCATACAACTATATTAAGTATTATTTTCTTTATCATCCAACAATTAAGTATGATCAAATATAATATTTTTTATAAAAAAAGTTATATCTCTATTAAAAATTTTATATCCCAACAAATCAAGTGAAATCAATTGCACCCAATTTTTACTCTATATCCACCCATGATTAAATCCATTAAATTCACTCTCGAAAAACATTTAAAATATAATAAATATTTATCCAGTAGATGGTTCTAAAATCAAATTCAAATAATTTTAATTATTAAAAAGTAAATTTTAAATATTTTAATATTCGATTCTAAGTAATTTGAAAGATTAATTGATTTATTTAAAAGTTTTTATGTAATTATTATTTTTAACTAACACGAAAATCTTTCAATCGAAGCTTGAATTAAAATTCATGTACAAATTATTAAATTTAAAACCAAATACGATATTTGAATTTATTAATTTAGATAAATAAATATAAAATTTGAATCACATGCGTGAGCCAACAGTAAAAATAGTAAATAAAAAACAAGTTTCAATATTGTCAACCGGAAACTTGTTTTCATTTTTTTTTAAGTACTATTTGTTTTTCGCATATAAATAGGTTCACACGATTCTCAAAGAAACTTAAAAATATTGAACTCTCTTCTAGGTTTTACCTCTCTTCTATTTATGATCCGAAAGCTTCAGATTCAGGACGACAGCTCGGAACTGTCGTTTTGCCCCAGTTTTAGCATCTACTCCAATAACAATAAGCTCGTTGAAATAGCCGCCACGGTTAGCCGGGACATCAAAAGCGACGCCGCTCCCGATGATGAAGAATTCGAGTTCGCCAGTAATCTCTGTGAGAATCCTGAAACGTTCTCGTCGTTTCCAATCTTCAATCGCGGCGACGGTGGTAATGACGACAACGGCGTGGAAGAAGCTATTCGGATTCCGTTGATGAAACTGTTTATCGGCGACGGAGATATACAGTCCTCATCGTCTTCGGAGGCGGACGAGCTTGATGGATTGCCAACCGAAATGTACTGTGTTTGGAAACCGAAACAATCAGCGGAATCGTCGCCGAACAGGTGTAAGAAGAGTAAGTCGACCGGATCATCATCTTTGAAACGGTGGCGTTTCATAAAGGATTTACTTAAGAGAAGTAACAGTGACGGTGACGGCACTTCGTCGGCTTTGTTTATGAATTTTGATAAGAACGAAGAAAAAATGAGTGAAAAAACAGCAAAGACGACGACGACGATGATGGAAAAGAAGAAAAGCGAAGGCGACGTAATAAAGGCCACGAAGATGAAGAGAGCCGAGAAATCGTCGGCGAGAGAAGGATTTAATTTCAGAAATAAGGCGTTGATAGGAGGAGATAAACGACGGTCTTATTTGCCGTATAGGCAGAACCTGGTTGGGATTTTTGCCAATGTTAAGGTTTAAGTAGAAATTCCACCCCCCCCCTTTTTTTTTTAATAAAACCATATAAGTAAAAATGGTCAGATTATTGGAAATGTAAATAGTGTATTAAATTTGGTTATGTTAAATAATTCTTTAAAAAATATGTAAAAAGATCATACCATTATATTGTTAAAAAGTATTATCATAAATAATATTCAACTAATCTTTAAACCAATTAAAACATTTTATGGTTTTTCTATTGACCTATTTTTTAAGTTTAAATATTTAAATTTAACTATCAAATGAAATTAAATCCTTTCCCATTAGCGGTTTGTATATTCATTATGAAATATGACGGCCATGGTTGAAAATTTCTCATCCATCTATCAAATTAGGATAAACTACCTTTCACGTTAATTATATTTTTTTGATAAATACGTTAATTATTAGTAATTTAGTAACACATCAAATATTATCACAAATAGGCTAATTCTCATTGAAATTAGAACGAACATCTAATACGACTTGGTATAATAATACTTTTAGTTTCTAAAATTTATATATTCTATTAATTTGATCTTACTTTAAAATAATTTGATGAAAATTTAATTATCAAATTAAAAAATTCATCATTTTAATCTTTATTCTTTAATCATAAATGTTAGTATAATAACCATCTAATAGTAACTTATTTTTGACTCATAATTAAGTGATTTTGGATGTAGTTTCTAATGACTTTTTTCCAAGAAAAGTTTTCAACAAATCTAGCAATATACAATTTTGTGTAAATCCTATAAAAGTATCAGATAAGAACAAATTAAAAACCTAAAAACTATAAATAAAAAATAAAACTAGTACTACTTTCGTGGGAAACTAGATAGATTGAAAACTAAACTACCATTAATTTCAGAAGAAAATAGGATAGACTCTTATGTATATAAAAATGAATATTATCTCATATACCGGGTGGAATTTTTCGCAAGTGGTTAATTTAGGTGTTTATAGTTTTAGTTTAAGGTTTAGAAAGTATAGAATTTAAGGTTTATGGTTGGAATTTAGAGTTTAATGTTTAGAGTTTAAGATTTAGTATATAAGGGCTTAAGAGTTAGTGATTTCAATTTTAAATTTTAGCCTTAAATTATGCATGTTTGTGTAAAAAACTTTACACTATCTGTGTATAGAATAATAAACCTATAAAAAAATCGGAAAACGATGTTAAAGTCTTCGTTGAAAACTAATACTCCATTAGGAAGAAAATAAAAACATAATTTATTTTTTTAGATAAATGGGTGTTTCTTGTCAAGAAGTAGCAAGGTGATGCAAAGAACATTACAATCGGGGATCTTTAAGTTTGGATTCCCCAATCTATACTCAGCTGTACATTAACCCTATCAGTAATGTCTATATACGAACTCGAACTATATCTTTTATGCATCAAACAATATCGTCCACTGATCGAACAACACCCCTAAAAAGTCTATGGTTTCGCTCTTCCCAGATATAATAAATGTATGCACTCCAAGTCATCTTGAGGATGAGGACAATGAGAGATTTCCCCTTCAAATTCTTCAAAGCCCATAAGAGCTCATCTTCCCAACCTGCGACCTATTTGTACAATATGCAGTCTTATGGAATCTTACTCTAAACATAACAAGAAAAAGGACATCTAAAAAATAAATGACTTCTCGATTCTAGGCCATTGTCACATAGTATGCACGCAACAACCGTTATAATCTCCATGCGAGATAAACGATCATTTGTGGGCAAACGGTCCAGTATAGTCATTCAAGCTATTATGGAGTGTTTGGAGATGCGGAGAGGGTACCAAATTAATTTGTGCCATTGCACCTTTGGCCTGTCTTCTTGCGTGTTATCCCATATCCAATAATTTATCACTGTGGACCAATAAAATGTAAAATTATATTATTCAAATTCTTGAATATAATTCAAATATATTAACTATCTGATAGTTAAACATTACTAATAAAAAAATTCAATCATAATTGAACCCTAAATTGAAAAAAATAATGACATTTGAAATTGTTTTGGGTGTGTTTTTTAACTACTAAATGTTTGATTTTATTGTATAATGTTAAGTCTTAATTTTGTTGGTATTTAATTAAAATACAAATATAAGTATAATTCAACATTTGATAATTTAAATTACCGAGTAAATACATTTAGTCGGTTGGTCAAACAACTCGTCTTTGTTCCTTCATTTCTCTTGGGTCATGAATTCTAGGACCCACTAAGAGCACTCTCTTCTTTCCCCTTAGAGTCTCCATTCCTCTTTTCCTCTAAGTAGGATCGTGATTAAAACTAAAATTTGTCAAAAAATAATTTAAATTACCGTTAAAAATGTAATTTAACATTGATACATCATGTAGTTTAAGCTTTGATAACTTTTCATTGTTTAAAATTTAATAATAAATATATTATTTTAATACCAATTCAATAATATTATTATAATAACAATTTAGTAAACAATAGAAATAATTTATCAATTCAAAAGATTATTCACATTCACGTTTATATATATATTTATTTATATTAATATATGGTATAGATATATTCCACATGGATTTGTAATATTTGAATAAAAGTTCTTATCTTTCACTTTTATAAAAATTCATATAATATATTAATTAATTTCTTTTAGAGGTAGGTTAGGTATACAATGAGAAAAATAAGTGGAGATTACCGGTGTCATGAAATTCTCATGGAAAGTGGAAATCCATATAATATAAAGAATAAAATATTCATTATAATTATAAAATATTAGTTGAAATTATTTTTTACGATAATACGTGAAATCACTAATATATATATATATGTTGAATCTAATAAATATTTCAGTAAAAAAACGAATAATATTCATCTTAAAAAATAAAAATTTAAATTATTTTATCTACAAAATATATATATTATCACGTAATTAAAAATATATATAAATAAATATTATTTTATAATTACCATTAAACTATTCAAAAATATATACCTATATATATTTGTTATGAAAAAAACATAATAAGTTATGGCGACTAGCTCTCAAATCTCGAGAAATGAGACAAGCCTAGAAGGTGCCTTTACCTTTATGTGCCCACGCATCATTAGAGTTGCCTAGGATTTTGCTTTTTCAGCTACTTTAAACTTTAGGGTAAATTCCAAAATAGTAATTAAACTATTTTAAATATTTATTTTAATTATTTAATTTTCAAATATTACAAAATAAATATTAAAGTTTTTGATTTTAGTTATAAAACGAGCACCGCGCCGTTAGCTGTAATTGATGGGTGATACAACATGCTAAAATTAATGAAAAATATTTCTTTTGCTCAAATAATTGTAATTAAAATTTTATTTTAATATTTCTAAACAATAATTCTAAAAAATTCTAAAAAAATCTATACATATAAATTCACGATTTTTTATTAAATTTTTTAAATTATAATTGTGTGAAATGATGAATTTGTGGAGTCTCCTCATCCAATGCGCCCAAACTGTTGTCGTTTATGCCGTTAATGTGAAGGGATGGAGAGAATGTACAGACCAAAAACATACAAGCAGTGGCAGCTGACGAACCAAAAAACTGGTTTCGGGCAGCTTCTTTGAACAGAGCAAGGACAATGTTGAAATCAGATTATTGTTTAAAATTTTAATTACAATTAAGGACCAAAAAAAGTTAATAATATGGTGTTTATTTGATAACAAAATTTAATATTTAATGATCATTTTATAACATCTTAAAGTTAAAAAATTAAAATAAATATTTTAAAATAATTTAATGACGGTTTTTAAATTTACACTAAACTTTAATATTCAAATGTAAATGGGCTCATCCTTCTCCATGAGAATATGAGTGCCTCTCTTTTGCACAATTCCCCCCTCCCCCTTTTCTGTATAGATTCATTGCCTTTCTTATTGCATGAGTGTTCATAAGTCAACTTTTTTTTCTCCCTTTTTTATTATTTTTCTGAATATTATTATGGTTCATGACTTGAAGAATCCAACCCTTTCTTGACTGCCTCCTCAGCTTTTGAAGCGCTAAAGTAATGTCTGCTTTGTTTACTGTTCTATGATTGGAGATTTTGGTCTGATTTCCAACACTAAAAATGATTTTTTTTTTTGGTAATAAGCACTAAATATGTTTAAAACACTACCATTTTAGCAACTGCAATAAAAGGACAAAAGGGTAAAAAATAACGAGGAACGACGCAGCAAACGAAGGCGCCAAATTTCTGTACAAACAGTTGGTGTGGGCGTGGCGTCTCGGCGTTGTGGGAACTCTCTGTTTTTCTTTGAAGTCTCCCTTAATACTCCATTTCTTAAAATAAAACCCATACTTTTTCTTTGTATTTTTCCCCATTCATTGAGTCACTGTTTATGATTAGTTTCATGTTGTAAAGACCACGAACAACAAGACCCAGATTCAGATTTTGCTTCGTTTTGTTGTGAGTATTGAGTTTTTCTTTTTCTTTTATGTTATTGTTTCAATGAATTCTGAGATTTGGGTTTTGTTTTGCTCCGAGGAAAGATGTTTTCAGCTTTAACTTCTCGTTTTGGAATGTTGTTTCTTGGTTTTTAGTTAGATGGATGTCGAAGTCATGAGAATTTTCATTTTTCCCTTTGACTTCTGAATTTTTTTAATGCAAAACTTGGATTTTTCTTATGGTGGGCTGCTATACATTTCTCCCAAAACGAGTTTTATGAATAAACAAGATGCATTAAAAAGTTTGGTCTTTGTAACAAAGAAACAGATTTTGTTTTTGTTTTTTTTTTGGTCTGATTATCTTGTTTCTCATTGTTTTTTTTATATGTTGCAGAGGGGATTGTGATGGCTGCTAGTATAGCTTATATAGGTGGCCATTTTCAATATGGGGTGAACTTTTGCAAGGTGCAAAGTTATAAACAAGCTGTCTGGGTTCCTGGTGTCACATTCAATGGATGGGTTCAAAGAGAGCTTTCATGGTATTTCTCAAGAATCTTGGTTATAGTCTATTTGGTTTCTAATATTTTTTTAAGTAGATGACAGATTTTGTGAAGGGTCTTAGTTTTAATGTGGAGTTTCAGTTTTCAGCAAAGCGTCTAACTATATCCATGGATTCCTTTTGGGAGATCTTTCAGGTCATGTGGGATATCCAAGTTTCTGCAGATCCATGGGTGTAATTTGTTTCGATTTCCAACAAACAAGAAATCGAAGTCCTTTAGGACATTCACCACTTCGGCTTATTTGAGAGATGGTTCAACAAAGTACTTTGATTTTACCGTCATTGGCAGTGGAGTTGCAGGACTTCGTTACGCTCTCGAAGTTGCGAAACATGGATCTGTCGCGTTGATCACCAAGGCTGAGCCTCATGAGAGTAGTACGAACTACGCACAAGGCGGTGTTAGTGCGGTGCTGTGCCCTTCCGATTCCATTGAGAGTCACATGCGGGATACTATTGTAGCAGGAGCTTATCTCTGTGATGAGGAAACTGTCAAAGTTAGTTCTGAATTCTTTCTTTTAATCCATTGTTATTCTTCATCAAATCCTGACCGAGGATTCCTTCGAATTTGGTCTATTTGTTCAGAGTCTGTACAGAAGGACCTGATAGAATCCGAGAATTCATTGCAACGGGGGCTTCATTTGAGCATGGTGAGGATGGAAATTTGCATCTAGCAAGGGAGGGGGGCCATTCTCATCACCGAATTGTTCATGCTGCTGACATGACTGGAAGAGAGATTGAGCGGGCTCTACTATAGGCAGTCATCAATGATCCTAATATTTCTGTTTTCAAACACCATTTTGCAATTGATTTGCTTACTTCTCAGGTTCAAAATTTCCCCCTTTTATTGATGATATTTTTATATTATACATTTGGCTGAAATTGACAATCAAGACATGTAGAAGATTGTGCTAAAACAAAAAGCTTTGATTGTTTGCAGGATAGTTTGGACACTGTTTGCCATGGTGTCGATGCTTTAAATACCGAAACACAAGAGGTGACAACAGGGTCTATCTATCTTAAGAATCGTTCTGGACTTTCATTTCGGTGTCACTTTTCTGAATATATTCCATAAATCTCGAAACCGATTATTATTTTCTTTTCTTCGCCCCGGATCTTGCAGGTTGTCCGCTTCATTTCCAAGGTAATTTTACTCGCATCTGGTGGTGCAGGACATATCTATCCATCAACAACGAATCCTCTGGTACTCTTTGTTCCGAGTTTCTTGATTTCGTCGTTTCCTTTGTTTGTTGCTTTATTGCTTGAACTGGTGTTAATTGATTGATTCATTATAAATGATTGGACTTGCACCATCTGAATCGTTCATATTCTTGACCTGTATAGGTGGCGACTGGGGATGGCATGGCTATGGCACATCGAGCTCAAGCTGTGATTGAGTGAGTCATAATAATCTATCCAATTAATTCTCTTTCTCTAAATTTCTTCTATAAAAGATACAATGCAGTACTATTGTTACTGATATAATCCATAATGATGTAAAATAATTTAGGAATTTGGATGAAAGGGAACAAAATCATTTTCTATTCTTTATATTAAATGAGATCATCTTTTGGTTTAGATGTGCATGTAGATTCGGGTTGCTGTCTCTTCTTTGACTGTTTTCATGGAACAACTGTTTCTCAGGTTTGTGCAGTTTCACCCAACAGCCTTGGCTGATGAAGGCCTTCCTATCAAGCCGAAGAAAACTCGAGAAAATGCATTTCTTATTACTGAAGCTGTAAGAGGTGATGGAGGCATCCTCTACAATTTAAGCATGGAACGGTTTATGCCCTTGTATGATGAGAGAGCTGAGCTTGCTCCAAGGGATGTAGTAGCAAGAAGTATCGACGATCAACTCAAAAAGCGCAATGAGAAGTATGTGTTGCTTGATATAAGCCATAAACCGAGAGAAAAGATCCTCTCCCACTTCCCAAACATTGATAATGAATGTCTCCTACATGGCCTTGATATAACTCGGCAGCCAATTCCCGTGGTTCCTGCTGCCCATTACATGTGTGGAGGAGTCCGTGCTGGGATCCAAGGAGAGACGAATGTGCGTGGCTTGTATGTAGCCGGTGAGGTTGCATGCACAGGCTTGCATGGAGCAAATAGACTTGCTAGCAACTCATTGCTTGAGGCTTTAGTTTTCGCACGAAGAGCTGTCCAGCCCTCTATCGATCACATGAAGATTTCTACTCTAGATCTCAGAGCTTCGAACTTGTGGACCCGGCCCGTGGTCCCGAAATCACTCGGAAGTGATGTGATGCACAAAATATTGAGGACAACAAAGGAAGTGAGGAAAGAACTACAATCAATCATGTGGAAATATGTCGGGATTGTTCGATTGACATCAAGACTACAAGAAGCAGAGCAACAGATTGGTGAGTTGGAGGCCAAATGGGAAACATACTTATTTGAGCATGGGTGGCAGCAAACAATGGTGGCGCTCGAGGCTTGTGAAATGAGAAACCTCTTTTCTTGCGCAAAGCTCGTGTTGAGCAGTGCCCTCGCAAGGCATGAGAGCCGTGGACTTCACTACATGATCGATTTTCCTTATTTGGAGGAAAGTAAGAGGTTTCCAACAGTAATCCCTTGTCCTAACAAAAAAAAGTGGTTTTCTTAATCAAATCATGTCACGAACATGATCACAATGTTAAAAATACATTTTATAACATCTCGTATTCTAACGTTATAAAATAAGCAAATTAGATTAAAATGATCGTCTTTTATACGAATTTTTGCACTATCCGATACAGATTAATCATTTACTGAATTGAATATCGGTTAAACAACAAATAATAATGGGTCGAAATAAGAGTGTTAAGGGCACGTATTTTAAATTTGAATTTTATAAGAGGATAAATAAAGTTAATCATACACACATACACATATGAATGTGAACATTCAGGCATGCCATGCACGTACAACGTAGAAAAGAGAGGGAAATGGAGCAGACACAGAGTGAAGGGAAATATTCTAGTTGATGAGTGGGCCTTTGGAGCATCTGGATTACTGCTAATGTTCTTCTGCATATACAGCTCCAAAATTCCATATGTAATTTTTTCTCATGGAATCATCCTTTTGAGCTCAAGTGGGACACCAACATTTCTTCTTTAACCAAATATAAATACCCTCCCCCACTCCCCCTTTCTTCCTCACCTCATTCCAAGGTTCCAAAACCCTAAAACATTTCAACCACTTAAACCAACTATGGAGTCTGCAGATAACCTACGGTATAGTTCCATCTCCGATGTTAGTTTTTATCTCGGTTGCGAACATTACATACCATAATAACCATATTAATAGAGCAAACAACATACCAGAATGCAGTTTGAATGATTTAATGTTGTAATGCAGGAATAAATGTGCAGCCTGCTTCAAGCTGTTCAACAGATTGGAGCATCTGGTTGATCATATGAGAACTTCGTTTCATTCGGTTCATGAACCCACCTGTGGGGTTTGTAAGAAACACTGCCGATCCTTTGAATCTCTAAGGGAACATCTAATAGGTAAGTAATTCAAGTCATATATATATAGTTATAGACAGACTCTTGGAACTTGACTCATGAAAACTACATATAATAGGTCCATTGCCTAAACAAGAATGCAAGAGTTTGTTCAACATCCGAGGCTGCAAATTCTGCTTAGCCATTCTGGATAGCCCTTATGCCCTTAGGGTTCATCAAGACAGATGCCAGCTCTCTGGAGTAAACTATTTATGTATTAGTTCAAGTCTTATGTATAATTGCGTTTTCGGTATCTTGAAATTGAGTTGTTTTTTTTCTTAATATAGGGGATACTGGCTTATATGGCTAACTTGGGTCTTCGAGATAGCTTGACCATCGACAATGGTTATTCACGAGGACCCCAAGTGGTTGCACTCGCATGCAAAACTGTTGGTGGTGGCAGCGATAGGTCATTAGATCTTTGTGCCCGGGTTTGCATCATTGATGAAAATGAGAACATAATCTTCCACTCTTATGTCAAACCTCCTATTCCGGTTACAAACTATAGGTATACAATTAGAGTAAATCCTTGTTATTCCAATTCTGAGTTTTTTTTTTAAAACATCTGTGTTCAATACATATTCTGACATGAATACGAAGATATGATCTTCTTATGATATTCTAAATATATAGATTCCTTGTTTGAACTACTTTCAGGTATGAAACAACAGGCATTCGACCGGAACATTTGAGAGACGCAATGCCATTGAGACAAGTTCAAAGAAGGATCCAAGAGTTTCTTCGCAATGGGGAACCAATGTGGAAAATTCGATCACCTAAAGGTGGAAAAGCCAGGATTCTCGTAGGCCATGGTCTTGACCATGACCTAGATAAAATGCAAGTAGAATATCCACCAGGCATGAAATCTCTTGAGAAAAGGCAGCATTCTAAAAGGGAAAACATGAGAGTTTCCAGTATTTCATCCCCATCACATGTATTAGCAATAAGGAGGAAGTATATTTGTGATATTTACCATGCATGTGGCACCATCTTCTACTCATGGTTAAAAATTATTCACTTTTATTAGGACCACATGTTCATCTTAGATTTCATTGGTTTCTACTGGAATCAGATTTCCAGGAATTCAAACACAGATTTCTAGGGCCCCTTTGTTCTTATTTAGATTCTACTATAATTAAATTTCGGCCCCTCCCTATTTCTTTTTCTAGATTCATCCTCGATGACTGTTCCACTTAATATCCTTATCTCTAAAGTTTAAATTCCAGTTTTCTATTTAGATCTCCAATGTGATTTACCATTGCGCACTTATTTATTGATATATTATGTCGTAAATGATTATATTTAAATTAATCTCTTAATGTGTTGTATATTAATGTCTGATGTTTATACCAAAAAATAAATAATAATTGTATTTTTCAATAATAAAAATATAAAATAATATTATTATTTTATTAAAGTAATAAGTCTGACAAGTATTGTGTACAAAACACCGTTTCAAGAGTCACATGTACAGATATGAGCCAAAGACCTTGACCTCCTTTGATGAATGGAAAATTTGCAATTAGTCCCTTCCTAATATTAAACATTTAATTTAAGCTTTTTAGCCCTTTAGTTAAGTGGAAAGATTGCACTTTTGGCATATACTAAAGTTAATTATTTAATTTAAGTCATTTTATAATATATTTTTTTAATTTTTGCCCCCCCTCCCCCACCAAGGTTTGAGAGAAAGGATGATCTATTATACACTTTTTTTTGAAAAGGAAAATCAATTTTATTACTTGCAAAGACGTGATATGGGCCTCGTTAAAAAAAACTCTAAACTTAAATGGGGGAAGAGTGCACCACATCAATGCTATTGATGTATACAAACAGTGAAGCACATTTACACACCTATTCTAACTGGCCAGAATATTACAGGAAACAACGCATCTCTCACGAATTCAATCTGGTGCAAGGCTGCAGAACTCATTCACACGAGATATACCTTTTTTTCTGGCTAAGTTGTCCGCGAGAGTGTTGCTCCTAAATACAAATAAATTATTTTATTTATCAAAATCGTCTAATTTTTAAAGAACTTTTTGCGTTTAGAGGATTGAATATAAGAGTTATAAAGACTCTTTTGTCGTTGACAATTATTAAAAGAGTTCTTCAAATAGCATAAATTTAAATAATTAATAAAATTAAAAAGATAATTTTCTAAATAAGAAATTAATATATACATCTAAATTTCATATTTAATAAAAATATAATTTCACTAATAAAATATTAATATATAAATTAAAACATACATCTAAATTTAATAATTAATAAATTTATATTAAAAATATATTTCATAAATAAAAAATTAATATATACATCTAAATTTAATAATTAATAACATTATATTAAAAAGATAATTTTATAAATAAGAAATTAATATATACATCATATATTGATAATCAATAAACTATTCAAATAAATATTGAATATAATCTTGTCATTTTATTTATTTAAATAAACAAACAACTATTTGTAAAATATTTTTATACAATTAATATAATCAGACAGTTAAATCAGCTAATACAATTCATTATCAATTAACAGTTATCCGTTAATTGTCAAATAGAGTCCAACATAATAATACATTTCAATCAAACTAAAATGACGAAACACTTAAAATATAAAAACAAATTTATCTTTTATTCACTCATTTTTATTTAGTAATGGAAAGTGAGTATAAATCTTATTTAAGAAACATGAAAGTAAATTAAGGGGAAATGAGTTTAACAAGGATGTGTACAATCACATTCAGAAGGACTAACACATCGCCCGACAGCTTTAGGCCCATAGCTAAAAGTGCAGTGTTGTTCACAATCTTCTGGTGTGCAGTTCATGTTCAATGAAATTGTGCAACTAGCAGCCTCCACCCTTCTTGGTTCACTTCCTGAAAATTATTACAATTACATAAAAAGATTTTTTTATGATTGGTCTAAACCCTTCAAAAATAGAAACAAAATCAAAATGTTTTTCATGTAAAAGAAAGTCCTTTGGAGAAAAGAAAGTTACCCAAACTTGTAAGGAGAACGACCAAAAGGACAAAGGAAATGAAACCCTTCATTATTTTTTTTCTTCTTCTTTGTTTTTGAGTTGATTTGAAACAACTTTGACTTAATATATATACATGCATGAATTTGACTTAAATGGTTAGGACTATAAATGGTAATATATCAGATTTTGATATTCATTACCAAGTTTAAGCGTATTTATGTGAAAAGATACATTCATTACATGAATAAGCAACAAATTCTATTATTTTTTTATTGGCTTGAGCTATCGATTTTACTCATATAATATTTTTCATTTGATTGGCCTACTTATTTAATTGTATTTTTTTGTATCTTTGACCGATTTGACTTACGAAACCGTTAGTCTTCTCCATATATGGACGTTAGCGGTCGCCGCATCAACCAATTTATTGACGAGACATTTTAATGACTTGACGTTTATTTTTTAAAAAATAAATTAACTAAATATTTTAAAAAATTAAACCTATTTTTCTATTTAAATCGATAACCTAAAACTAATCCCTTAAAATTTTTCCTTCTTCCTTAAATTTTTTTCTCCATAAATCGATGATGGAATCAAGAGAAAATTGAAGGGACTTTCGATTTGAAAAACAATAAGGAAGAAGGAGAGAACATACCGTACATGGTGATGACGGTGAAGGAATGAGAGGAATATTTTAAGGGGGATTAGTTATAGATTGTCGATTTATAGGAAAAATAGGTTATTTAATTTTTAAAATATTTAGTTATTTAATTTTAATTTTTTTAAACAAATGTCACGTCAACAAATTGGTTGGGTGACAACAATTGCCGTCCGCATGTAAAAAAAAACTAACGGTTATGTTAATTAAAACGGCAAAGGTATAAGATAATGCATTTAAACAAGCACGAGGGTCTAATTGATGCAAAAATATCGTAAGAATAGAATTGATAAATTATGACGATTACAGGGGTAAAAAGTAGCTCTTAATTTTTTTTTCGTTTTATTATTAATAAATAAGCAACAAATTCTTTTAAACCTATATTTTGAAAATTAGAAGTAAACATATATCCCTTCTGTCCCACTCAATATGTCCTTTTTGTGTTTTGAAATTGTCCCACTTAAAATTTCTCATTGGAAAAATCAACAACTTTTATAAGGCGCATTTCTCTTTATACATTTTTTTTAATTTCCCAATAAAATAAAATTTAACTTTTTAAAAATAAAATTGTGTGAAAAGTCAACAATGAACAAAATAAATGAGACGTATAGAGTATATTTTAAAGCATATTTTGAAGAGGGGTGACTCTCTTTGGTTTGCTTGAATACATGAATACGTTTTGAAGGGGGTTGATTCAGCCAAGCCAACTAACAGCTTCCTTTGGAAGAAATTATTGAAGCATAGAACTGTTGTTTCAGTTCCGTGATAGATCTCTATAGTACTCGATTTAAACTAGTCAATCAATGTATTGGATACCGGTGATTATACTCCGAAAAAATATAACAAGAACAATGTTGTTCAAATTCCAACGAAAAATGGTAAAATAATTACATGTTTTTTGTCCTCCAATATGGTATTATAATTGAAATGGCCAAGCCAAACCGAGAGTAATATAATGGGACAATTCAGCAAAGCCCTCCACTTAATATTGATATTACAGGACATTAATATAATATAAAAAGAAGAGAAAACAAAGGGTAAATTTCTGTACAAAATGCATGCATTGCTTAACTGTTCTAAAACCAGAAGAATCCCATCCACCTCTTTCAGGTTCATATTGTTCTTTTTCAAAGAAATTTAATCTTTATATAACTATACACACACACATGTATGTATATAATTTCCCAGAAGATGTATTGTTGGCTACATAGATTTGACAGTACAAAGATGATAACCTGAAACAAGTGAGCTTAAGGCCAAGGCAACGAGTGCCACCAGGGACAATGCCATTGAAGCTCTTGCCATCTCCGGGAATTTGTCCTTTCCCCAATTGGATTGCCAATCATCGACTCGAACAGCTGCTGAAGATGATGCCGATATGAGAAGATAAGCCAGGATCTGCAAAATCGAACGATTAGTTCAGTGTTTCACTGTTTAAATGCTTCAGCAAACAGAATTATTAACTATGCTAATATGAAGAAAAGCCGGGCGATAAACTTATCTACCGGGGAAAGCGTCAGGCCAAGTTCTAAAGCCAGAAGAGCATAAATAACTTTAATGGGCAAAGAATCTAGTATTTTAGCCACAAGAGATAAAGATTTGTTTCAGAAAGATGCTAGAAACAGATAGGAGAAAAGAACAAAACAAAACAACTTGTCTGCTTTTGAGTGTGGCATCTTAAAATCTACACGAACTTGACACTGTTTTTAGTATTTGCATCAAGTATACCCGTTCAAATACATACTCATATCCGACCCTCACCTCTGAGTTCAAGAAATATAGCTTAACATCATAAAACAAAAGGCAGAAACTCAGCTCATCAAAATAACTTTGTTTACTAGTTCCCAATTCCCATCTTACTAAACCCTAAAATCTATATACTCAAACACAGTCCCATTCAATCATTTTCAAGATTTTCATGTATTTGAAAGGTCCTTGAAGGATCACATCCCCATAGCTATATCTAAATATACGCCAGGCACTATTATCGAACACGGGAACTTAAAAACATGAAAAATGAGAGCAACATAGCATAAATACATATGTCCAATACTCCTGTATTTTCGAATGTGATTATGAGAACACGATCCTTTAAATATTAAGAAAAATCAAACATAGTCACCTTTGAAGCATGCATACTCATATTCGACAATCACATTTGAACCCGAATAACATAAAAGGCAGATGGTTTTTACAACCATTGCTTGCAAATCAAGCGTTTCGAAAGCTAACACCAAATTCTCCACTTTGCAAAAAGTTCCAACTTTTATCCAAACCAAAAGCCACAAACATTATTCAGAAAACAAAATTGAGAAAGTAAAAGACAGCATTATCACAGAGAAAAGGCATTAAAAAGGCCATCCAAAAAGGTTTTTCCAACAACTAACCTAAGTGGACCAAATACCCACCAATTGTGTGTCTAACAAGAAGGTAGTGATTGCTACACCGGCCATAGGAGTCACCCACCACCCCACCTTTATAGGCTTTGGTCCCCTAAATTACCTCATCAAACCCATCAATAACCCATAGGTGCTTCCCGGACTTTTCATTTTTCCTAAAATATTAGCATCCGATATTATATCCGGCACCGGCATATACTCACATGAGTATGGTATGAAAAATTTTGTGCCAGACACATCGATATCCAATACTTACTCGGCTTAAAAAATAAGGGACTTTAGTCTAAAGCTATACTGTTTAGCATTTTCATTTCTCTTGAACTACCTAAGTTCGAAATCCATTTCCAACACATTCAAATATATACTCGAATTTGATACCGGAGTCCTAAACATGGTGTGAGAGAAGAATTACCTGATCCAATGCGAAATCTATGTAACGCCGGAGATGACTACGGGGCTTCCGCGAGGCCAATTGGTAGGCAAGATCATATGCTTGAATCCCAGAGTATACAAATCCGATCACATTCACCGCCATACAAAACCTGCATACCATTGAAGATCAAAATCAATTGAACAGATTTGATATCAACATCATTAAAAAAACAATGGCTGAAAACACATAAAAATCAGTTGAATCAATGATCATTTCAATTAGGAACAATCCAAGAAAGGAAGCAAACCTGAACTCCTTGTAGCGGTAGAAGGAATCAAGAGCCCAACCTTGATTTTTATCGGCAGCTAAAATAGAGAAAGAAACCAAACAGAAAACAAACCCAGAAATTCTGAACCCCAACAAGGCCTTTTTAATCACCTTATCTCTCTTGGTTATCCTTAATATGGATAAATCAGGCCTCAATCTTTTACCACTGCCAGAACCCAGTTTTGTGTCTGCTCTTCAAGCTCAACAGTAATCGCAGTTGGCTGATCTCTGGATGTGAGCTCCGCCCTGGAAACCGCCGCGGCAGGTGGCGGTGGCTTGGAAGGCTGAGATGATGAAGTTGGTGGTGGTCGAGAAAAGCCATGGCTGAGAGAAGAATGATCAGATGAAAGAGGACAATCAACATGGGAATGATCAGATGGTGGTGATCGAGTGGTTTTTTGGGTCCATGGAAGTTGTGAAACCGTGGGGGATTTTTGCTCGTTTTCCGCCACTTCTTCTCCATGCTTGTGTTGATCTTTCTCTTGCTGTTTCTCTTGATTCTTCTGCTGCACTTGATGTTCTTGTTGTTGTTGTTGTTGATGATGATGATGAAACTGGTGATGATTCTGGCTCTCCATCGTTGAAGTAGGCAAATTGATTATCAGGTGATGAACACTTTGAAAGTGAAACTGGGTTTAGGGGTCAATGTGAAGCTAAGCTACTGGCTATTCTTAAGATGAAAAAAATGGGCGGGGGACCAGACAACTGACGAAAAAAACACAAGGAAACGACAGCGTTAGTTCCCCAACACCTGCTTTGCACTTCACTTGATAGTACTTTCACTGTTCCGTATTGTTGTTTGATTGGAGTTTCAATTTGATTTTATATTTTTGCAGTATTTCTGAAGGAGATTCAGATTTTGTGGCGATTACTGATTAGTAGAGTAATAGGTTAGGGTAAACATGTGTTCAACGCCTGCAAACCCAAGAATTGGTTTAACCATTAAACCATCTGCTTCGTTTGGGTTTTATAATTCTTCCTAGGGTTTTCAAACAAAGGAATGAAATGATTTTTTGTTTTTAAAAGTATTTCATTTAATTTAAAAAAATATTTAATTCTTTTCATTTAAAAGACTTTTGAAAAAAACTCTAATTTTTTTTATTCGAAACGTATCAGAAAATAAAGTCTTGAGATCCATGACAAAAAACTTGCAACGTAATATGTAATAGCCAATAATTTAGTAACAATTAAATAGTTTAATGACTATTTTATAAGAATTAAATAATTTAATGATTATTTTGTAACATTTATAAAGTTTAATGATTATTTTATAACAACTAATATATTACATAGTTGTCCAATCAGCCCACCATTAAGTTGTTAACGACATCTAATGGCTCAATGCCTATTTTGTAACAAAATCAAAAGTTTAATGTCTATTTTATAATTTTTGAAACTTTAGTTACCACAATATACATTTTAAGATAATTTAGTAGTTATTTATGAATTTTACCCTAATTTTTATTTTATATAATCACTAATAATTTCATTTATTATTTAACTAATTCAAATAAAATATTAAAGATATGAGATTTATTATGGACAATTGTCAAGTTAACTTGACCTATTCACAATATTATTAACCAATTGTCAATTAAAATAGGTTTAAATTTTCGAATAGTTTTAAGTTGATTACAATATAGTATTTGTTTATATTTTTTCTTGCCTTTTGATAAGGTATACATCTTACAAATAAAATTGTTCGAATAATCTTCTAAAAATAAATATCTTTTCTCATTTACTGGAATCACTTGTTGGGTTTAATTTTAAGAAAATGTTTTAATGCACTAACGGTGGAAAACTTCATTTTTCACAAGCGGTGTATTTTTAGAGTTTAAGATTAAAGTTTTAAGGGTTAAGGTTAAATTTTTAGGGTTTATAGTTAGCTTATAGGGTGTAGAGTTAGGGTTTAGAATTAGAGTTTTTTTAAGTTTATTTTTTTAGTGTTTAGGGTTTAGTACCCTTAAAGTAACACATGACATTATTTAAAGCCTGCTTTGAAAAAAATTACACTAACAATACATTAAATAGTAACACTTAATTTTATTAATAAAACACAATTAAACTTAAACATAACTCCAAATCTTAATTGCCGGGTTTAGCTCAAATTTGTTGCGATTAATTTAACTCGATTACACCCACCATACTCTAAAATCATCTTATAGAAGTTAAATCTCAAGAGTTATCCGAAATCTACTCTTTAAAATTATTAATGGCTGCGAACAAACTAAAATTCGACACGTACTAAAAGTAGGACGAGAAGCAACAGCAAAGCTGAAATGTGCGTGGTTTGGGTTTTCGACAATTGGGAAACTGATTTTCCGCCTATAAAACGGATCAAAACCAGATCATCTTCATCACCATCTCTTCAACAACTCAAACAAAATTCCGTCTCAGTTTCAAGGTGTTCTTGAGGATATGGCTATGAAACAAATTGCTTGCTCTGCTATCAAAGCAGTGGCCTATTCTGGGCCATCCTCTGTTCTTACTAGACAACTACATGTAAGCTAATCCATGTGTTTTTTTTTTCATATTAAGTTGAAATTCAGTTTGGGTTGCTTGTTGTTAAGATTATTCCAAGTTTAGATTAACATTTTTTTGTTAAATCATGGAGTAATTTAAGTGAATTTGATGGTTGGAAATTGGGATTATCGAAAACAATGAAGGGCCTGGCTAGTTCTTTTGCATGCATTGGTGTAGGAAAGTGTCAGCTCAGCTGTCACCTGTTAAGGGTTATTACTAGTGTTTTTTTAAAGATTATTATTTTATATTTGATACGTTATTTTTAGTGAATTCAAGAAACTAATGCTAATACTTTTGTTTATTCTTAATTAATAGTAATATATTTTACTGGCATGTATTCGTATCCGATACTTACATCAAAGCAACCTAGATTTTCAAGGTTGAAGTGTTGATGTCTTGTAATGTTTTCTTATAGGCTTCTCCAGGGAGCAAAAAGATTGTCGGGGTGTTTTACAAGGCCAATGAGTACTTTACAAAGAATCCCAACTTTGTTGGTTGTGTGGAGGGAGCCTTGGGCTTGCGCCAGTGGCTCGAATCACAGGGGCACCAGTATATCGTCACGGACGACAAAGATGGACTGGACTGTGGTAAGTTTAATGATCCCTACTGTCTTTTTCCGATAATCAATTAATGTTTTATCATTTGTCATCATTGAATGAAGTCGATGCCTCCATGATCTCGCATAGGAAAGTAAATTTGGTTGGTACAGGGTGGTGTCACTTGACCGATTTGTTGTGTGTGTTCGGGTTAGTGCAATGAGCTTTGCAGAAAATTCACAAACCACTGCAATCCATGTCACCTGTATTCTACATTTTTTTTTTAAATATTCATATCTGATGTGTCCAACACCAAGGGGAAAAACTACTCCTGCTTGTTCCGAGTTCAGGCAGCACGGGAATGTTGTAATGGAATCATTCCTTTCTGTCATTCTTGTGGAAAATATAACTCGTAGAACATGTGTTAGTGCTGGCTTCGTGTGTTATGAAAGCCTGTAGATGTATTGTAAGAAAGCTGAGTTTATAGTTTAGAATGCTGGTCTTGTTAATATCATCAGCCAATACCAGTTCATTACAAGATGTTGGTGCCATGTTTCAAATAGTTAATCCATGGCATCCCTAGCTTGCTTTGATCTATTCTTTGAACTTCAAAAAGAGTGAATTTCTGAAAATTTTGAATATAAGTTCGGTTTTAATCACTCGTGTCCATATTGCAGAACTTGATAAGCATATCCTTGATCTCCATGTCCTCATATCCACTCCATTCCACCCGGCTTATGTTACGGCAGAGAGGATCAAGAAGGCCAAAAACTTGCAACTGCTGCTCACTGCAGGGATTGGCTCTGATCATGTCGATCTGAAAGCAGCGGCTGAAGCTGGTTTGACTGTTGCTGAGGTTACCGGAAGCAATGTTGTCTCGGTTGCCGAGGACGAGCTAATGAGAATTCTTATTCTGGTCCGAAATTTCTTACCTGGCTACCATCAAGTTATTACCGGAGATTGGAATGTTGCAGGCATTGCTTACAGAGCTTATGATCTAGAGGGGAAGACGGTTGGAACTATCGGTGCAGGTCGTATTGGCAAGCTCTTACTCCAACGACTGAAACCATTCAACTGTAATCTATTATACCATGATCGAGTCAAGATAGATCCGGAATTGGAGAAGCAGACTAGAGCTAAATTCGAGGAGGATCTTGATGCAATGCTTCCAAAATGTGACATTATTGTTGTAAACACTCCTCTTACTGATAAAACAAGGTCCGGTTTCATTACATTAGCTATTGAATGTCCTAATGCATAGATTAACCATTGGTTATAATGTCCTCTGTATTGCTCAAATTTTGCATTAAATTTTGTCATAATCTGTATGATAGAGGGATGTTCAACAAAGATAGGATCGCAAAGATGAAGAAGGGAGTCCTGATCGTTAACAATGCTCGAGGAGCAATTATGGACACTCAGGCAGTTGCCGATGCTTGTTCAAGTGGACACATTGCAGGTATGTTCCTATATTTGCAAATTGGCATGTGTTTGTTGACCTCCAAATATACGAAAAAATTAGAAAAATTAAACATACTTTTCATATCTAACACTCTCACTCGAATCCTATTACTATAGGTGAAACCTACATTTTGGCTGTAAAATGTCTTCCAGCACTTGCATTTCTTGCTAGTTGGATTTTACATTTCCCCCTATTTTTCAGGTTACAGTGGAGATGTTTGGTTTCCGCAACCAGCTCCTAAGGACCATCCATGGCGTTATATGCCAAATCAAGCAATGACTCCTCATATTTCTGGTACCACCATTGATGCACAGGTATGTTCCTGTTCTATGTTTCGCTTTCCGACTTAACATTCCTTCTTTTACCAACAACTAAGACGAAAACGGAACTCGTGCAGTTGCGGTATGCTGCCGGAGTCAAGGATATGCTTGAGAGGTACTTCAAAGGTGAAGAATTTCCTGCACAAAACTACATTGTCAAGGAAGGTGAACTCGCTCCTCAGTACCGATGATTTCGTGTTCTTAGTCCGTGAAAGAGTTTGAATGTGTTCTGCTGACAATCAACTTGTTAGACCCTCTTGAAATAAATGTGTTTAGAGATTCAAAAGTCTGGTTTCCTGATCAAAGTCCTCGGCAAATAATGTGTCATCTGGTGGTTTGAACGTGATGTTTTCTATTCATGAACGAAGTTGTAATGAGTTTAGCTTTCGATGGTTTTAATACAAACTTCATCTTTTTATATTAATACCTATTTATCAATAGTATATTATTAATAATAAAAATAAAAATAAAACAACACCTTTTTTCTCAATACAAATGCTATGCAATCAAATAACAGAAATACCCACTTTTAGTAAATAAAAATGGGCAGAGGCTTGGCCGTTTCCAAAGGTATATGGTTTACTCTTTTAACGCCCAATTAAAAGGTTGGTCTAAATCTCTGGCCTAAAAGAAAATACTTGGTCTAATTCGATCTATTATTAGTATTAAAAAGTTTTATAATATATTATTAGTTATATATTGTTATAATTAAAATCTATATTTTATCATATTCTATCTTATATAAAAAAAATTATGGGATAAAATAACATTTAGACTCTAAATTTGATATTTTTTTCAATTTAATCTTGTAACTTCTAATTTTTCTACCTCTATCTTTTAATGGTATAACGCTATAAGATTTTACCGTATCATCATCTAAAAGTTATATATGTGTGTGATGATATGATACAATTTCAGGTACGCATCATCAAAATCATTAAAAATTCAAATTTAGAGACCAAATTTAAAAATGTTCCATTCTAAAACTAATAAAAGTTACAACAATTTAGAAACCAACCGAATTTTTTTAAAAAAAATACTAAATTCAGAGAATAAAAATTATTTAAAATTCAACGCATACAATACGAATCTACCGGGCCAGTTGAGTTCTATTGCCTATTAACGTGACTATCTGTTTTTTTCCCCGGTCAGAATATTAACGTGACTATCTAAACCTTTGGGATATTAATCATTATATTTTAACTCCTTTTAAGTTTAATAATATAAAAAAATTATCTTATAATAATTTCCACCATCTCATCTATAATCTCTATCCAATTTAAAAAATCCACTTATTTATAATATATATCTACTCATATTTAAACACGTAAATTTTATATTTTCAAGCATCGTCTTCCTTCGTTTATTTCCCGCTTTGCAAGATCAGAGAATGATTATTGCAGTCTCTTAAAAAAATTAATTACATGGATATTCTAGTTGATCTAAAATGCTCGTATTGTCTCATTTTGTACCGATTCAATGTAAATGTTTTTATAAGTGTCTTAGTTTTATGGCTTATGGTTAGAATTTAGAGTTTAGAGGTTAGAGTTTGGAGTTTGGTGTAATATGATTAGAGATTTAGGTTTTAACCTATAAACCCTAATTTAACCAAAAAATCCTAAATTCTAATTGCAATCCATCAAATCTAAACCACTAAACCCAAATTCATAATTTCTAAACTTTAAAAATAAAATATTTTTATTTTCACCGCTTATGTACGAAATAGTTATCGTATCTTAAAAAGTAATAACAACATAATTAGCATTATCGACGTAAAGGATATATTTAATATTTAAAATTTTAGTATATTTGTATTAAAAATTAATATATTTAACTATATAATTAATATAAATATATAGAAAACGAGATATCTAAACCATATTAACCAATTATCAAAATTTAAAGGAATATTGTTCGAAAAAGAAATTTAAAGGAATAAAAAAGGGAAAATGTTTTCTTTTAGTTGATTTCACTCATATAGATTATATATATAATCATTAATCAATAAAACTCTCATAGTTGAATAAACAACAACAGGGAAAACCAAAATGAAAAAAGAAAAGTGGGTCACGGCAACACACGTCGTCTACAGGCGAAATCCATGTGCTCACATGGCTGCTCTGAGCTTTTGAAACAAACAAATAAACAAAATAATATTAATAAAAACTCTTTTTCTTTTGCTTTATTATATGAGAAATTATTTTAATGGATTTTTTATATACTATACAAGGAAAATTAACAGTTTGAAATAAAAAAACTTCGATATCAACCTATAAAATTAACATATATATACATGTATGTCTGCACTCACAATCATATTTTTAGATCATGATTGAGTTGTAGTTTTTAGTTGAGATTTTGGATAGAGACCCAAAATCGGAAATAGCTCAAATAAGAAAAATGATGAAAACTTAAGAACAGAAGGTTTGCAAAGTGGGTTCGTCGGATTTCTTTTGGGGGGCTTTTGTTGGTATTTTTAAGGAATAAAGTTGTGATTTTTTTTTTGGGTTGGTTTTGAGAAGATGAAGGAGAAAAATGAGAGTGGTGGAGGAGGGTATGTAAGAGCAGATCAGATAGATCTGAAGAGCTTGGATGAGCAACTTCAACGGCATCTTAGTAGAGCATGGACAATGGAGAAGAACAAGAACATGAAAGAGGGAGGGGAGGGCGGCGGCGGCGTAGAACAACTGAGGTCAAGCAACACCGTGAGAAGACAAGAGTGGGAGATTGATCCTTCTAAGCTTATCATCAAAAGTGTTATAGCTCGTGGCACTTTCGGTACTGTTCATCGCGGTGTTTATGATGGCCAAGATGTTGCAGGTATTGTAACTTTTTTTATGTTTAAGATGAGTTTTTGACTACCCATTTGGTGTTAAAACACTAAACTTTTCTCAAAATAACTTATTTTCCTTTTTTGAATTTATGTTCACTTGGTTGGTTATTATGAAACTATAGAGATCTCTCTGTTTCTCCTATGGTTTCTTTGAAACCCCATCTTGAAATGAACCTTTTTTTTGCATGAAATAGTGTTGAAACAGGGATTTGCATTAGGCATTCAAGGAAAAGCCATTACTTTAAGCCTTTTTGATTGAGAGGTTAAACAATCTGAAACTGTTAATTTTTCACAGTAAGGGAAAATAATGTTGATTTTTGAATTCTCCATGGCTTGTTTGATTTGATTAATGTTCTTCCATCGTAGCTAACCAAATTTGGAGTTTCTCAATGCCAATGGTGCAATTCAACTTTTGATGGGTGTTTTTGTGCCTTAATATGTCAAGGGATCTAATGTTTCAGCTACTGTTTTCATAATGTTTTTGACTGTTCCATTTGTCTGGCTGTTGAGAAAATGCAGTTGAAGTGTCAAAAATGAAACCAGAACTTTTTACCTTTCAAAATTTGATAAGCTGCTTGTGAGCAACGAAAAATCATCTATCCTACCGGAATTTTCCTGGACGGAGAATGATTTTCTTATTTAGCAAACAGTTTACCATTAATGTGAATCTGTTTTATTTTCTCACAGAGCAGTTTGTGATCAAAACTGGCAGATCTAACTTCTGGAAATCCGTGATTCACGATAACTTTTTGAGGTGGTAGTTGGTTGAACTGATGCAGCGATTTTATTGATGTTATTCCTTTTTCGAAACTTTCATGTGTCCTAATTTATTGTTCATATGCACACATCTTTTCTCATAAGCTTTTCGAGATGAAAAGCTAGAAAATTAAAAGAGCCTCGTTGACATTGTGAACTTTCATGTTTTGGCTAGCTGTAAAGCTGCCAACTGGACCTTATCTCATCTACTAGAAAATGCCACCCAAAGTATTTTCGATGAACTACATGAACTCAACTACTCCATTAATCTATGACTAGATTTGGATCTTTTATAGGTAACTCTTCGATGGATCATAGGACGGTTTAGTTGGTATTTCTTTCATGATTTTCCGTATCTTGTCTGTTAAATCATGCCTGAAAAACAAAGAGAGATGTTGGACCTTTGCTTGTTTGTTCATAAACGTTTTACCTTTTTTTCGTTATTTGTTCCATCATGCTTAGTTAAACTTCTTGACTGGGGAGAAGAGGGCCACAGATCAGCAGCTGAAATAGCTTCACTTCGAGCAGCTTTTACACAAGAAGTTGCTGTGTGGCATAAGCTTGATCATCCTAATGTAACGAAGGTAATGTTTCTTATTTTGTATTGTTTCCTTTTGCGGGTTTCTTCTCTCTTTTCTGCATCCATGCAATCAAATTAAAGTAGTCCCTAGTATAATATGCTGGAAGGACAAAGATTGGATAATCATCCTTTCGTCACTGTTCTTGACCTCAATCCCAAAACTTGCATGCTTAGACTTAATGAATAAGCTTTTAGTTATTTTATTTTATCTTACTCCAAGTACTAACAAGTTAAGGTGTATTCCATTTCCATCAAATAACTGTCAGTTTCTTCATTTACGTATTTCAACTCTGTAATTAGGATGTTGAAAAAAGTGTTATGTAAGGGGAGTTTCTGTTGTATTGGTTGGATACATTTCTCTTTAATCTGTGTCTTAAATTTCTCATGCAGTTCATAGGGGCAACAATGGGCTCATTGGACTTGAACATACAGACAGAAAATGGTCACATTGACATGCCAAGTAATGTTTGTTGTGTTGTTGTTGAATATTGCCCCGGGGGTGCACTGAAATCTTACCTGATAAAAAATCGGAGAAGAAAGCTGGCCTTTAAAGTAGTCATTCAATTGGCACTAGATCTTGCAAGAGGGTCAAATTCCTCTGCCTTATCTGTACTCTATTTTATTCTCTTAGATTTACAATATACGAATACTATTTGAAGTGTATGTTGTAACTCAAATAAAGTTTCCCAATGAATTTTTTGACACTGTTGCTCTTAAAACCTTATAGGTTGAGCTATCTTCATTCCCAGAAGATTGTGCATAGAGATGTCAAAACCGAAAACATGCTTCTGGATAAGACACGAACTGTGAAAATAGCCGATTTTGGGGTTGCTCGTCTTGAGGCTTCAAATCCTAATGACATGACCGGGGAGACTGGAACACTTGGTTACATGGCACCAGAGGTATACACTATACCACTTGTATGTTTTTCGATCTTGCAGTTGCTCTCTCTCATCTCTCTCTTGTTTGTTAATGGGTAGTGATTATGACCTGCCTAAGTATTTAAAAAGCAATTATGGTCTGTGATTATCATGTTGTTATAGCAACCCTGGAAACGAGATTATTGCTAAAAGAGATCAGATCGGTGTAGATTATTGCTACTTTAGTTTGCTCAAAACTTTCTTTTCATGTGGAAGCTCTTCAATAATTCAGCTTTGGTTAAACGAGATTATATGCTGACTTTTTTTTCAGGCATCAAAATCATTTGAGTTCCGATCTATCATCTAACATTGATGAATTGAAATGGGACAGGTGCTTAATGGCAATCCCTACAATAGAAAGTGCGATGTGTATAGTTTCGGTATATGCTTGTGGGAGATATACTGCTGTGACATGCCGTATCCTGATCTCAGCTTCTCGGAAGTGACGTCCGCTGTCGTCCGCCAGGTAAATTAATCTATCGCACATGGTGTTATTGGTTTCAGAAACTTGAAAACTTGGATGATTCTATTCCAATTGTATTTGTACTTTTTAAACTACAGAATTTAAGGCCGGAGATACCTAGGTGCTGTCCAAGTTCACTTGCAAATGTAATGAAGCGATGTTGGGATGCCAACCTCGATAAACGACCCGAGATGGACGAAGTGGTGTCGATGTTGGAGGCCATTGATACGTCGAAAGGTGGAGGAATGATCCCGCATGATCAGCCTCAGGGTTGTTTATGTTTTCGAAGATACCGCGGCCCTTGATAATATAGTTAGACCCTAAAGATGTTTTCAGGGTAGGGTTCCAATTTATTCATATTTAATTGAATTGGAAAGATGCAAACAATGTAAGATCTGAAAATCCAAATTGTGGAGTTTACTGACTAAGAAATGCTCCACAATATGTGCTATTTTAAACATACATTTTGTAAATCTTTTATTTGTTTTTTTTTATATAATAATTGTGGCCTTATTAAAAAAAATTCCGAGGAATCGAGAGGAAAAAAAGGGGAAAAGAATGCCCTTATTTTATAAATTCAAACCAAGTTCTTACAACAGCCAAATGTAATATTTAAACCAGGGGTACAAAACACCCCAGCTACACAACATATAGAGTTTACCTGAAGTTGAGCCTTACCCAGACATGGTCCTCCAATTCCTTGTATAGGGAGATATACGGAACTGTCGATCCCTCTTTTGGCCAGACATCGCTTGCTCTCGGAATTAGTCTCATACATATCCAGCCGTCAACACCCAGCTATCCAATCAATTAACCGAGACCGAGAGAAACAAGATGGGGATTTGGATGGTTCACGGACCCACTCACAAACCACTTTGCAACTTTCCATTGCTAGTTTAAATTTTTCATTCCATTCTGAAGCTCGGAAGATCTCAGCCAAATTGGGAAGATCTGTACCAATACAAACAGAGAAAGAGAGAAGCCGCACCCCTGCCTCGTTTCGAAACACGCCTCCAATACCACCACCACTCCCATCTGCTTTCATTGCCCCATCCACGTTAAATTAGGCAGTCAGCCATGAAGTCATTTACAGATGCCTTTAAATCCGGGAATTTTGCCTTTATCCACCATGCCAGTTTCGTTTTAATAATACACAACAGTTGTAATCAGGGAAGTAGCTGTCCGCAACCGCAATAGTTGCAGTTATTCAGTTGTTTAGTAACCGTCTAAAACTGTGGTACTCATAACCATTATGCTCGTAATAACATTTATTTATTTTTTGAAAAATTCACGACTGCGATACCCGCAATGACCACGATAGTATCCGTTATGTCCGCAACCGCATTAAATACTGCTGCTGCAACCGTAATTTAAACCTGATGATAATCATTTCGGATTTTAAAAAAATGGTTAATGGTAGTACTTTGATTTTAGAGTTTAAGGTTTAGTATTTCAATTAAGAATACGTGAATGTATAAATCAACTAGACTAAATCCGAAATCTTTTTACCATATAAACAATTTTGATTTAGAAAAAAACCCTCAAATCCATGCAACTAAATCATCCCATTATATTATAATCAAATGAAAATGAGTGTACCTAGAGTAAGCAATGTAATAATTCAACAAAACAATACATATTCTCACTTTGAAACACTAGGTTCTGCCAAATTGAATGAAATGAAGCACATAAAAGTAAACCGACTTATTTTAAATTCAAACTACAAAAACGGTTCTAGCCGGCTATCTTATAACTTGGATTCACCAAGTTTTCCAGGCCAGAAACCACTTGAATGGACTCTATAACATCACCAACCTTTAGGTCTGCCAAAAAATCCTGATTTTCTGTCACGTACCCGAACACTGCATATCGACCGTCCAATATATTAGCGTTGCTTGGTGTTAGTTCACTTTCTTTTAGTAGCCAAAATATTTGGCTTGATGCGGAGTTATCCTTGAACTCCTGTGGGGAAATAAAGGGAAAATCAGAAAAAAGGAACATGATTTCAACGGGTGATAAAGAAACCAAACCGAGTTTAATGAATTCTCACATCTCGAGCCATTGCCATGGTTCCAAAAGCATTGAAGGGAAGAGCTTTGTTTGAGCCTTGTATAGACCAAGCTCCTGTCAGAGACACAAATTGAGAACTCTTTAAAGTTTTGATTAATGAATGCACGGATTTGATATAACTTTTATTTTGTCTAGCTCGAAACTTTAATAGGCAAGAAAAAGAAAGGTGACCTCCAGTGTTTCTCCGTAGAAAGGTGCCTTTCCCCCATCAACCATGATTTCTAACGGTATTGTTCGAGTTTTCTCAGTACTAGGATCAATAAAGCCCTCTGCGGGACCTTCGGGATCGCCGGTTTGAACAACAAATCCATCCGCTGCAGCAAATTCAAGTAGGTTTAAAAGTTTGTGTATCTTTGTTTTTGATAATATGCACAGATATTCATCTCAAGTATAGTGAAAATTTGTCTCATTTTGTCCTATTTTGTTAATGATATGGCCGATAAAATCAGAACGATACAATGGCCTTTGGAAACTTCCATCTGCACGGCAACAGGAAACTAGGAACAAATACAGCAGAATCGAATGTTACCTCTCTGAATTTCCATGCCGTCATAGAAAAATCGTTGCACCAAATCAACAAAGTTCCCAGCAGTTACCGGGGCATTATATCCATCAAGAACTATATGGAATACACACTCCTCTAGATTTGGATTGTCCTTGACTTTGACCTTCATATCTACGGCTGCTCTCCCCTTCAAAAGAGGCATACTACGATATTCTTCGGGTACTTCAAACGGGAAGCCATCCACCATATCCTCTTCAACACTGCAGAAATGCAATGCCCGAGGAAGATCTCAGCTGCAGTCAATGACAAGGTACCTATGAGAATAATTTATTTTAAGAGGCTTAAGTTTTTAAGTCCTTCCCTAATTTTTATGATGAAAATATCATGCAGTTTTTAAGGCATTACAAGTAGCCACTGCACCTCGGGAAAACCCTAAAATTTGTTAGCGTAGCATTTTCCGCTGCCTCTAGCCTCACTAGGCACCACCAGCTGTGGCATGGTTGATACATCTTGTTTGTCACATTGACTAAACATGACTGCAGTGGCTGATCTAAACCCATTATGTTTCTTGGACTCGGGTTTAAGTGTTGGACATGGGTGTGCTCAATTTTTATGTTTTTCCATGTATTTAGAGGGGCTTTGGAGGGTTAAATTATATCCCTATACCCATGCTCCCAACATGGGCGTCGAACATGAATGCTTCAAGAGAAATGAAGAGTCGGACCAACATAACTTCTTATACCAAAGCCACAAGTGGAGTGATTATATTTGCCTCACCCCCTGAGCAAATAATACAACTCTACCACTATATGACAGGTCAAACACAGAGCATTATGGCAAACTATGTATTCGGTACATATTTTCAATGTGCTTTGATTAAGTTTGATGCATTTTACCAACTAATTCAAAACATATCAAGAATCATTGAGGGACTGCGTACAAATCAAAGCTAACTTCACTCATCAGCAACTTAGGAAAGGTACCACATATAAGGTTCACTTTCAGTTAACTTCTTCGGATAGCTGCCAGAGATTAAAGCATTATAAACTTTTTTATATCCGATCTTCATTTGTTGCCAATGAGATAGTAGATAGTGTTAAAAAAAAGCCCGGAATGCGTGATTTTTAAGGCTGATTTTTAGAAAGCTTATGATACAGTTAATTGAAAAAAATTTATTTAAAAGCTTGTTTTCAGTTGCTCTTAACTATTTAGAAGCATTTTTAAGTGCTTTTACTTAAAATAAGTTGTTTTTTTGTTGCTTTTAAAAGTATTTTTCCACCTAAATTAAAAGGTTAGATTTTATAACTATTGTGGGAGAAAAGTTAGTTTAAAAATAAAATTACTTTTATACCCTTATAATTTAATGTTAAAATAATTTTTATGCATACATAATTATAAAATAATATATATTTTATAATATTTATATTGAGAATAAAATTATTTTATTTGTAATTTATTATTAATTTGTAATTGTTATGTTTGTATATAATCTAGAATATAGTTTATATTTTTAAATTAAATTTTACTAAAAATTAAATTTTTTATTATATTTTAAGTTGATTTATTTCATATATCATAACATTAACGAATTTGAACATCACCCAAGTTCACTTTTACTTTATAATATCATGTCTAAAATAGACATTTTATTTTTTTTAAATCACTTTTTGACATCAATGACAAACACTAAAATCTTTAACCCAGCTTTCCAAAATCATTTTTCTACAGCACTTTTAAAATTACTTTTTCAACCGTACCTTTTAAAAGCAATGTCAAACTAAGCCTTAATGTTGCTCAAAATGAGGTTTGACGAAAGATAAAGATGATGGATCAGATGTTGTGTGTCGTCCGCCTCCATTTCAGTACTTGTAAACGGATCTCCAACTAAAAGATTCTAAATCAAAAGGGGACAGTCTGTTTGTTTCACTGAAAACTATTTTTGAAAAATGAACTATATTTTTTAGAAAACTGATTACAAAAACCATTTTCAGGTGTTTAGATGAAATTGTGTAAATCATTTTCCTTTGTTTAGTAAACTTTACTGAAAATAATTTTAAAAACATGTTTTTAGTGAAACAAACAAGATTTCACTTTAAAAATTTATTTATTTTATTGAGTTATTTTTGTTGTTTTAAAAATTAAATTTTGCAAAATTTTGAATATATATAACAATTTTTATTATTTATAAGTAATTATAATTAATAAGTTATGTTCATTATCTTATAAATATATTATTTCCATTTAGGTTAGAATTATTTAGCACTTATGAAACTCGGTGATATAGGGAAAAAAAAGACATAGAAATGGCGATTTCAAGTGGAAAATTCACTAACATAACAACGTGGTATTGTCTGAATGATGAATAACACAATAAAAATTGAGGGAACAAATAGGATCAAGAATAAAATTTAAACTTCAATGAGTAATAAAACAACTATTGTCCAAGTATGAACAACTCATATAACTTCACTCTAATTTACATATTCAACTAATTTAACAGCATGGACGATGTTTATGTATATGTAAGCATTTTCATCTCTCTCTTCTTAAGACCTTTACTTAATTGTCTAGATTTGAAGGCATGTTCTTGTTCTTGGAGAAAAGCTACGACCTTTTGATAGTTGGCTGCTTTTTCTTGTTCCAGTAACTCTTTGGCTCTTTGTTTTGTTTCATACAAGAAATAATTATACTTACGCAACTCTCGTGCTGCAATTAAGAAATAATTGGCTCTTTGTTTTGTTTCATACAAGAAAATGATGATGGTGAGATAAGAGAAGGTGAGAGCAACCATTGATAACACAACAGAAACACAGAGCAAACCTTGAACAAGTTTATCTATGTCGAGATGCGACAGCGGCAATGATAGATTCAGAGAGTGTGGATGAGAGGAAGAGTACCAGTGAAAGGAAAGCAAGCGACGATGGTGAGATCAGAATGGGAGAGTTGGGAGAAAATTTTGAATACTGAATGGGTTGGGAAAATGACTTACGGAAGAAAAAAAAAAACTCGGTATGTCATTTTACGAGAACATGAGTCTTTTTTCCGTTGACTTTGAATTTAATTTACATTGACTACTATTTTACGGGAACCAAACGTTGGAAAACACTAATGTCATCTTTCGTAAAGTGAACTAGGGGAAACAAACACACCCTTAGGCAAGGATGTCCCCTTTCACCTCTCATAGTGGCTGAAGGGTTGAGTCAAATTTTAGATAAGGCAGTTCGACTCGGTTTCTTTGAAGGAATTAATTTAAGGAGTAAGGATGTGCAAGTATCTCATCTTCGATTCGTAGACGACCTCATCATTTTTTGTGGAACAAGTGGGACACAAACACAGAATATCAAAAGTGTTTTGCGCTGTTTCGAGTTAGCAGCTGGCTTGCGACTGAATCTGAAAAAAGTTATAATGTAAGGCCTCAAAACTTCCCTCTTCATACCTTGGTTTACCTTTAGGAGTAAGGAGGAACTCACATGCGTTATTAAAACCTGTCCTGGATAAATTTCGGAAACGATTAGCTCCTTGAAAGTCCAGATTTTTTTCTTTTGGGAGAAGGGTGACCCTGGCAAAATCGGTTCTTGCAAACCTACCCATTTATTTTTTTGTCGCTGTTCAGAATACCAGTGTCAGTGTCCTCAGAACTAAATAAAATAGTGACTAAGTTCATTTGAAAATTCATTGAATCCGATGGAAAGTGTTCTGTCTCACAAAAAGCATGGGCAGACTAGGCCTTATCGACTTTGAAGTAAAAAACAAGGTTTTACTGTACAAATGACTTTGGAGGTATGGCTCGGAACGTGGAAGTTACTGGAAAAAAAGTTATTAGAGCTAAATATGAAAAGGGAATTGATATACCTGCCATTGCCAACACTTCTCGCCTCAATAAGTCTTGGATGTGGAAAGATATTACTAAACCTCTCGACCCAGCAAGGGCGAGCAATGATCCCTTCTTATCCAACTTGGTCTTGCAGGTTGGAGATGAAAAATGTCTGAATTTTTGGGGTGATAAATGGTCAAGTAATCTTAACCACAAAGAGCGATTTTCGCGCTGTCTCAGAAAAAATTTGAAAAATTTTCAGATTTCGGCTTTTGGGAAAGGTCTTCGTGGATCTGGGAGGTACCACTGTGAAGAACTTTATTTCACTGGAAAATTGAAGTGTAGGATGAATTTTCTAAAGCTTTGAATAGGTGTTGGTCTGGTACTTTCCCTTCGGATTGCGTTAGATGGGTTAAATTTTCATCTGGGTGCTACTCCTCAAAAGACGTGCAATTTGTTAGTTGATAATGGCCAGTCCTCTTTCGATTAGAAACAGATTTGGGTAGGTCCGCTCCGTACCACGTGGAATGCTTCGTTTGGAAGCTCCTGCATGCCGTCTACCCACGACAGATGAATTAAGGAAACAAGGTACTTCCCCATCGATTGAGATCATGTATGGTTAGGAATTTGTTATTTGACAAAATAACTAAAGCGATAATGACATAGATCAAGACATGCATAAGAGATAAGATTTAACGTGGTTTAGTATAGCCTACTTTCACGGACGAGAGGAACGAACAATCCACTAATAACGTAGAGAACCCGAAGATTATAAATACATGAACTAATAACGTAGAGAACCCGAAGATTATAAATACATGATAACTCATGTAATCCCAAAACTCGGTGTACAAATCTAATGACCCAGTAAAATCAAAACACTCTTTCCAGCATCCTTACAATACACATATCTACAACGTAGGCACAATAATTGTAGAGAACCTAAAAGTGGTTACATCTCTCCAGAATAATTCCCTCTCTCCCTCTCATAATTCAAATGGTTAAACCTAGTCTATATTTATAAACTCAAATACTTGGTCACCAAGAAACTTTATTCAATAAGATCTCTACCTAAAATAGATATTTACACATTAAAGTAAATCTTAATTACCAAGTAATCTTTAACCACTAGAATTACAATAAAACTCAACTTAATTATCAATTAGAATTTGAGTCAAAATATAACATGTATATCTTTTGCTCTTTGGACATGGAATCGATAAACCATCTTTTTTTCCTGTAATTTCTCATGGTCTATTTGGTGTCGATGGCGTCTCATTTGGGGTGTTCATGGTGCATATCCGATGAATAAAAAACTTTTCTTTTATAGCTGGATAAACTTATGTCCGTCAGTTCGACTGCAACCACTTTGGGTTCTGGCTTTTTTTGCCATCTCGTGGTCATTATGGCCATGTAGAAATGATGCTCTATTCCGAGGTAAAGGCATGGATCCCTGTCAACTGTTTGAGCTTATACTATTGCGCGTGGGCTGGTGGTCCCGAGAGCAAGATGGCCGAAATCCTCCATGTCGATTACTGATTTTGTTAGAAATCCCAAATGTTGGTGCTTACCAAGGGTATCAAAGGCTAACAATATGCCGGATAAGTGGTATACCCCCCAGTTGGTTCAGTTAAATTCAACGTTGATAGAGTCCTTAGAGGATGTTTTGGGCCAGCTGGTATTGGAGGAGTTATGAGGGATCACTTGGCGAAGATGATTATGAAGTTCTCGAAATCAATTGGGTGCGTTGATCCTACATCTGCAGAATTGTTAGCAATCAAGGAAGCGCTGTCGATCTTTGCTGTGTCAGATCGGGCCTTCAAAGGAAATCTAGTGGTGGAATCTGACTGTAGCAATGCAGTTTTGTGGATTCAACACCCTAACTCATCCCCTTTGGCTTTCAAGGAGATTGTTTCGAAATGTGTGGATGCTGCTCAGAACATTAAATGGCAAATCATTCTAGTTGGAAGAGAGCACAATTGTGTTACAGATGGCCTAGCAAAGGATGGAATTGGCCGGGTTTGATTCCTGTGGTTTCATATCTGGCTTTTTTTGTCTCAGTCTTGTAGGTTCCCTGGCGAAGTCAAACTGGACGGTTATTGGCAGTGTGCTTGGGAATAGCTAGGAGGAACGTTTGTCGCTTAAAGATTGGCATTTTTCTGCCAGTGCTTGGTTCGTGAAATAGAGTAGAAACTGGGCAGATATTCTAATCTGGGGATTTGTGGCTGCTTATCTAGCATAATGTCGTCCCATCGATTGTTTTTGTATTCGTAACTGTTTTAATATGGACATGATCCACTTTTTTTCATCCAGATGGGTAGGACTGAGCATGGTTAACCGCAAAACCGAAAACCGATCCGAACCGAGGCATTTAGACGGTTTATGGTTCATAAATTTACGAACCGTGGTTAACCGAATTGAACCGAATTTGATTTTTTATTTAATTTATAATTATTTTTATAATGTAAAAATAAGTATTTTATACTTACAATACTATATATGCATTTTTAATTATTATTATTTACTTAAAAAATTAAGTTTTTAATAAATATTTATGAAAAATACTTAAAAACTCTAACTTTTAATGTTTAAAAGTCATCAAATAAAGCTATTTTGTCAAAATAAAATACAAAATTTCAAAAACTAACGTTAATATGGAAAAACCGAAAACCAGGTTAACCAAACCGAAAACCGATGGTTACTAAAATAGCTTACCGAATTAAACCGAAATCGAACCGTATACACCCCTACACATGAGATTAGAAAGGTTTTTTTAATGAGGTTCATGCCCTTATCAAGATTAACAATGAAATTTTATATAATCTACTTTTCAAAAAAAAATTAAATGAATAAAAGTTTCATAAGAATAATATAAACATTACACAAATAAGAGAAAATGTTAAACTCTATAAAATAGATTAGTAATTTGTAAATACAATATAATTTAATAATTTAAATACAACATGATCATATAATTTTTCTCTAAATTAAATCAAGATTATAAATTATGTCAAACTAAAATGTAGAGATCAAATCTTAAATTTAAGCATAATCGAAGGATCAAAACCATAAATTTGTAAAGAGCTCATCTAAAATTACCAAAATAAGCTTTTTGGAGAATGACATTGGTTGCGCGGCATTCATTCATTGGAATCCGTAATTTTCTAAAGGCTTAAATATAAAATAAATGCTTAAAGAATTTTTTTAAGTTTTAAACTATTTTTTATTCAAAATATGTGTTTAAAATTTTTATTTTTATTGAAATAGGTGTTTATCTTAAAAATAAACTAACACTAAATCATTAATTGACACGTAATCAAAAAACACAAATTCACAAAAGTGTTGGGCACTTATTATTTAGACAAAAATTAGAACTTTAGACACTTAGTTTAGTCAAAAAAATACTTTAGGCATTTATATAGACCAAAATAAAAAATTTAGACATTTATTTTATCCAAAAAATAATTGAAGCATCTAAATGAAAAAAACTTTAAATATTTATTTTATATTTCAATATTTCCTAAATAAAATGTAAATATTGAGAATAAAACTGGGGGCAGCTTTAAATGTATAGCACAGATTAGGTCCGAATTGATTTGGATCCAAAAACTCTATACAAAGCCCATCTATACAGATTGGGTCTATCAAAATCAAGCAAGCTAATTTTATCCCTTGGACACTTCCAGTACTTGCTTTAAAATAAAATACAAAAAATCATTGATAAGAAACTCTTGTATAAATATGAAAATAATATGGATGAGTCAATCACGTGCGAAGAATATTGTTGAACATCACTAACTCTGAACACCGTTGAATACTATTAAATTGATTAATAAAGATTAAAAATTTCAAGGATTCAACATATAATTAATAATTATTTAAAAAATCAATTAAATTATTTTTCATATATATTAAATTTTTGATTTTTTAATAAGGATAAACTACATATTTAGTACCTCACCTATTTTTGTATTTCTATTTTGATACCCAAACTAATTTTTTTATCAAAATGGTACCTAACGTTATGTATTGTTTCTATTTTGGTACACTGACTGTTAAAAATAAACGGAAACAGTGACGTTGCTTGGTGAAATAACAGTTTTAGCCCCTAAAACTTATACAATCTATAAATTTAGTCTAAAATATTATCAATTTAAACATCATTTTTAAAATTTTTGGATTAAAAATGTAAATTTATGCTTTCTTCTTCTTCCATTCGAAGTATGAAAAACTAGGTATCGAACATCTTCATTGTCACTATAGTTTCCTGTAAATTTTCATCGATTACTTTTTTTAATCCCTCCAAAAATAATATCGAATTTAATAACAACAAAAAAAGCAAAGTATGAAAAAGTGAAAATCAACTAAAATCTACAAGAGCAAGAAGCGCAAAAAGTGATATCTACCGTGTTGTCATAGCCGATTCTCCAATGGTATTGAGTTTCTTCAAAATTAAACTAAATTAAATTAAAAAAGATGAAGCAATGAAGAAGATGTTCGATACCAAAATAGAGGTTGTTCCAAAGCTAACACATTTTTTCAAAGAAGAAGAAACCCATATGTTATTGCTGGGTCAATTAATATAGAATCAATTTCGGCTTAAAATTAAAAATATATTAATTATAAATTCACATTTGTTAACATGGAGTTTAATCACCGAAATGCAAGCATCGAAGGAAGAAGATGTGGGTGATCGGATTCGTCTCGTTTCTGTTTCGGACGGGATTGGATCGGCGGAGGAAAGGAAAAACCAGGGAAGATATCTGAAGCAATATTGCAGACCATGCCAGGGAAAGTAGAGGAGCTTGTTGAAGACATCAATGAATCAGAAAGGAAGATAAAGCGTGTGATCTGGGCACTGGAAATTGCAGAAAAACATGGCATCAAACGAGCTGTGTTTTGTCCTGCTGCGTTTTCTTGAAAGTACTTGATGTTCTCAATTTGGGGGACGTTTGGGTGATCCAATTTTAATATACAATCATCCTCTTTAATTTCATTTCATTTTAATTTCGAAGAAACCCAACATTATTGGGGAATCGGCTATAACAGCACGGTGGATATCATTTTTTGCTCTTATTGCTTTTGTAGGTTTTAGTTGATTTCACTTTTTCATACTTTGTTTCTTTTGTTGTTATTAAAGTCGATATTGTTTTTGGAGGAATTAAAAAAAGTAATCGATGAAAATTTGCAGAAAACTGTAGTGACAATGAAGAAGATGTTCGAAACCTTGTTTTTCATACTTCTAATGGAAGAAGAAAGAAAGAAAGAATAGATGTTTAAATTGATGATATTTTAGACTAAATTGATAGATTGTATAAGTTTTAGGGACTAAAACTATTATTTGACCAAGCAATGTCACTGTTTTCGTTTATTTTTAACAGTCAAGGTATCGAAATAAAAACAATACATAACGTTAGGTACCATTTTGCTAAAAATATTAGTTTGGGTACCAAAATAAAAATACAAAAATAGGTGAGGTACTAAATATGTAGTTTACCCTTATTAAATTTTTTTAAAAAAATAATATATATGAAATCTAATTTAATTGTTTTTTAAATAATTATTAATTGTATGTTGAGTCCTTTAAATTTTTAATATTTATTAATTAATTTAATGATTTTCAACGATGTTCGTCGCACATCGTAGAATTTTCCAAATAGTATACTAAATAAATGACAATAAAAATATGACAAATATATGTCTAATGAGATGAGATACTAGGCCTTTTAAGTAAGATATGAGTTTAAATTTTAAAATTGTAAATTTAATAAATTAAATTATGGGGATTGTCTCATAATGAGTATATATGATAGTTTATCTAAATTAGCCGGTTAATAGATTGGATATATATATATATATTCTAAGATAAGTCAATATAAATTATCTTAAATTTGACTCTGATTCGAACTGATATTTTAAAAAATATTTATATATTTGATCTGATCAATCAAACTCAATCATACATATATGTATATATATTGAACTTTTCAAAAATATCCCGAGACAAGTCAATATAAATTACCTTAAATTTGATTATGATACAAACTTATATTATATTTTTAATAATATTTATAATAACAAGCTATAAGATATGTAAGGGCGAGTGGGGATGATGCGAGGCGGGTGGGGATGAGACGGGTACAAAGGCATATTCAGGCTTTCCCCACCACCCACAGCGAGTCTAATTTTTATCTTCATCCTCACCCCATAAACCGCGAAATTTGTAATCATCATTGCCCAATTGAATGCGAAGTGGGGCGAATCTTCGCAAAACCCGCCCTACTAACAGCCCTAATTGGATACCAATGGTTATACCAAAAAAGTCGATGATACTGTTAAATTTAATCATCAATGTAGATTAAAAGGATTTAATTGATGCAACTTTTAGGTTGGAGAGTTTAATTGGAAGAAAGAAAAAGTGTGACTCAGTTATATTTCTGAAATAGTAATAGGAATTTTTGAAACCTTAAACCAGTTAAGATTTTTTTAAATAATTATAATCATGTTTAATTTAGATATATTCATCAGAGCAGTAATCGAGTGGCCGATAGAATGGCAAAGCTTATTGAGTCAACATGCTTGGAGGGCATCTGTTTTGATGAACCGCCTGCTGCAGTACTCGGCCTGATTCAAGAGGATCTTGCTTGTAGCGTCGGGGCAATAGCTTCCCAGGGTGCCATTGGATGAGGGCTTGCAGTATCGACTGCCATGTTCTGGGTGTTTAGTTGTTTTATATCGTTATGTTTTCTTCTGTTTAAGCATGGTACTATCGGACCTACTCTTTTTTTTTTTTTAAGAGGCTTTGATAGTATCGAATATGTAATATTCATTCTTTCATAAAAAAATGAAAATGAATATTATAAAATTATTAAAAATGTAAAAAACATAAAGAAAGTTAAAAAATCTAAAAATCTCAGATTCATTTTTTTATAATTTCCTATCTTTTAGAAATTATATTTTTTGCAATTTAATTACTATTATAATTTTTAAAACAAACTAAGCATAATTAAGGTTTTAAAAATAATACCAATTCTAAAAATAGATTTTTTTTTATTTTTTTAATTCTTTCACATTTCTAGAATTTTTATAATCTTTTTATAATTTTATAATTTTTTTAACTTCATGTTACATTTTTTATTTCTTAGTGTTTTTTCATGCTTATCAGACATAGGAGTATTTTTTTATTAAATAGAAAAATATTATATTTTTATTTCGAAATTTGAATTCATACAAAATGAGATGTTTTGTTGGGTCACATAAGTTTTTTAATGAAAAAACTAGATAAATTAATGCGAAAGACACGATGAAAGTAGATTAAAATTATCGAAAAAATAATAAGATGATAAAAGTAGATAATTTACCATAATACAAGAGAATATTAATCAATAATCAGAGGCCAACGATATACTTAATACACCCAACTATATATTTGTTAATTTAGTACTCTCTTTGTTCCACTCAATATGTCCTTTTTGTGTTTTAAAATTGTCTCAATTAAAATGTCTCATTAAAAAAATCAACAACTTTTAAAAGGCATATTTCCTTTTATACCACTTCTTTAGTTTCCCAACAAAACAAAATTTAACTTTTTAAAGGTAAAATTGTCCTTTCAATTATTTTACATCATAATTTGTACACAAACTTTTATTTCTTCTTAAAATTACATGAAAAGTCAATAATGGACACTCTTAATAAGACGGATGGAGTAATAATTTAAGACATCAAACCAAATTTAAATTAAAAGAGTTTGGAGCGTTCCTAAAGGCTAAGGGCTAGTTTAGCATTGCTTTTGAAAATTGATTTTTACAAGTGCTGTCAGAAAGAGATTTTAAAAAAAAAATTTAAAAAGTTTGTTGTAAGATTTTAGTGATTGACATTGCTGTCAAAAAGTACTTTTAAGATGATAAATGGTCACTTTTGACATGATATTGTAAGTCATGTATATATATATAGTATTCAAATTCTTTAATGTTATAATATATAAAATATATCAGCTTAAATTATTATAAAAATATAAAAATGTTTTTATTAAAAAAAGTTTAACTTTTACGTTTGGGTTGGAAAGCAATTTTTTCTTCAAAAGTGCTTTTAAAAAATATTAATAAATTATGATAAAATACAAAAATATTAATAAATGAATCATATAATTATGTATTCGTAAAAAAATATAAATTTATAAATTATAAATAAAACAATAGCAAATAAATGTTCAAATTGTAATTTGAACTCTTATAAGTACTTTTTCAACCATAAAAATTAAAAATTTTAGTTTTTAGTTTTAAATTTAAAATCACTTTTAAAATACAATTTTTCTCTAAAAATTATGTGTTTAACAATATTTTTAGCCTCAAACTAACTTTTAAAACTAAAAATTAATTTGAAAAATAATGTTAAACGCATCCTAAACTGCCTACGAAGACATAGGGTAATGTGAGGAAATCTGCCATTGAAAGAGACTTGGGGGGGGGGGGGGGGGTTAAAACGTTGGCCGGTTATCAGCCACAGAAAACGAATGATCAACATCACAACAATATAATAATAAGATATTACAAGAAGGACGGCCTATTTTGAGTTTGTTTTTTTTAATAGCTTAAAATTAATTATAAGATAATAGTTATTTGTATATATTTTAATTTTTTTTTGATAATATGTATATTTTTTATAGATAAAATAATTTGAATTTATGTCTTTTAAGATAACATTATTCTTTTTTACTGTAATATTTATTGGGTTCGAGTTCATTTTTATTAATAAAATGATAATTAAATTTCATAAAGACATGTCGTTACTTAAATTTATATAAAATAAAATAATATAAGTATAATTGGCTACTCAGTATTTAATGGATCATTTAAGTTTTTATTTACAAATAATAATAGCTACTTTTGTTGAAATAAGAATATTTTTTAAATTACAAGAAGAGTTTACAAAATAATAATAATAGACTAATTGAGAAATTTTCTCTTAACCATCATAGTATGTACAAATTAGTTATTTAAAAACAGAAAAAATACAAATTCAATCAAACAACTCGAACAAATGATAGATACAAACAAATTTTATTGTTGACGATGAAGGATATCATCAACACAAACATAAAATTTATGTAACAATGATGATTCGTTGATAAATTAACAATAAATCCACAACTTAATAATGGCTTATCTTCAATAATCGTAAACGTTTATTAATATTCAGTTTGAAGGTCCAAAGAATAATTGATCAACAAAATATTAATAAATATCATGTGAAAAGCTGCCATTAAATTCAACCTTAAAAAAACATAAAAAAAATATCACGTGACCATATACAGAACATGCCACGAAAATTAGATAAAAAATATTCCTTTCAACATTTTCTTCCTATCATATTTTTACCATATGATTTTTTAGTCATATTTTTTACATTAAATTTTAAAATTAAATTTTACAAATCATTATTTGAGTGGATTGATAACGAAATAATAATAATAAAGTAGATAATTTATATTAATTGAAGCTATAACTAATATAATATAAGTATTCATAATATAATTTAGCGTTACTTTACAAATAACTGCTATTTAGAGTGTTCCATAAAGTGTATATTACTTGAATTTGGCTTGATGTGAATTTCGAGTATAAATATATTTAAAATATTTTTATATTTAAATAATTTTGAGGGCGACACTCGTATACTCATCAAACGCATGCGCACAACAAAGCCAAATAGAGTAAGTTTGGGTATCTAAAAATATAGTTAGAAAATGATAAATTTTAAAATTAATCTAAAAATTTAAAGGAAAAAATTTTGATATATATTTCCTGTAAATTTTAGTTTATATGTATATTTTAGTTTTAAGGGTTAGGTTTTTAGTTTAGAGTTTAAGTTAGATAAATTTATAAACTTGGCCTTTGTAAGCAGCATCCTATATAAAGCTTGCTCGGGGTATTTGCAGTAATGGCAGAACCACATATTCGATCAGAGGAAAGCAATATGGATACAGATTCCTCTAAATTCTCATCCCTTCATGCAGTTCTTTTTCCCTTCATGTCGAAAGGCCACATCATACCACTTCTTCACCTAGCCCGCCTCCTGCTCCGCCGTGGTATGACGGTGACACTGTTCACCACCATCGGAAACCGACAATTCATCGCAAAGTCTCTTGCCGACACATCCGTCTCTATCATCGAAATCTCTTTCCCTCAAAACGTCCCTGAAATTCCACCCGGTGTTGAAAGCACCGATGGATTGTCGTCGATGGCGCTCTTTTTTTCATTTTGCAAAGCCACGAAGCTGATGCAAGCGGAACTCGAAAGGAAGCTGGAGGCTCTGGTTCAGGTCCAACCAGTGAGCTTCATGGTGTCGGATGGGTTCCTATGGTGGACCCTCGAGTCTGCATCCAAGTTTGGGATCCCAAGGTTGGTGTTCACGGGCATGAACCAGTTTGCTTCAAGTGTGAGCAAAGCTGCATATCGAGACGGGATTTTGGATAGGGACGATTCAGATGATGAGTTAATCACGTTGACTCAGTTTCCATGGATTAAGGTTACAAGAAACGACTTCGGTCCAGCATTCCCTGACCCGAATAGTCCTTCAATGGAGGTATTCATAGATCAAGTGAAATCAATGTTGAACAGTCATGGGTATATTGTTAACAGCTTTTATGAGTTGGAAAGCGTTTTATTTGATCATACGAACAGTGAGGGAAACCAAAAGATTTGGTGTGTTGGACCATTGTGCTTAGCTGAACCCGAATCAAATTCACCCGAACCACAAATGAAACCCTTCTGGATTGATTGGCTAGACGAGAAGCTAGCTGAAGGGTGCTCGGTTTTATACGTGGCATTCGGTTCTCAAGCCGAGATCTCTCCCGAACAACTCGAACAAATCGCGACCGGATTGCAGGAATCAAAGGCAAACTTCTTGTGGGTGTTGAGAAAGAAAGAAACTGAATCAGTGGATACTGAAACGTTTGAGGAAAGGGTTAAAGGGAGAGGCATTGTGGTGAAACAATGGGTGGATCAAAGGGAAATACTGAAACACCGAAGCGTCCAAGGGTTTTTGAGTCACTGCGGGTGGAATTCAGCATTGGAAAGCATCTGCTACGGGGTGCCAATCCTTGCATGGCCGATGCTGGCTGAGCAGCCGTTGAATGCGAGAATGGTGGTGGAGGAAATCAAGGTAGGGTTACGAGTTGACTCAACGCGCAACGGGATGAAACCAGGGTTGGTGAAATGGGAAGGGTTGATGGAGATGGTGAAGGAGTTGATGGAAGGGGAGATGGGGAAACAAATGAGGGAAAGAGTGAAAGAAGTTGCAGAGATGGCTAACAAGGCTATGGCGGAACATAGTGGTTCTTCTTGGAAGACATTGAACTCGCTTATTGATGAACTATGTAAAAAGAAATAAGACGTCGGCCATTGAAGCTGTCTTTCGTTTCTTGATATGCTTTGAAAGTGAACCACATGATGCATGAGATGAGAGTACAGTTCTGTCATGTTTTCTTCAAATTTCTTGCGTTACTGTGATTGAGAAAGAAAATAGAATAGCAGTCTAATGTTTATGTATCTTTCCGAGAGTCTTGGTTTAGACCTAACAAATTATTAATTCAAATTAATTCAGGGTTGGCCGAACACTTTGAATCAAATCAATCAAAGGCAAACTTCTTGTGGGTGTTGACTATTGAGAAAGAAAGAATCTGAATAAATGGATCAAAGCCAAATACCGAAACACCAATGCGTTGAGGAGTTGTTGAGTCAAATAGAAATCCTGCTCTCTTCTTTTTTATTCTTATGTATACCTAATATTAAAAAAATAGTTTAAAATTTAGGGTTATTGGGTTGTATTATGTAAGATTTATCGTTTAGAGTTAGAGTATAGAGTTTAGTTTTTTAGTGTTAAATAACACATAAAAACGCTAAAAAGAGATGAGATTTTTGTTATGTTGAATCACTCTCAGCATTGGAAATGCACATGCAATGGGTACCAATGAACAAAAATCATTTATCTTTTTTGGTGTTCATGTATATACTGAACACTAAAAAATTAAATTCTACGCTCTAATCTTAAATCTTAAACTTTACAACCTAAACCATACATCCCAACCTCTAAACCCAAAATTTTAATGTTAGAGCACAGGGACAGAGGCAGAATCAAACATTAGCATGAGCCAAAATATTGAAATTTCGTAAATACAAGGGCTTATTTCTATTCGTCCTAGTTATTGTGTCACATGTTGACTTTTCACAGAGTTTTAAGAAAAAAAATTGTGTAATGTAAAATAATTTAAATGACAAGTTTACCCTTTAAAAGTTAACTTTTGTTTTTGTTGGAAAACTAAAAAAAGGATAGAAAAGTAAATTTATGTTAAAAAGTTGGTTGAGTTTTTCAAAGTGACAATTTGAGTAAGACAACTTTAAAACACAAAAGTAAAAATTTTATTGATACAAAGTGAGTATTTAAACTGTAAATTTAAGGCACAATAGCTAAATTGTTACTAGACCAAAAAAATTGAAGGTACATGTCCATCTTTCTTTAATTCAACCTATACTTAATTAAATATTTAATAAACTCTTATATTTATTAATTTACACATTTATTTTTTACATAGGTGAAATTGCTATAAAATCAAAATTTATTAAATATTTGAAAATTGTAACAAGGGCTTAGCCCCTGGGATGCAAGAGAGTCTCGTCCCTGTAGAAACATACATATGGGCATTAAAAGGGGGTAAGGATTTATGTTCGGTAGTAATTGTTGAATAGACGATGGTAGAAGAACAGAAATTCTTTTTCTTTTTTGATCTTTTTATTTATACGCAACACTAAAATTTTAAATTATACATTTTATTTCTAAACGTTGAACTCTAAAATTAAACTATAAACTTAAATTTGAATATTAAAACATATACATGTATATCAAAAGGTACATATGATTTGATCAGTCGGGATGCAACCGGGTTTGATAGGGAAATAAGTGACGGAAGAAGTTGCGGACATGGGTGTTGTCAGGGACGGACCTAAGGGATATTGGGGTAATTGTATTCCTTAAATTTTTAAATTTTTTTATATTTTATATATTTTGTTTGTATTTTTTACTGATAATTTGTGCTGTGAAAAATAGCGGAACGTTTCGGAAGACATTGATGAGTTGGGACCATTTTCACTATTTATATTTCTCTAAAATAGAAGCCACAAACGTCATATTTACCATTGCAATAATGAACATTAATTCCATCACCACTCACTTTTTTCAGTCACATCGTCCTCTTGAGATGGCAAATCCAAAAACAAGACGTTTGCTATTACAATTCTCTGACTCGCCTTTCTTCACTCTACATTTTGTTGTGGTCCTAATCAGAACGAGCTAGGATTTAAAGCGTGGGGATAAAATATAAATTTTTAAAAAGTGAGAAAGTAAATTTATAATTATATTATTTTTTAAAATCTTATAAAAAATTAAAGGGTAAATTTTTTTTCTCTAATAGAGAGGACAACAGCCCTCTAAAGAGCTTAATAGCTCTGTTCTTGGTCGTAATTTAAATATTTAAATCATAAATTTAAATATATATATATATATATAATATTTTGATACATATTTTATATAAATTTTTTAATTTTAGGATTTATAAATTATATTGTGGTTTAGTGTTTAATGATTTAGGTTGTAGGATGTATAATTAATGTTTAGGATTTGAATTTAGAGTTTAAGTTCCCTAGTTTAAGGTTTAGGTTTTAGGATGTTAGAGTTAAAGATTTAAACTTTATATTTTATAACTTAAATATGAAAGGTTATATAATTTTTTCCACAATTTGTGTAAAAATATAAGTCAATATATATAACGTCTAACTAGATTTATTTATTACATAATTAACGGAAATTTACAATATTTGCTATTACAATTCTAAACCTAAATATTCAAAAAGAAGACGTTTGCTATTACTGTTCTCTGACTACTGACTAGCTTTTTTTATTACATTATTAATGGAAATTTACAATATTTGCATACTGGGGTAATTAAAATTTACCAAATTTAAATATTTAAACGTAAATTTTAAATTAAATCATAAATATTAAAATTAAAATGTTTGTGATTTTTTTCTATCGACAGTGTATTAAATATAGGAGTGCTAACTGAGTTGAACAGCTCACGAGTTATTCAAGCTTGATTCGGTTAAAACTTGATTAATGCTTGACTCAAACTTGAGTTCGACTCTAAACCTTAAGAGTCGAGCAAGACACAACTCAATTCGATAAGTTCGTGAGTAGCTCGTTAGATTTTTTATATATATAATAGGTTTATTTGGTGTATTTGCAAATTGTTACTTTCGAGTTTAGATTTTTGAATTGTTTCGCCCACTATTTTGAATATTTTTTGTTAAATTAATTTATGTTTAGATTAAGCTCTATATAGTATTACTAGGTTTTACATATATTTTTAAAAATGAGGTAAAAATTCTGATGAGCTTAACGAGCAACAAGCCGAACAAAATCTTATCGAGTCGAGCACTTTTCAACTCGTGATCGACTCGCTCGATAAGCACTCCTAATTAAATATAAATCCTGGTAGTTAAAGTTTGTAAATGTTTTTTTGTTGTTGTAATTATACACTTTTTTCAGTCCCATTGTCCTCCAAGTCTCCGACGAACATTCTCGCAGGACCCAAGCAAAGTTTGGGCTATCTAAGCCCATTAACATTTATGAACCACAATCAAATTCATCAAGTAAGGCCTGTTATTTTGTGCTCAAGTGTCGATATAAATTGTGTTTGAATTAGGTACGTTCATTTTTTTATTAAATAAAAAGGGGTATTACATTCATATGTAGGGATTCGAATTCCTATTAGATGAGATAATATAAACATCCTTAACCACTAGGCCAATATACTTTGAATCTTGAGAAAAAAAAAAAACAAATCCTAGTGTTTCATTTATGAACTCTCCATGTTGACATGAGCTATGGTGAAAGTATTTAACCATCTTTATAATAACTTTACTAAACTAGCTGAAATATAGACCAGAAAAGGATTCAGTTTACCTTCACCAACATAGACTGTCCAAACAACCACCGCTATGTGTCTGACATGAATATATTTAAAACTTGTATTTTAAGTTTTTTTCATATATATATTTGAAGGGTTATATCCATATTCGTACTTGAATGTCTCGGACACGAGTATTTTAAGAAAATTACAGTCTGGGTATCATGTTTTAACTAGAAGAGCAGATTATATCGTGCAATTTGTGAGAATGAAAAAAAAAATTACATCCATGCTGGGTTCTTCAAAGGAGTGACAACTGCCTTGATTTGCAAGTAACTGCTAAGACCGTAGATTCCTTTCTCTCTTCCTTGACCACTCATCTTGAAACCACCAAAAGGGACTGCGGCATCAAATATGTCATAGCAGTTTATCCATACTGTCCCAACTCGCAGTGCTCGAGTCAAGGTGTTGGCGGTTTCGAGGTTTTGAGTAAAAACTCCGGCAGCCAGTCCGTATGAAGATGCATTCGCCTTTTGAATAGCCTCATTAAGATCCCTATTGTAAATCAAAGCATTGAATGAGGATTTGAGAAACTCAAGAACGTGGAAAGAAACTTGTAAATAACATGTGTTACTCGGACTCGAGATGAATTTCGGGATCAAAGTTTTCAATGTTTTGCCCTGCATTTGGAGGAATGCACCCTGTATTTGGACATGTGCATTGAACTGTAACATAGGTAATACTCATTGTTTTTGCTACAAGTACTGGCGTCTAAAACCCGTGTCCAACTCTTGTTCGGACATGGGTATTGGGATATGATCTTCTAAGGAACCTCTAAATACGTGAAAAAACTTGAAAAAGAAAATTGAATATATCCGAACACATACGTGAGTATAGAAATATGACCTTCCAAAGAACCTTGTTCGAATAACATACCTAATAACTACTATTGACGACTTACTTGAACTTGGAGATGGATTGTACTGGACCAAATATCTCATCTTTAGCTATCAACATGTCATCCTGATTGGTGCAAGAATGGGAATCATATTATAAAATGAACAAAAATTATAACATCTTAACCAAAATCATTTCGGAAATCATACACACACACACATATGTGCTGATACTGATACCTGAACATTGGAGAAAACAGTGGGTTGAATATAGTAGCCTTTAGATCCAAGTTGTTCACCTCCAGATTCAAGTGTAGCTCCACTTTCAATGCCAGATTTTATGTACTTGAGGATCTTCTGGAATTGCTCATTATCAATCTAAATTGTAAGAAAACCAACAAAAATATTCAGTTTTTCATACATCATGCGTTTGATTTTGGATCATAAATTCATCAGCGATCAAATATATTTGACTATGAAGTTGGCACATGTAAAGAAGGCCAATGTTCAATGAAAGCAATGGCTAATGGGAGAACTATGAATCTCTGAGAGCAGCTAAGACCCCTGTTTCTCACCTGAGGACCTTGTTCGATCCCCGTCTTGAAAGGATCCCCGACAACACGTTTCAGTGCTCGAGCCTTTGCTTTCTCTACAAACTCATCGTACAAACTTTCATGCACTAAAGTGCGAGAACCGGCACAGCAACACTGACCCTGCAGCAGATAGATGTAATGGTATGACGTGAATTCGAAAAGCAGGTGTTCCGAATTATATAAAACTATTCATATCATATCCTTTTGGTTTATATTGTAGGATTTGAATGAACCAACCTGGTTAAAGAACAAGGCTGAATGTGCAAGCTCAACTGCCTTGTCAATGTCAGCATCTTTGCAAACAATGAAAGGAGATTTTCCTCCGAGTTCCAATGTCACCGGTTTAAGGTTACTGTTTGCAGCGAGTCTGAGTACAACCTTGCCGGTAGCAGTGGAACCTGTGAACGATAGCTGCAAAAACAAATGGTTTAGATCCAATCTAATAAAAAACACGAGAAAGAGATCGAGAAAAATGAAATTTATCCGCAGCTTGTACCATACCTTGTTGACATCCATGTGACTTGAAAGTGCTGCACCAGCTGTAGGACCAAATCCAGAGACCACATTTAGAACACCAGGAGGAAGTCCAGCCTAAGAGGCAGAATGTTATTCAAGAATCATTGGATTTCATTGTCGGTCTATGATTCCAAAATGCCGAAAAATCAATGAATTGCGATGTCAGTTGGAATTTAAAGAAGAAAATCTCAATGTGCATGGTCATGGGATGAATGAATAATGAAAAACATATTAAGCACCATGGAATTAGAGTATCTGTAATTCGACATACCTCATGAAAAAGCTTGGAAACATAGAGAGCTGACAGAGGCGTCTGCTCTGCCGTCTTCAGAACAACTGTGTTACCGCAAGCTAATGCCGGACCAACTTTCCATGAATACAATAAAAGAGGAAAATTCCATGGAATAATCAGACCAGCTACACCATATGGTTCATGGAGTGTTTGAACATGATGTTGTCCATCAGCTGGAACTGTGAGTCCATGGATCTTGTCTGCCCAGCCTGAAGAACGTGGGGAACCACTTTAATATTCGAATCCAAGTATCAACCTTACACAGGCAAGATAACAAAAGGTATGAGTTATTCCTCTGTTTTAGATTTTCCTACCTGCATAATATCGGAACATTCGCACAACCATTGGTATCTCAATCTTAGCAGCTTGCTCGTACGGCTTCCCATTGTCCCAAGTTTCAAGTGTTGCTACCTCTTCAGTGTGTTTTTCAAGCAAATCGGCAAAACGGAGCATTATACGCGACCTTTCCTATTCATATTGAGAACTGGAATCAAGTAAAATTCTAAAATACATTAAGATCGAACATGGATGTGCGAAAGAAAAGCAGATGTTACATAAGCAGTCATCCTAGGCCATGGCCCTTCATCGAATGCTTTGCGAGCTGCAGCCACTGCTCGATTTATATCTTCGGCATCGCCTTCTGCAACTCTAGCAATTACATCTCCTGTCCTAGGATCACGTGTAGGGAAGGTTTTTCCTAAAGCCAGAAAATCTTCATGGATCAGTTCCATTGCATATTTGCTTCTTATGGAATGAAAATTTTGAAGTTAGGTAACAAAATACATGTACACCGGAGTCCGGATTCCTAACCTGAAGCAGCATCAACAAATTGGCCATTGATGAGAAGCTGAGTCTGATCTATTTGAATAGATGGATTGATAGGTTCATCAATTGCAGCAGAGGTGCTAAAGCTACTAATCCTTCTTCCCCATCTTGAAAATCTTCCTGCAATACATCATTGATTTTGCTTTTCTTTGAATCTTTTAATTGTTAAAAGTATAATCTACTGAAGTATAAGTTTAAATCTCTACATATATGGTATAGCAGATCATCACAAATTTTCAACATGACATGGTATACCAGAAACTGTACAGTATGTCTCTTTCTTAGACTATGCTTTGCAAAGATACTGCAGAGAAAATGACATGTGAGAAGGGAAAGGAAAAACAAGTTTTCTCAGTTTTTTCCCCAAGAAACTAACATGAAGCTCAACCCAAGGAACATAATAGAGAGATCAATATTACCCAAAGAAGTTGCAGAAGAAGCAGAAAGAGAGATGAGAGAGGAAAGCCTTCTGGCAGCCATTATCAAAGCTTTGAAAACACTGTTGTTGTTGTTGTGGTTGAGCTGTGTTTTCTCCTCTCAATCATTCATTCATAATGCTATAGCTTTTCTGTTTGAGTCTCTTTATAAATTATTTTTCAAATGGACTCTTCTGTACAGTTTAGCAGATATCATTCTTACTTTTGGTAATTTCCCACGAAAAAAAGGACAAACAATTTTTCCATAAATTCGCTAACCTTATCCATTTTTGTAATAATTAGCGTTTCACACATTGCGGTGATAAGTTACTAGGCTATAACTATAAGAAGGAAAGATTAGAGAGAGGATATGCTTGGTGACAAGGAACCCGTGTAAACTAATGTAAATTCTATCATCTTTAGCAATTTTAAGTTATAAAGTTATATCATATGTTGACAACATGAATAGATAATTAAAGAAAAAATCAGAACCTAACGTATGGTTCTAGTAGAAAGAGGACGATGTTTATCATAGTATATTCAGATTTAAAATGCTTTATCTGCAAGGTGTGCATATTGTCAAAAGGTTAAAAATATATATGAACAGATATCGCCTTGTAATCACCTTTAGACTATTTAAAATAATTAAAAAAAAAGCAAATATAACTTATTAAAATTTAATCAATTTCGAATTTAATTTAATTTTTTTAAAATTAGATTTGAATAATCGACTGACATTGTCATCGTAAATAAGTAATGAAGTTTGACAATTTTGAGTGGACAAAGTCATTGAAGTGTAAGAGAAGTGTGATGCTAATATTTTTCTTCTTTCTCATTGCAAACAAGTTGAGGTGTATGTACGTATGAGCCACCTAAATAGGAATTTTGGCCACGGCTAAAGTCATAATTAGAGTTCTGTTTTTGTTTCTTTGTTTTCAACTTTTTAAATTATTATTTTTATATAAAGCAATTTGGTAGTGGATGATCTTGATGGGATTTGATGGATTTTGACTAAATTCAACCTATGCTTAATTTTATTACTTAGGTGGAACCAATTTCAAATCCTAGCTTTGATTTTAATAAGTAAAATAATAATAAATTATTGAGTAAAGTACACAAATGGTTATCAAACTTTTAAAAGTTACATAATAAACATTAAACTTTAATTTTTGTTACAAAATGACCACTGAGTCGTTAACTATTGTTTAGTGAATGACGTGACAGTTACGGAAATTTAAATTATAACACATTTAATCCTCCATATTTACACATTCAATCATTTTAGTCCTAAAGTAACCCTCATTATTGATGTCTAAATTGACTAAACGTATAAATATTGAGGATTAAATATGTTGTTATACAAATTTTTGTAACTGCAAGTAACCCAATTAACAACAGTTAACGGCTTAGTGACCATTTTATAACAAAAACTAAAATTTAATGCCTATTATGTAACATTTGAAAGTTTGGTGACTATTTTGTATTTTTTGAGATGGTTTAGTGACCATTTGTGTACTTTACCCTAAATTATTACTAGTGCTTTTAAAATATATTTAAAATGTTAAGTAATAAATACATAAGACATTTGTCAATATATTAAAAGTATTTGTAGAATTGTTTTTTCATTGCTGTTCACAAAGTAATTGTTCATAAATTAGTACATATTTGGATAATTAATTGAACAATCAAATTAGAATACATTTAGGCTGCTTTAATATTGATATTAAATACTAATAAATTCATATCACTGTTAAATCAAAACCATATTGAGAACAGTTATTAAACTTTGTTTGGAATTATATTTTCGACTCGGTTAACGAATGCTTATTAGTTAAATATGATTTAAATATCATCTTACAAAACCTTTTCTATTTAATACATGATTTTTAAAAGGATGGACTATTTTCATGAATAAACTGTGAGATTAGAACCCAGAGAGAGAGTTTTTTTTTTATATTGAATATGATCGAAAGTATTTTTTAATTGTTTGGTTATAAATTTTTTTTAAAAGGATGGACTATGTCCATGTGTCGTTTAGTTATAAAATTTTAGCTCTCGACCTTTAAAAGATTCTAGGAGTGCATCAACTGATGAGAGTATGGCCCGTAGATTATGATTAGCTTAGACTAATTTACTTTGTATGTCGAACCGTCGTTTGATTCACCAGATTGATTAGTGATTTGGAGGGGAAACAACCGTTGAAGGAAGTCGAACTCAGGTTCCAACCAAACAAAATTTAAGGGACTCATCGTTAAGTCAAATCGAAAAACTTGATAGAGCATCTTTAAAAAATTCAAAAATATCTTTTAAAATTGATATTTTTTTCTTAGAGACTTTATCATGAATTAAAAAATAAGATTAATACATATTACGTGTCATGTGACACTTTAAGTAGCATATTCTTAAAAAGTTATATTTTAGTACATAAATTGTGTAAAAAAAATTACACAATCCTTCCTATTTAAACTATAAAATCTAAAAACTAAATTCTTAACCCTAACACCCTAAAATTTAAACCATAAACTCTAAATTATAATCATAAATCCTAAATTCTACACTCTACAACCTAAATCCGTAAATCCTAATTTAAATCCTTAAATCCTAAAACTAAAAGGTTTGCGTGTATCAAAGTATTTTCTTTCTTAAAATATCATATATATATATATATATATATATTTTAAAGGTAGAGACATGAAATAACATATTTTACAGAAAGAGATATTTAGGAGATAAATTAAATAAAAAAACAAGAATATCAAAATGATAGAGTTTAGGTGATCAAAATCCTATTTAATGCTATAATTTATTATTACTTTTTCAATAAAGTATTCATTACTTGTTTAGTTGAGAATGCTTTCTTTGTGGACCTATTGAGTGGTACAAGTGATAAAGGATGATGTTATTTTTTTTAAGTAATTTAAGTTTGAAGGAATAAAAAAAATTTGTGCCTTTTTAGTTCCTCTCTTTGTGTCCCACTCAAAAAAATAAGTTTAGAGTTTAGGATTAATGTTTAAAGTTAGAATTTAGGGTTATAGTTTAGAGAATTAGTGATATGATATATTTTTAGGGTTTACAATTTTGGATTTAAATTTTAGGGTTAGAGCTTATAATTTGATATTTTAGTATTGGGGCACCGAAAAAGGACGCTGAAAAGAGCAGAGAATTTTTGTCCAATTTAAACAGTGTAATCAGCAATGTAATACCACATAATCATATCACAATATTCAAAAAAATAATCTTTCTATACTTCTATTTGATAAAGTATTCATTATATCACTTAGTTTTCCAATTCCATATATGTGGAAAATGTAAATTAACTTGTTTCACTAGTTTATTGTTTTTTCTTTAAATTATCGCTTTCGTTTATGTTTAGTTTTATGATCAAATGTGAATAATGTAACAACCAAAAATTAGATTCCGGTGATCGGAAATTCAAATTCCGTCGAGTTAAAGTGACCATTAACTTTTGATCATGTGGTTTAATTTCACATGTACTGATAGTTAATGGGACGTTGCTATTGAAATTGGACTATACTGTAAATATTGAAAGTCTAAGTAACATAGTATAGTGATCAAATTGTAAAAAATGAAAACTAGAGGCCAAAAGTGAAAGAAGCATAGAATTAAATGGCTAATGCCATAATTAGACTATTATAGGTGGTGAGTCACCTACTTGCTTGGTTTAGTCATGGATGTATAATAATTAAAAAGGAAAAGAGATGACAAAGTCACCATCTTTTCACATTTCCTTAACCGAGAGGAAACCATCAAATTTTCTTCACCTATCTTTCATAGAGAGTCAAACACATACACATCTCCCCTTCTTTCGGTAAGCAAGCACCTCCATTGAAGAGATTTCCAAGTTTTGATTTTCTTCGTTTTATTGATTTTAATTAATTTCTATCGAATAATCAAGGTAAGCCCATTGAATTCCTATTAGTTTCCATGAGGATTTCATAGAGAATCATGATATTGAATTTACTGAAACCCTAACTAATTTCCATGGATTACTAAGCTTATACGTTATGTTTTCATAGTTAGAAATAGCTAAGAAATTAGTTATTGACTATAGAATTCATAGAAATTGATTGTGATAGATTTCTATGTCTTTTTCCTATAGCTCAAACCAGCGGTGGAGGGGATTCATCAACTCATTCTCAAGCAAACAAGACCCCTAACAAGGGAATAGTAATATGAGATCCTAAGTAGCTTCGGAGTTATTGGTGAGTGTAGTTTGTGTCATTGGATTGGCTAAGTGCCATCCCTTTTGCATTGTTCATTATTTTGTTAAGTTGTCATTGAAACAAGGACAATCTCACATAGGGCACATGGTGAAAATGCATAGTTGGTAAGCTTTAGTAAGCTTAATGCAATATTTGATATTGACAACATTGAACAAGGTATATATTGATTAATATGAATACCATTGGCTTATACATTGAATCATTGGATACGGGTAGACATTGGATACAATTGGCATGCCATAGAATTCATTAAGCTCATTTATGGGTGGACTACGGTCCTTGGGTTAGGATCCTTATTGGTGATATTGGCGGGATATATGCGTTGTAATACCCCTTTACTGGTCTGGTAGAGAACCGGGTCGGAAATGTCACCGGTGATCGATATTGAAAACTGTATAGTGAAAATCAATGCAATGTATACAATGATTCGGTTAATGAATGCCAATAATGTTGCATCTCAACAAACATAGTCATAAGACATTCAATTAATTAATCGATTTGTCAATAAGGGTCAAAATGCAATGAATTCAATATTTAAGGACCAAAATATAAACCTTAATAAATTAAGATTCTTATAAAAAATTAACAGTGTCAATATCGAATTAATGTCATATTAAGCAAACATGCCAAATTTCACTAAATTATGAGGTCAATAGTCCATCCAATTAACCTAATCAATTTTTAAGGATTGTTTCGTAAAGTCTGTAAAATTAGTTTAGGCCAATAACAGAATTACCTACCTCGACAGCGATACTCGATAGGCCGTACCGATATGCTTGGTCGTTATTTTAGTTAAAGTTTAATGTTGGTATCGGTACGTGACCGTCCGTATCGATACCCAATGCAATCCTCAAATTCCAATAGCAAAATTTAGTATTGGTACGGACTAAGTCGTACCGGTACCAGGCTTACAATGAAAAGGGGGATCGATACGGGTTCATTCTGTACCAGTACAGTACCTCGACAAATATACAAATTCCAGTGACAAAATTTCATACCGATACGCCAAGGGTTATACCAGTACCCTCTTTAGTTAATTGGTCTAAATATTCACACTTGTATCGATACGCACATACCGGTATCAGTACATCCTGCTCTGCAATTCTATATTCTACTAGCTTTTCCATCATTTACTTAGCCAAAACGTGTCATGTGACTCTTTAATCAATAACTATGACTCCCGATGTGTTTTATGACCTATGTTTCATACTCATGTCACATTTTAACAATCATAGCATCATGTGAGCTAATAAAGTATAATTTGACCATAAATGCAATCATAATAGACAATCCAAGTTCCAAAATATACCCATCTATGCATGTTTTAAAGTTACACATTCAAAACATGTCCATTATACTATTCAAACTTACTAAAGCCATATGCCACCATTCTAGGAGTTCAAAAGGGAAAATGTACATTACAAAAGGTGACTTGGAGATTACTTGCAACCGGCTAACCACAATCCACTTCACGGGCTATAGAACCTAAAAATGTATGCAATAAACTATGTAGTCAACAATAATTCAAAATACAATAGAATGCATATCACTATCTGCTTTTCACATTCATGCTTTGTATGCAACTCAATAAAAATGCTAGGATCAATGAATTTCATATATATACAATAATTAACCACACGATTATTAATTATATCCCTTGGATCATATTAACCAATGGATACTCGAATTCCACCAATATCGCCAAGTCAATTAATGGTCAATTCCGCCGACATCGCCAAAGACCAATTACTCAATCATCCCTCGAACATCGCCAATAAGGGCCTTAGCCCAAGGACCGTAGTCCACCCGTACGTGAGCTCAATGAATTCTATTTGCATTCGAATTGTATCCAATATATACTTGTATCCAAGGTCCAATGTATATATCAATGGTGTTTACAATGATCAATGCTTACCTTGTTCAATAATGTCAATGTATAATATTCATCACTTATATCAATAATCAATGTTCAATGCTATCAAATCAATGACAATAGAAATGCTATATTGCGATTCGATTATAAATCAATGTATCGATGAACTCAAGCTTATCAAAGCTTACCAATATGATGAACCATACTTACCACAATGATAGACAATGCAAAGGGGTGGCACATAGTCAATCCCATGACACAACTGCACTCACCGATAATTCTGAAGCTATTGAAGCTCTCGAATCACAACCCCTTTGCTAGTAGGCTTACTAAGGGTTGGTGAATCTTCTCCACCAATGGATCGAGCTATATAAAAATGGAAATCTCATCAATAATCATTTCTATGAATTCTATAGTCAATAACTAATTCCATATATATTTCTAACTATGGAAACAAAAATATAAACTTGGAAATTCATGAAAATTAGTTAGGGTTTTGGTAAGTTCAATATCTTAATTTCTCTATGCGATTCTTATGGAAATTAATAGAAATCCAATGGGTTTATCTTGGTTAAATGCTAGGAACTAGCTAGGATCAATAAATAAAAAAAAAATTAAAAATTTGGATGAAGCTTCAATGGAGGTGCTTGCTTGTTCAATAAGAGGAAAAAGGATGGAATGTGCTAGTTTAAGGCTACGGTAAGTTTCCTATTCCTTTTTCTTTTTTTAATTTTCCTATAATAATTTAATTGATAATTCAATTAAACAAACACAACTATGAAGAAACCCTTCTTCACAATTCATGTGGGGATGATTAATCCCTTGGGGGATTAATTACTTAATTAGTCCTCAAATCTTCTATTCTTTGCACCAAGGCTACCTAAAACTACATTCTTGTATTTTAGTCATCATACAATATTCCTTAAAGTTTTGATGCTTGCAATGTAGCCCAATATCAATGGCAATGTCTAATTGTCAATCAATACTTGTGAAATTAACTATATGGTCAATGATCATTTTGGCTCTTCGAAATTTAAATTTTCGATCACAAGAATCCGGTTTTCAATTAGGCCAGTTTTTAGGGTGTTACATGTGTTTTGGTCATTGGCTATATGGAGGGATAGACCAGTTATCGAACTATTGACTTGGCGATGATGGTGGAATTCGTGTATTCATTGGTTACTGTGATCCAAGGAATATGAACTATATATTTACATGATTCGTAAGATGCATTTATTGATTAAAACATGTTTGACATGCCTAAGTATTGTTTTGACATGAATTCATAGTGATATCCTTGTTATCAAATCTATTGGTAAGCATGTCCTTATGAGTTAGCGTTATTGATAACTACCTCACTAGGCTAAGTAAGCTAACATGTTTCATTTTTTAGGTTTTATAGTTTTTTGACGAAGATCGTGGATAGTTCGTTGCAAGTCACCCTCGAGTCAACTTTTATAATGTATATTTACCATTCGAACTCCTAAAATGATGACATATAGTCCTAACATGTTCTAAACGACATATATTTAATATGTTTGAATATGTAAGTATAAGGATATGCGTATATGGCATATTTGTTACTTTGGTTGAAGGTTAAGAGTTATATAACTAAATAAATTCTACCCTAGTATGGTGCATAGATTAGTGAGCTAGTTATCAGTCTTGGATATTGATCAATGAGTCATTGGATATGTTTTAGATGGGCAAATGGCCTAAAAACCAGTAAAATAATGAATTTACAGACAGTGCGTACCAGTACTGTTGGGTGCGTATCGGTACGAGTATGCATATTTGAACCAAACTGTAAAAGGGTACCGATACATGACATGGTGTATCGGTACGAAATTTTAACACTGAAATTTAAAAGTTATCGGGGTACCGATACGAGAATGACTCGTACCGATCCCCTCATTTACTCATAGCCTGGTACTGGTACATCGTAATTCGTATCGATACCAATTTTCATAAATGGAATTTGAGAATTGATCTGAGAATTGAACTGAGTACCGGTACGGAGGAGTTCTGTACCGATACCCACATGTTTACATTGTTGTATTTGTACGACGTAGGCCGTACCGATACCTGTTTTGATCCTGAATGAAAATAAAGGCTCAGGCGTACCGGTACAGCCTATTCGAGTACAGGTACCGAGGTAGGTAATTCTGCTTCTGATATAAACTTGTGTTGATTACTTTAAAATTAGTCCCTACGGTTTAAGTGGTTAATTGGATAGGATATCGACCTCTGTTTTTAATGAAATTTCGTACATTTACTGTTAATAAGATTATTTTGATAGTTATGTTAGAAATATTGGAATCAGATATTGAATTCTTATAGTTTTATGATTTAATCTCTGAATATTGATTGCATTGTATTTTGACCATTGAGGTTGAATTGAATGAAAATGCAAACCCTAATTATGAGTGCATTAGTGAATCATTGTATCATTGACATATTTTGATAGAATCATCAAACTTGTATCATCGAATTTCATTGTATAGTTTTCGATATCGATCATCGATTACATCTTCGACCCGATTCTATACCAGACTGAGAAGGGGTATTACAGTAAATCTAGTATATATAAAAGAAAAACATGAATTTATAAATATATTTTTAATATTAAATATTGTAAATCCATATATCGCCAAGTAAGAAAGTGTAAAAATTTTATGGTTCAAAAAGAAATAAAGTGTAAAATTTTGATACACAAGTTTTGCAAAATTTATTTTACACAAGCATGTATATTTACATTATAAAACTTAAATTCTAAATTCCTAACCCTAAATCCTAAAAAACTAAACTCTAAATTTTTTACCCCTTAATCTTAAATTCTAAACACTAACCTTAAATTTTAAATCCTAAACCCTAAATAAAATCATAACCCTAAAATTAAAAGACTTGTGTAAATTAAAATTAACACAGCTTGTGTATCGATTTTTTCCATAAAAAAAACTAGGGATTATATATTTATAACTTTAAAAATCTATATAATAGAAAAAAAAAACCAAAATCACCTAAACCCTATGTACCGAATCCAATAAAAACAAGACCAATTGATTACGGCAAGCCTAGGCCCAAGTACCAAACGTGAAAAAGAAACATAACTGAAATAGCAAGTTTTAACTATAAGTCTATAAGTTATGTCGAATCAAGTTCAAACTAAATTTGTATATGATAGTAATAGCAAGTTTAATCTAAATATTAAGTATGATTTTTTTTAAGGATACGTCGTCTGAATTTATTAGAAAATAAAAAAATATATTTTAAACAAAATGAAAATGTAGCATAAAAAACAATAAAATAAAGAAAAAATTGAAAAACAACAAAAATGAAACATCAGACCAGTAAAACACATCCAACGAGCTACAACGACAATAATGGTGAATGGATCGAAGTAGGAATGGTGAGCGAAACCAACAATATTATAGGCTGTCCAGCGAAACAAATCTGATTATATCAACAAACGAACAACAAAAAGAGACCAACTACTGAAAGTCCACCGATAATCGCAAATCAAAGCCGAGCATCATGAGAAAATCATCCACGAACGTAAATATACCATAAAAGTAGACGAAAACATGTCATAAAGCAGAAGCATGCCACGAAGTAGAAGAAAAATATGCCACAAAGACAGATAAAATTAGAAGAAAACTAAAAAAAGGAAAAAAAGAATAAAGGGAAAGAATGGCGGCGATTGACAACTAGTACTAAAACTAGTACCGTCTAGTACTAAAAAGAATAATAGGCAATTTTGTGAAATTTAAATCAAATAAAAGTTTTGTATATCGTTGCTCACAATGAAAGTTCATATATAATGTTATATATTTAATAAAAAAATTATGTATAGTTTTAACATTTATCTTATCAACATAAACATAAAAGACAAAATAACATACTATGAAATTGAAAAACGATCCGACTATATTTGGACCTTGAATATGGGAGTCGAATCTCAACTCATATTTTAATCGACTTATTTTTTTATTTTTCGAACAAAATTTATTTTTTTTCAAGCCTTTCCTCATATCATGAAGATTTTTAAACTTAAAGAAATTTTCATTAAGGATGAGTTTAGAATGTGCGATGCACATTGCTGCACAATATTAACGTAACATACCGTTGTATACTATTAAAATTTTGATGACTCTTAAATTATTATTAAAAGTTTCAATGATTGAACATATAATTAAAACTAGATTAGGGTAATTATTTTATACACTGACAGTAAAAATTGAAAGTTACCACAAACATCTTAGTTTTAGGGTTTAGGGTCTTAGTTTAGGGTGCAGGTTTTAGGGGTTTAGGTGTAGGGGTTTAAAATTTAGGATAGTGGTTAAAATTTAGGGCTTATGGTTATAATTCAGGGTTTATAAGTTAAAACCTAAACCCTAACCATATTACCCTAAAAATTAAAGCCCAACCTCTAAACCTTGAATTCTAACCCTAAACCCTAAATGTTAACCTCTATCCCTAAATTATAAATCCCTACACCTTAAACTAAGACCCTAAAACTAAGACGCTTGTGAAAACTTTCAGTTTCCACCGCCAATGTATTAAATATAAATCCTTAAAATTATTTCAAAATAAAATTAGAATTTTAATTTTATAAACCATTCATATATGTTTTAACATATTTTTTTTTTGCTGTTGTCATTGTTATCGCCGTCGTCAATTCTTTTTTGTCGGCAAGCTTTCACGATAACTTTTTACCGGCGTCGTCTAATTTAACCCAACACCGATTGTCTGGTTTTATGCATCCCTAATCGCATCCGTTTCCTCAACTTTTAATAATATGATTAAATTACTGAATTTTTAATAATAATTATTATTAAATCGTTGTTAGAATAATATAGACCAATTTTGAATTTATGGTTTGAAGTTATAGAGCATATTAATAGATTTGAAATGAAAAGACGTGTTAAAATTTGGGTGATCACCGAAGACGTGCCTCTTCAATTTTGGAATGTCAATTTCTCTAGGAACCTGGTGGAAAGATGGGGAGAATTTCTGGAATGCGATATCGATATTGTCAACATAAACAAGTTCGATATTGCAAGTGTTCTAGTTTCAGTGCATAATGTTTCCAAAATCCCACCAAATCATTAAATATGATTAATTGCATCTCGATTTTTTGGATTTTTAATAATAATTTAAAATTATTAAAAATTTAATGATGTGTAACGATGTGTGAAAACCGTTGATAAATTTTCCTTTTATTAATTATAAAACTAGAGCAAAATGATTGAATAAAGCTTAAAATAAAGTAAAAGCATTAATTAAAAGGAAATATTTTTCTTTTAATTTTAGGGCTTAGAGATTTAGGTTGTGGTTTAGGGTTTAAGGGTTTATGTTGTAGGGAGTAGAATTTAAGGTTTATGGTTAAAACTTAGAGTTTAGGTTTTAGGATTTAAGGTTTAAGTTTTAGGGTGTTAGGACTTGAGATTTACGTTTTAAATTTTATAGCTTAAATACAAAGAATTATGTAAATTTTTTTACACAACTTATGTATTAAAATATATTCCTAACTAAAATCAGAGCAGCTATTAGTATTCATCGATGGCAATTTATGGGAAAGAGGTAAGCCAAATCCTCTTTCTAAAGAAAATAATTTATAAGAAACGTGAATGCAAACATTAAAAATATTAAGCGCGTTTAGTTTTAGAAAACGGAGTATGTTTTCGTTTTCTTAAAAAATAAAAAAGATTGAAGAAAACGTATTTGGTCGTAAAATTAGAAAATAATTTTTAAAAAATAAAAACATAAGTGGAAATTTGAGAACAAAAAAATGTTTTCATTAAAAATATTTTAGGAAATTGAAAAATATAAAAACAAGGTTTTTTAAAATTTTAACTTTATTTTAACTCGGGTTCAAATCCTTCTAATACTATTTTTTAAAACTTTAATTTATTTAGTTATATTTTATTTATTATTATTATATTTTCTAACTATATTTTATTCCAATTATTTAATAATTATTTTTATTTATATTTTGAAAAGCTAGATACCAAACACATTTTCACTATTTTTATTTTTGAAAACAAATTTCTATCCCTATTAACCAAACATGTTTTCTAATTTTTATAAAACTGAAAATAAAAATTATTATCTAAAAATAAAAAATATTTTCTAAAATCAAATAGACCCAAGTTTATATCAACACCAAAGTGTCAAGTAATTCATTTGGATCATTATAAAGACGGATATTAAATTTAATTTATGCTTATAAATTATTCCTTTTTTCATCACAATGCTTATAAATTATTGAAGTTTAGCTTGAAAAAGAAAAAGTAAATTATTTTTTTCATGTAGAAATCGTTTGCCCGTTAGCGTCTTTTTTAGTGCCCTCACTTTAAGAATGTGAGTTTAAGATTCATGGTTTAAAGTTTAAAGTTAAGATTCATAGTTAGGGTATATAGAATTGTAGGTAGAGTGTATTTTTTAGAGTTTAAAATTTAAAATTTAGAGTTATAACTTAAAATTTAACTTTTTTAATATTGGGCTTTGAGTAAATTTTTTTTGTTTTCTTAATGTTTAATGAATGCTTTTTATTGGTAAAAAAAGGGTAAACTACACCAGTAGTCACTGAACTATGGTTTCTTTCCTATTTTGGTCATCGAACTATTTTTTTGGCAAAAACATCACTAACGTTATGTTTCCTTCCTATTTTGGTCACCGAACTATTTTTTGGCAAAAACATCACTAACGTTATGTTTATTTCCTATTTTGGTTACCGACTGTTATTTTATTTTATTTTTTTAATTTTTCATGTCATTTCTTCTATCTTCTCGTAAGCAATATATATTATTTTATAATATTTTTATTCAAACTAACAGGATGGTGACATGTGTCACTGCCTATTAGTGGAATAAAAGGAATGAAAAATCAAGCCCCTTATGCAGCCAGAGAGATGGTGACACGTGTAACTGCCTAATAGGATGGTGACACGTGTAACTGCCTATTAGTCGAATCTCTCTGGCTGCATAAGGGGCTTGATTTTTCATTCCTTTTATTCCACAAATAGGCAGTGACACGTGTTACCATCCTGTTAGTTTGAATAAAAATATTATAAAATAGCATATATTGCTTATGAGGAGAGAGAAGAAATGAAAAATTAAAAAAAAATCCACGCCAACAAAACCGTTAAGTTTTTAACATCCGGTGACCAAAATAGGAAGGAAATATAACATTAGTGATGTTTTTGCTAGAAAAAATAGTTCGGTGACCAAAATAAAAAAGAAACCATAATTTGATGACTAATGATGTAATTTACCCAAAAAAAGAAAATATGATTCTTTTATTGAACTGGCAATGTTCATTATATTGTTCATTATATGGTTTAAGGTTGCCTTTACTTCTTTTTCTTGAACAGAGTTCCCTTGTTTTTGGTATTTAAACTCCCATCTTTGTCTCTTTCAAAAAAGGCTTCTACTGATTATTACGTAAACAAAACAATATTTCTATGGGTCTCCTCGATATTATATATATATAATATACCCACATCTGTGTTTTTAAACAAAGCTTAAATCTTTGATGCTTGAACAAGCTTTCTCCTCCTTTGTTTTCCATATTTAAGTGAGAAACTTGAGCAATGGTGAGAAAATGGGTTGTTTTTACTCTCGTTTTCTTGGTTCTCTTTAATGGGTTTTCTTCAGTTTATGCCACCCCACCTGCAAGTAAGTATGAAGAAAAGGTTTCACCATTTTTTTCAGTCTGTATTTGTTTTAAATTTTGCTTTGCATTTCATCTTATTTTATTTATCTGTTTTTTGGCAGAAATTGTTACTACAGTTGTCTCAAATGCGGTTTCTGTTCTTGTTAAATGGCTATTGTCACTAAAATCAGAACCCCAAGCTGGTAACTTCACTTCAAATTTCCAATCATTTGTCCTAATTCCTCTGCTTTGGGGGATTTTTTTTGTCTCTCTTTTATGCAATCTAAAGAACTGTTTTTTGTTAGCTAATGGGATTGTTTCTCCAGCTGTTTCAAGCCGTTCCATGATAAAATTTGAAGGTGGATACACTGTGGAAACAGTTTTTGATGGAAGCAAGCTTGGGATTGAACCGTTCTCTGTTGAAGTTTCCCCCAATGGAGACCTCTTGGTGTTGGATGCTGAAAATAGTAACATTTACAAGATTTCCATGCCATTGTCTAGGTGTAGGTTAATTCGTGAAGAAACTTTTCTTCTGGGGTTTATGATTTGTGTGCATTGCCAAACCCCACATTCAAAATTCTTTGATTAAAATTGAAAAAAAAAAATGGATCTTTTGATTAAATTTTTGTTCTCTGGGACACTTCAATTTGGGCTCTTTTGTTGTAAGTTGTCCATACATTCTTAACTTGTTACTTAATCGAGGTTGTGAATGAGTTGAGTTGATGTACTTTTGTTTAGGAGAAGACTCTACTTTAGAATGGATAGTTACATCTTATGTTACTTGGACTCTTCGTTTTCTTGAAGAACTCGTATCCGACATATATCCGTGTGTGATACTCACAATTGAGTCCGAGTAACATATAGGTTACATCTTTTTTTAGATTTAGACTTTTTTTCTTTGTGCTTTTTATATTCAAAGCTGACATTGTCTATTGAACACTTAAGACTTCTGATTTACACATGTTTCTAGTCTTTTATCTTTCTAAGCATGAATCTACTTTAACTTTTTAAACAATATTTGACTAATATTTGGACACCTTTGAACTTCTTTATGAAGCTTGAGTACTTTGTTGATTTGAACAGTGAGTAGTTGGAGTGAGTTTTAATTTTTGGAATCTTTTAAATTTATGAAAGATGGTGAAGTGTTTAGACTTTACTTTGTGTTCTTAGACTGTCAAACGCATGGATTCACTTTCTGCATTTGATTTTTCTTTGATTTCTTCGACCTTATCTTGTTCATTTCTTGGTGTTCGGTTAATATGCATACCATATACATGTATATATTCCGCTTGCTGACATTGTATGCAAAACTACAGATGGCAGGCCTAAGTTACTTGCTGGATCATCCGAAGGGCATCCGGGGCATGTAGATGGGAAACCACGAGAAGCTAGAATGAATCATCCGAAAGGGCTAACAGTGGATGATAGTGGAAATATATACATTGCAGACACAATGAACATGGCTATCAGAAAGATCAGTGAATCAGGTGATTTAGGCAATGCTCCAGGAATTTCCAAGAATTAAAGTTCAACTACCTTGCTCTAAGTTTTGTAGGTTCAGGTTCCATGAAATAAAATGCCACTCTAACGTAACCTCTTAGCTGAAAATTGTTTTATATTTTTATGCAGGGGTTACAACTATTGCTGGAGGAGGAAAATGGAGCCGTGGAGGAGGCCATGTTGATGGTCCGAGTGAAGATGCAAAATTTTCGAATGATTTTGACTTGGTTTACATTGGAAGTAGCTGCTCTCTTTTGGTTGTAGATAGAGGAAACCAGGCAATTCGTGAGATCCAACTAAATGATGACGATTGTTCTTATAAGTATGATGGCAGTTTTCATTTAGGTAAGTCTCTTTCAAGTCATTCTTGATCCCGTTGCCCTTTGAGATCATCATAACCTTTTAAGATATGGGATGATCGTTGTAGGTATAGCAGTGCTTGTTGCCGCTGCCTTCTTCGGTTATATGCTCGCCTTGCTACAACGTAGAGTACAAGCAATGTTCTCTTCCCATGATGTAAGTGACCTGATGTTTTTATGTTTTATGCAAATGGATTGAATGTCGTAGAGGATTTTCAAATTCTCTCCTTTCTCGGATTATAGTGCCTTTTTCTCTTCTTTCAAATGTTGACATGAGTGTTAGGACTAGTTCTGATACACGCTTTGTTATGATAAGTTTCCAACATTTCGGATTCCAAATGATATGACCGAACAAGTTCTGATCTTTGTAGGACTCGAGAACTCCGATAAAGAGAGGAGCAACAATGGCACCTATGGCACCGTATCAGAGGCCTACTAAATCAGTCAGGCCTCCGTTAATTCCTCCCGAAGATGAACCTGAAAAAGTAGAAGAGGGCTTCTTCGGTTCAATCGGTAGGCTTGTCCTCAACACTGGTTCCTCCATGGCCGAAATCTTCGGGGGATTATTTTCTGGATTCAGAAGGAAGCCGCAGTATTATCAGTTTCAACATCCGTACCAGCAATCATCCATGCATTCAAGAGGATGGCCTACGCAAGAGAGCTTTGTCATTCCCGATGAAGATGAGCCACCATCCTTAGATACTCGAACGCCGACACCGAAGAGAAGTTACCCATTTCCATCAAAAGACCTGGAAAGGAAACACCATATCAAGCAAAGCAGGCCTCACTATAACGGATGGGATGCTGATTATCCGCAACAGCAGCAACTGCAGATGCATCACCCTCAGCAGCAGCAGCAACAACAGCGTCTGCAGAAGCATTATTCATCAAACCCGCAGACATATTACGAGAAGAACTGTGAGACAAACGAGATTGTTTTCGGGGCAGTTCAAGAACAGGATGGAAGGCGTGAAGCCATGGTGATAAAGGCCGTAGACTATGGGGATCCAATGTATAGTCACCACAATCTTCGACCTCGGTTGAATTATATGGGTTACTCCCATGGCTATTGACCATTTGGTCTATAATGAAAGTAAAACAAAGATACTTGAAAGTTCATATGAATGCTATGAACATGGGGGAGATGTAAGACTATGGATGATGAAGGTTACTTGGATGTGTTAGTTTCAATGTTTTTTTTTTGAGTGTTAGTTTCAATGTTTGTTTCACATAAAAGGATGTAAACTATATGTTTTCTGTTTGATCTAAAAATGATTTGTTTTGTTCATTATTTTTCTTTGATTTTGGTATTATATAATGTTGAATTTTTTTTGGATAAAGATATTATGTTTGGATATTTGAAATCCTTATCCAAATTCATAGTTTATATACAAGAATAATAGGTTAATATGTATCTTATCCATTTCTAATGGTATAATTTTCCTACCACAATCTTCATGGTGGCTTTGTCGAGCAGGGACGAATGCAAAATAAGAGGTGAACTTATAAAATTTTAGTGAAACAAGAATAAATTTTTAATATAAAACACATAAAAACTTTTTAAAAAATTTAAATTTTCATGGACGCGACCACCTCGATCCATGGCTGGGCCTGGTGTTCGTCCGATTTTGCTTCAAGTTCAAGTCGGAATTTAATGCATTTCTATTATAAGAACTTTACAATAAGGTAAATATAAAGGAATTTTTACATAAAATATTATCTAATAATACAGGTCCTTATATATTTTGTAATATTTTTGTGCAACACTTAATTATATAAGATGTTATTAAATTACATAAATGCTGTAAAATTGTAACAATGTATGTAATTTTCCTTAAATTTACTAAATTTTAAGTTTTTTTATAGTATAACTTTTTCGAAATTTGATCGAGCTTGATTTCACCGTTTGTTTTATTATTTACATATTAATAAAATGTTTTAAATCAAATTAAAAAAATTAATACGTAGGGCGACTTTCCTAACTGACTTGTGTTTGAATCTTAGGTATGCGTTTAATGTTTTAATTATGGGGAGTGACCAAAATAAAAATTAACTAAATGTTGGTGATTTGTAAAAAATTGACCAAAATAAAAGATTTCAAAGTTTAGTGACCATATATAGAGTTTGCCCTTTGTTTTTCATAGTCTCACTTTACTAAAGCTGTTACAACCTCCGCATTTCCTGCCGTTCCGTTAAAATTTCTATGTATCTCTCTCTTGGTAGAAGAAATTTCTTGATTTATTTCCTTTTTGCCGTTAATCTTAACAGGAATTCCCTGATTGTCTCTTCACTTCCCCGACAAAATGCCGCCATTTGATACGACGGAGGAGGCGATGTCCGGCGACGATGAAGACAACATCAACGAACTCAAGTTCTCCAACCGAGGCTTCTGTTGCTGTTGTATGCCATCTCGCATCGCCGTCAAATCAAACTGGTGGCAACGAATCGCGACCGACGATAACAGCTCTGCCACCTCACAGAATACAAGTCACAAAGAGTCGCGGTGGATCCGAGGGTGGAAGAAGGTTAGACAATGGTCGGAGTTGGTGGCGAGACCGAAATGGAATTCGTTTGTACGGCGGTTCAACAAGAACAAAAATGGTAACGGTAACAGAGGGGATTTTCATTACGATTATGAGAGTTACTCCCTTAATTTTGATGAAGGAGTCAATGAGGATCTTTTGAACAGGAACTTCTATTCCAGGTACGCCTCATCGCCTCTCTCAGCTAAATCCTCCATGGATTTCGACAAAAACGGGCATTCTTAATTGTTTATTATGGGAAAAACAATTAGATGAACAAGGGAGACGAGAATTTTGAGTATTAGGCTAGTCATAAAATAGATTGAATCATATAACAATAAATTATACCTTCGAGGAACTGTAATTTATCATATTTATGAAAACTGAAAGCTCAAAAATCCGTTTTTCTTTAATTTTGAATCACACATTTAACTTTAAAATTTATGATCAGCTCCTACATCTATATGAGTCAACAGAAGAAGAAATGACTTGCTTTTTGCACAAATTAGAGTCACTTATTGTCCTTTGGTTTATTAGGTTTCATGTTTGTATGTTTTCTTTTAATAAACAATGTTCTACTTCCACATATTAGAAAAACTATAATCAATTGTGTTTAGTAAAATTTTACTAGTATATATCCAAGATGGTATAAATAAATACTTATACTTGTTAATTGTTATACCAGCCCAATAAACAGTGTTGAACTGTGAATCATCTGCTACAAATTCATGCTCCCTTTTTAATCATTTTTTTCTTTGTTTGGTTGAGAACCCCTTTTTTCATTATTTTGTAATCTCTTTTCTTGTTTGTTTGTTTAGCAATGATCATTTTGTAATCTCAATGGTGCATTCCACATTTTGAGCTTTTTGATGACCTTGTAGAATCTTGCCATGGCTGTTTTCAAATCACTATTTCTCAGGTCAAGATTTCACCTATTTCTGGTTTTTGCAGACAATATGATTAACTTCTGAACTATATCAAATTTTATGGACATTTCATTCTGTTTTGTTACTATATAAGGTTATATAATCATTTTAAAAAAATTGTGTTCAATAAATTTAAAATTTGAACCCAACGTGTTCTTGTATACATAATCATGCAATGCAATGTCCTTTGTTTAGGAAAAAAACAAAGTTAATTTAAGTTTAGACTTGTTTAAGAGTAGGCTTGGCTCATACAAGCACAAACATTCTTGTTGTCAGGATTTATTTTAAAAGGAGTTTTGAATAAGAATCAGTTTTTAAAACTCGATTTTAATTGTTTTTAATGATAAAATGACTATTCATTGTCATGGATCTAATCTAAAGAAGAAATTTATAAAAGTTGAAAATGGGTTTGGGCTTAGCCCTTTGTAAAACCCAGGCCTTAAGGTACAAATAGAAAGAAGAGACAAAATGTACCTCATTCATTCATTCAACCGTTCTCGTCAAATGATATGATTTCTGAGGGCATTATTTATGGTTCACAGTTTCACATGATTCTAAGGGGCAACCATGTATGGAGCCCGCCAATACTTTAAATTCATTTTCATTGGTAGGTATGTACACACATGTATGATATGTGTATGTCAGTATGTGTATATGTTTGATCTTGGGAGATGGCACTATCATTTCTGAACAGTCCTTGTTGGGCACTTTCTTTCAACTCGTGTGGGAATCTTAAAACAAAAACACCAAAATTATAATATATATATATATATATATATATATATACATGACATAATACTTAATATAATTATATAAATAAAATATCAACATGAGTTGGTTTATGTACCAATCATATGCAATTTATGCATATGCCGTAGAAGAATTATTGCAGACCATGTTTAATCAAGAATATACCCTAGATATTGATTAATAAAATCAAACAACATTTAAAAAGAGATGATAATAATTTTACTGAATAAACTGAGATAATATATGTGGGAAACTACATTAACAGTCATTGAGATTTTAGGATTTAACTTAAATAAATGACACCTAATTGAGAATTCTGTTTGGATAAGAGACTTGAATAAAGATTTCACTGTAACAACATCACTACTTGGTAAAATAATTTTCTCACACCCACTTAAAAAGAATCAGTTTCCTTAATACAATTATCCAAACAAAATTACCCACCAAATTGAAGCAAATATTTGTCTATAATATAACAATTTCCTAACATAACCTAAGAAAGTGGTATCATGTTTGATCTCCTCGGTTAGCATTTCATATTTTCCTCATTTTTCTTATCAATATAGTTCTTTTTATTTGAATGATTAAAATACAAATACACTTAAAATTTAGTGATCATTTGTATAGTTTATCCTATATTTATTTTTATCATAATCTTTATATTGGCGAGCATTTGTTCATCAACTACAAGATAGTTTAATAGAATGAGATGCCAAGTTCTTTTAAATAAAATTGAATATTTAAATTATGATATTGCAAATGAAATAAATTAATTAAAAATTTTATTTAATCGATTAACAAATTTAATACCAGTAGTTATAATAAAATAATCAACATTTGTTTGTTTCTTAATTCTTCCTCTTTCTGCTCACTTTTGACTCTTAGATTTAGAACCATGTGTCAACACTTCCTCAAACTTGCTGCAATTTTGACTGATAATATAAATAATTTGATTGATAATTAGATCTAACCACGATACTGGTGTCATTCATAGATTTTATTTAAAATACTATATATTTGTATAAATTTTAATAAGTTAATAATTAATATTATTTAAATTCTTACATTCGTTAGAATTTCATAATATTTTTAATGTTTGATGTTTAGCATCTAACATTATTATTAAAAAACCTAAGTTTTTTTTAATATACATGTTTATTTTATGGTTTATGTTCAAGGTGTGAGATTGTCCCTCCCAATAATATCATTTTCAAAGTTTAAACTCGTATCTCTACTTCTGAGAGTACAATTTATCTTACCAATACACTCAACACAGGGGTTTTTGATTTCAAAAAGGGGTCACATGGGAAGAACAAAAAGATGACCCACAAATTACCTTGCACGCTACTGCTACAAGCCAAGATTTTGAATTAAAGGTCTGATCACAAGATTAAAAAAAAAAAAAAACTTTCACACTACTTTCATGTATCCCACCATAATTGCCATTTGGTCAGTCTGCATAAACAGATTTGAGAGCACATTCTCCTAAGAAGGTCTATATATTTTAAAAAGAAAAGGCTAACAAATAATAGATATTTATATATATGACAACTTTTTATACTCATGTCATATTATTTTGCAGAACTGTGATTTCCAGAATTTATCAGACACCATCCTAACTATGAATTGAAAGATAAAAATACTCAATTTAGTACTCGATATTTGACTCGGTAGATTAGAGTAACATGTATGTTATTTCAGTTTTCATTGTCCTAAATATATTTAGATATGAATATAAATATGAAACATACTCCTCAAACACATACATCTAACATTAGTCCGACTTCAAGTACTACCTTAGACTATAGCACACATTAAGGCCAAAACTAACTTACCATGAATTAACCTGTTGATTAGCTAAAAAGCTTTCATGATGCTAAAAGGACCAGATGATATCAGATTGCTGAGATGTGCAAAACCATGGAAAATATATGTATGAAATTTCTTTTACAGAAATATGACAACATGAGTTTCAGTAGTACAAATGGCCTTTTTTTCCCTACATGAATTCTATTCCTCTCATTCCATTCAAGTTTTACAAACAAAAGCAAATGGCTGTGGTGATTGGTGAGTAATTTTTCAAGTTTCAGATTTCAGAACAAAAAACATGTGACATAAGAGCTAAGATTAAAGCAAATTAAGCTTTCATTTGATCAATTGTGCAAGGATAACATTAACCTTTCACTGTTCTTGTGATTTCTTCAGCCATGGTAGGTCTGAGTTAAGAGAAGATGGCATACCAATGTGAGCATCTGAAAAGCTAGAGAATTTGCCTTTCTTAGACCAAAGCCAGATCTTGGAAACCGAAAAGCTTTCCCCTTTATTCATACTACTAATCTTTTTCTCTTCGGCATCATTTTCGGCCGATGAATTCTCATTCTGTTCGGAACCTCTCGACACATTAATGCCATTGCTGCAGTGTTGGCCGCTGTGTCCACCATTAGAGAGGGTAACCCTCAGATCTGAATTGCCAAGCACATACTGATATGAACCCATTGAAAAACACCTCCTTGCATCTAAGTTGCTGCTACTGGTTTCACCGCCGGCCTCATCCGGTTCACCACTCAGCCTTCTGAATTTCCCTAGCCTAACAGGCAAAACCCCTTTGTCAACAACAATTTCCTCCATTTCCACTGTTTTCTGACTAAGGGTGTACCCAGTTTCACCACTGCCAGCACACCCTTCATCTTCCCTCATGTCATCAAAATCAAAGACTGGATTCTCCATTGAAAACCCAGGAGCAAAAAGGGTGTCTCTACAGAGAGGGCATGTTGAGTTAGACAACAGCCAAGTGTCAATACAGTTTATATGAAAAGCATGGCTACACATAGGAAGCAATCTCAGCTTATCTTTCTCAGAAAACTCACATAAACAAACAGCACAGTCAAAGGGCTCCTTGGGACCAACTATTTCCTTGTAATGGAAAACAGGCAAAGCATCAATGAAAGCTTGATCTAAACCAGAATCATGGAGATGGAACAGCTGTTGGAGCTGTCTTTGAAGAGCATCAGAGGTGGACATTTCAGGGTATCTATTATTAGATTGAGAAGATGTAGATGAAGATGGGTGCTTTATTAGGAATCTAACAAGCAGATGGAGGAGACCAGAGATGAAAAACAGAACAGCCAAGATTACTATAATAAAAAGAACAGCAGGACTGATTCTTGTACCAGAAGATGATGATCGTGAAGGGTTTGAATCTCTATGAAAAGCTGCAGCAGTTAAAGGAGATGGAGGAGGAGGAGGAGGAGGAGGAGGTAGATATTGAAAGTAACCATCTTTTTGCTTGATTTGCTGCTGCTGATGAACCCAAGACATCTTCAAATGGTTGCTTTCTAACATCCTACACATCATAAAACCATAACTCTGAAACCCAAAAAAACAAAACCAAAAATGAAAAACTCAAATCCACCCCATATTTCAAGCCTCAAAACAAGACCTTTCCTTTCCCTAGCACAAGAACACCATATTCTCCACAAATATCCTTTTCTTCCTTTATATCCTCCAAAACCAAAACCCTTTTCTTTTCAACAATCCATTAAACTAACATATAAAAAATTGAGTCTTTGAAAAAAAATTACCACAAAAGAAGGGGGAAGTGAAGAAGGGTATCTAATCCCAGTATTTGTCAAAACCCCATGCCAAAAATCACTTCTTCTTCCTTTTGCTTTTTTCTCTTTTAAAAAGTGAGTCGTCCCCTTCCCTCTCTAGTTTTTGGTGTTAACAGAGAGAAAGTTGCAGAACAGCAGCTGTGGTTTCCAAGTGAGAGAGAAAAGAGATGGGGGATGAAGTTTAAAGGATGCCAAAGAGAAGCACCGGAATTTCGGGCCCACTCCCCAATGTGAGCGCGTGGGATTCAAAGGGTCAACCACAAGCAGACAAGCTTGATGCTGTCCAATTTATGGTTTGGTTTTTCATTGAGAAGTTGGGCTAAGATGTCCTAAAAGTCTAAGAAGTTTATTTAGTTCCATTTAATGATTTTGGGTTTTTGTTTAGTGTTTGATATTACATTTAGATTGATGGGTCTTTTATTAATAACATGAAAATGACTTTTTTGGGTCATATATATATATATATGATAATAAAGTTGTATTATATGTGATAATTATGATTTAGGTGAAACATCATATAGAACTCTTGTCGACAACTATTTTGATCAAGAATTGAAAACTTATTTAATTATGAATGGTGTATATATTTTTACATAAAAACGATTGAACTGATAAAAAAATTACTTTATGTATGAGTGATGAGATTTGAGTTTCTAAGTTTTTCTAAAATATTGTTAATATATTATTGGGTGGATTTTATATGCAAATACATGTGAAAACGAAATGTTTATTTTTTTTTAGGTTTTTTCATGTCTCTTTTTTTTAGGTATACAAAGATTAATTTTTTGGGTTTGTGTATGTTGCTTTCAACAATGAAATTTGAATTATGTTCTTAAAACTATAATATATTTCATTTTTACACTCAATATTTTAAAATTAGATATTAATTGTCGGGAATCCAACGAATAGTCTCAGTAGAAAAGAGGATGGTGTTCATCCTAAAAGACATGGGTTCAACTCGTTTTGTCTACAAGGTGTGTGCATTGTCAAAGGGTTAAGAATTTGTATGAACATATACTACATTCTAATCACAATTAGACCATTCAAAGACACAAGTATATGCATGTTGGTTTTTTAAATAATTTATCGACTTTAGATAAATTATTTTTTTTAAATTAATTAAAAATATATATTGTGAAACTTAATTTAAGTATTCACAATTTAAAATTCTAATAATGCTCAATGACGGCTATTTATTAGTACAAATAAATTAAATTGTTATTATAATTTTATAAATATCTTTTATATTTTAGTTTAAGCAGATTTTTAAATTAAGATGGTACCACTAAGTTAAATAACACAAAATTGAAATAAAAACTTTTAAAATATATATATTAAAAAATAAAACATTTTATGTAAAACAATAGTTCAATCATTATCATAGACATGAAATAACTTTAAAATTTGTGTCGGCATGTATAGCTCTATAGAACGCGGAGGATAATCATAGGTGATTTATAGGTGGAGTGTAAATAATTTGTGTGTAAAAACTATTTGTATTGTTTGAGACTAGAGAAAAAAAAAACAAAGAATGAAGATTAAAAGTATTGAAAAAATGTCTATAATTCAATTATATTACATATCGTGTACCTAATATTAATTTTTATTTAAATCACATTAATGGCACGGCCCCTTCTTCAAGATTTCTTGTATTAGGGTATTGGTTTATGGAGACTTTTTGTTATACATAAAGTCCAAACATTTGAACAATACAATCACAAGTTCACATGCATTAAACGAGATATTTCACTTTACATTTTTTAGATTTTTCCTCTATGGGTAATGTTGAAAAGATCAGCTTGGTTCAATTATGATTTATAATAAATTGATACAAAATGGGTTCAATTGATAAAAAATAGTTTTGTTGTTTTTACTATAATTTTTCTCATGAATTATAAAAATTTAACTTTTACCAACTTAATCACTTTAATATAGTTTATTTTGCTAATCAATTATAATATTTATTTGATATTAAATTTATATTTCAATTGAATAATCCTAGTCTACTGATCAAACATATAATATATATATATATATATATTTGGTTAAAAATCTAATCAAATTGAACTCAAGAAGTGTCCCAGTAGAAAAATAGATGATCTTCATCTTAAGAGGGCACGAGTTCAAATCGCTTTGTCTATAAGGTGTTGCGCATTATGAAATGGTTAATAATATGTATGAACAGACATTACATTGTAATCACTTTTAGACCATTAAAAAAAATCCAATCAAATTACTATGATCATCCAATCATTTCCTCATTTCCCTCCATTCAAATATACCCATTTAAGCAAATATTAAGAGACATGTGGAGGTATACTTCATTTAATGATTTACCTCCCTGGATTATATATATATATATACCAAGATATTATAAAATCTTAATTTTCTAATAAGAGTACATTTATTTTTATTTCCAAAAGAGTGAATCTTTGATGCATCGATAACACATCATCAATAATAAATTTAAATGAGATTAATTTAAAATTTTTATAATGATGTGTCATAGTGCATAAAATTATACACTATATGTGTATCAAATATTAATCATTCCTGAAAATAGTGTTAATTATTTGGATGAACATTTAATACATTAACGTATAATTTTATGCATAATTAATAAACTATATGATATAACGCCAGTTTATCAAATATTAATCATATTTATTCAAATGAACATTAAAAAATCAATTTAATCCTTAATTTCATTTTTTCTGTTTTCATGTTTTATTTTTCTCAAACATCCTTTACATTATTTATTTAAACATCTATAACAAAATAAATTTAAGATTTTTACCTAATGAAAAATATTGTCAAATTCGTTATTTGCTAAACTCATTATCCTCCCCTTCATCCATGTTTGTTGCGATAAAACATGTAAATTTTTCCCTTGATGTAATCTTCCGCCTAATTATATTTCGAAAACATATGTAAAAAATAATATTTTTTTAGAAGACCTAAAAATGAGTTTTTCAACACAAATTCCAGGATGTGGTCATATATATTATGAAAAAAAATAATGACACAATATTTTTACTAAAAATAATCAAACTCAAATATAATAATATTTTCTAAGTTTACATTTAACTATTAATCATATTCTATTAAAAAATATGAATCATATCCATTTTATTTGTAAAAATATATATTTAAATTTAAATATAATAATATTTTTATCATCAAATTTAAATATTTATAGTTTTGGATTATTATTCATTCTTACCATTATTTTGGGCTTATTTGTCTCAATATTCCCTTTTTGGGGAAAAATCGGATAACTACAATTTTAAAATACATTTGGAAAAATACTCCCATTTAGCACACATAAACAGAACTCGCGTTCTGCAAAACGCGGATTCAATAATACGCGTTTAACGAAACGCGTATTCAGTTCGATGTGGCATGTCTTATTCATTAACTTAATTTTAAATTGGTGTAAACTGAATACGCGTTTGGTAGAACGTGAATTTAACGAGACGGTTGTATTTATCGCAGTCAAACGAAACGGCTGAAAATTAAACGAAACGGTTGAAAATTAATTATCGCGTTGAAATAACATATAAATTTGCGTTATACGAGACGTGTATTCTGCAGTCTGACACAAAGGCAAATTCGCGTTCTACAAAACGCAGATATCTGAGAAATCGCGTCTGACACAACGCGAATTCAACTAATTACGCATTTGAACCGGTGGGGTTCATGTATAAATAACCCCACCCCATACCCCACAAATCACACCAAAACAAAAACAAAAATATTGTCTTTGAATATCTTCTGTAATATTTCAGATTCGCGATAATGGAGGGCTCGCTAATAAGGTTGCATCATAAATACGTCTTCGATTTTTGGCGAAAAATGTAAGCTTTATTTTTTTATTTTAAATTTAATTTTTAATATTTGGTTTAGTTTAATTTTAAAAAAATACAGTAGTTTAAAATTGAAATTAATGTGTGGATGTTTATTTTTTTTAGGATGGGATGGAACGTCGTCTCAAAGTCTTTATCACTCGAATGACGAATGGACCAGACACGCGTGTAAAAGAATATATAGCGAGGGCTGGATTTTTGCATGTATCCAAAATTATTGGTGGTGCAAAATTGGATGTTGATTTGATCAACGCCCTTATAGAAAGGTGGAGGCCGGACACACACACATTCCACCTTTCGTGCGGTGAGGCGACGATAACCTTGGAGAACGTGTCGCATATTCTGGGTCTGCCGATAGACAGAGAGGCTATTACCGGTCACAGTAGTGGTGACTGGCGTGGGCTCTGTTTTGAGTTGCTAGGAGCTGCGCCAGATCGGATGGATGGTGGCGCTGTGTTTCTTCGGTGGTTGCGGGAAAATTATAGCCATTTACCGGAGGGCGCATATTTTTTCTGCATATTAATGAAAAAAATATTTTTCAAAATTTTTAATATATATATTTTTTCTATTGTAGGCATATGCTCGCGCGCATATTTTGCAAATAATTGGCAGGATATTGGTGCTGGACAAATCTCGCAACAAAGTACACATGTTGTAGTTGCGGCATTTGCGGGATTTTGATGAAGCCGATAAATTGAGCTGGAGATCGGCAATACTGGCATTTCTGTTTAGAGAGTTGTGCAAGACCACAAATTCTGAGAAGTACGACATTGGAGGTTGTCTTCTTTTGTTGCAGTCTTGGGCGTGGTTCAGAATGCCATTTTTACGCCCTGAATTGAGCGTGCTGAGTCCTTACATTTTCCCACTATGCTGGAGGTAAGGAAAAATAATTTTTAAAAAAACTATTAATTTTTTGGTAGCTATTTTTTAATATTAAAGTTATGTTGGTTGTTCTGTAGGTGGGGCAGTAATTTAATCCATGTTGGTCTGGCGAAAGGTCTGAAGGCTATCAGACAGGACATTGAAAATGAATCCAGGAATCAGGTAAATATTTGGAGTTTGAATTTAATATTGAATTTGATGTAAATGTTTAAAATAAAGTTTTTCAATTTAATTTATAATTGTAAATTGTACAGTTTTTGTGGACACCGTATGCGGATCCGAGTATCCACGAATGTCTCTCGAAATTTTTAGAGGGGACGAAGAATGCTTGGATGACGATGGTACCACTCATCTTCTACTCAACAGTTGAGTGGCATCCGACCGATTGCGTCTTACGCCAGTTTGGTTGCATCCAAAGAATCCCGTCGAACCCTCCAAATTTTAACGAATTATATAGGCTAACTTGACAAGGAAAGCTCGAGGTACAATAAAGTTAATTAGTTGAATGTTTTGATCAATTTGAACGAAGTTTATATTGATTTAAAGTTAATTAGTTGAATAATTTTTTAATATTGCGTGGTAGGTGGATTGGTCCGTGAGGCACGTAGAGTGGATTGCTCAAGGGAGGGAAAGAGAACATTCGCAACGGCAGCCCATTCGTGAGTATGTAATGTTCGATACGATGGTCAGCCACGATTACTTTTCATGGTACTTGGCTAATGGGAAGCCAAATCTTTTGACTCCAAAGGAGCAGTCGGTTGTTATTGAGCGTATGCAACGCAGCCGCCCGCGGACTGAACGTACGAGGGGGCATGTTCGACTTCTGGCGCTGCTTTGTCATCGAGGAGAAGAAATGCTTCAACCTCCTCAACACCAACACCATTGCAGGTCACCCAACGGATCCGACCATAACCTTTTACCTACTCTATGCACTCATCGTTTCATCCGCCGAGTCCAACAGAAGGTTTTTTTCACACCTGTTGTTGGCAACCCCTACGAACCATTTTTGACAATGATGAGTGGCACGTTGAGTTTGCCTCCAGGCTACGTACCTTTCTATCAATTTAAATCATGGCCGACCGATTTTAGGCTTGGATTTGTTCAGCAAACACCGCCGCAGTCCCTATTAATCAGAAGTGGGCCAAGTAGAACGAGTGGTACGGTTGGAGATGGAACAAAAAATGAGGGCGGTGATGATGACGACGACGATGATGAGAAAGTTCAGCCCATTCAGCTTCGACGCAATCCCGATCGACCTAGGCGTCCACCGGGTTGTGGTACCGGTGGACATAGACACCATTAGTTAATTTTTTTCCTTTTTAAAGTAGTATATAAAAATTTCAGTTGTAGTATTTATATAAATATAAATGTAATCTATTTGACATTTAATTTTTTTAATCTCTTTTGTTTAAATAATTATTTACTTAGTCAATAACAAACATGAGTAAATATAAAAATAAATATATTTTAAGTTTTTAAAAGTTCATATACAAAACGCTTTATTGTTTTAATATTCCATTTTGGGAAAAAAATCTAATAACCAACCCTTTGAACTACATTTAGAAAAATACCCTCCATTCTATATGTACGATATATTTTTCCCAAAAAGACTTTTTGTCGAATATAAAAAGAAATTCGCGTTCTACAAAACACGAATTTACTGACATGTTCAGTAACTCGCGTCTTGATGAGTGCGAGTTTTCTGAGAAAGCCTGACACGTTAGGAATCCTTTCAGACCAAAATTTGCTTTCTATTAAACGCGAATTTACTGACATAATGTAACCCGCGTCCTGCATTTGGCCACCTTACTATAAATTCCCCGATTAAACAGATGAACATTTCGATGCATCAGTATTCACTCAAAAAAAATATATAAACGTCTGATTTCTTTAAAAAATGGCAAGAATAGTTATTGCAGTAGTATACTACGAATTTCTAGAATACCCATAGTTGGAGAATTACACTGAACAAAATGATGGGGATTTGCATCGTGGAATGGTCTTCAAGGTAAAAAAACTGGCGATAGCTGCTATTAAGCATTATAGTATACGCAAATTAGTTACTTCCACAGTGAGGAAAACTGAAGCCGACAAATATATTACATAATGCCCCCACAAGTTCGAGGGATGTCAGTGGAGGGTCCGTGTATCGCGATTGAAGAGGCTGAACAACCTATGGAGGATAACCAAATACAACGGACCTCATACATGCTCCGTCGGAAGCTTGAGTCAAGATTATCCGAACTTAGATGTACACGTGCTTTGTGATCATTTCATTCCACTCGTGAAAGATAATCCACGCGTAATTGTGTTCGTATGTATAGCTTCTATTATATCTCAATTCATATAAACAATTAAATACGATAAGGTATGGTATGCAAGATATCGCGCCATCCAACAACTATATGGCCAGTGGGAGGAATCATACAACAAGTTGCGAACATGGCTGAAGCTGATGCAAAAATCCAACCCAGGAACAGTCATGGAACTTGAGACAGTGCCATCTTACTACAACGATCGGGTTGTTCCTGGGGAGCGCCAATTTTTTTGCCTTTTTTGGACATTTCCGCAATGCGATAAAGCTTTCCACCACTGTAAGCCGATGGTACAGATCAACGGAACTTTCTTGTATGGCAGATACACACAGATTTTACTACTGGCAGTTGTACAAGATGGAAATAGAAAATGTATTCCGATCGCATTCGCTATTGTTGAAAAGGAAGATATCTCATCGTGGACATTTTTTCTCACCAATCTGCGCAGACATGTCATGCGTCGTGTATGTATTATTCAGACAGAGGCGCATGGATTTGGGGATCTATCGCACAATTGGGCCCATCTTAGGAACCTCCATTTATTCATCATAAGTACTATTTGTGACACATTGCTGCCAACTACTATCAGCGATACAAGAATGATGATGAGCGTATAATGGTTCTTCGTATGGGTAAGCATTTCACTATCAAAATTATATCCATTATCATGTCATTTAATATTATTTCTAATTAATTATTCAATCTTTTATTTAATAGGAAACGTACACCGAGCTGATGAGTTTGAGGAGCTGTTAGAGGAGTTGTGATTAAGGAATATAGATGGATATAATTATATCATTGATATCCCGAGGGAGAAATGGCTACGATGTTATGATGGGGGGCATCGATATGGTCACATGACAACGAACTTGGTTGAGGCGATCAATTCGTCTCTGAAGGTAACACGTCATTTACCTATCACATCAATTGTCAATGCGACATATTATCGACTGGCTACCCTTTTTGCAACATTGGGAAAACAAGAAATAAACTGGATGGAAGGTGGCCACAAGTTCCATCCAGATCTCCAGCAAACATTTCAGATATCCATGTCGCACACAAACGAGATGGGTGCTATATGATTTTCCCGTCACGAACACAGTTTCAGGTTACTGAATTTTCATGCCTGCTTGAAGGCATCATACAGAACAATTACGTTGTTAACCTACGACGAAGAACATGTGACTGCGGACGTTTTCAGACTTTCAAGTACTCGTGTGCGCACTCATTTGTTGCATGTGCATATGTTCATTTCAACGCAATGACACTCGTTATCAGGTATACGACTTGAAAATGTTTTCAAGGTATACCGCAACGAGTTTCCTCCTATCGAAAATGAACACGATCATGCATTAGTCGACGATGAACCTAAGATACGGCCAGATCCTTCCTTGCGACGCAAGAAAAAAGGTTACCCGTGCTCGACTAGGATTCATTGAGCCGAGGATATGGTTCCAAAAGAACGGACAGAGCAACCTAGGCTGTGTACAAAATGTAGGAACCCCGGGCACGACAGGAGAAAATGTCCTCTTAGGACAGGGCCTCAAATCAACTAGTTGTTCTTCTAATTGTAATGTTTACATTATAAAAGGAAAATGGTTTCATAGCATTTTATGGTCTTCTAATTGTAGACAATGCTGAGAGGATCCGATAAAATATAACAAAATTGAATTACACATGCCTATCTACCATTTGTTTCCATGTTCTTCATGATAAAAAATGACAACATAGCATTTTCAACGTGATATTTAAACATGTTCAGATAAAATAGACTCCCTGATTTCTGGACTTTTGTTAAATTATGTTGTCGTACTACGACGTAAAAGTTCTACAACTAGAGAAATTATCATACATCCTTGCCCAAAAATCAAATTAAACATGTCTATCGACACTTGTTTTGATGTTACTCAATGCACAAAAGCAAGGCTATATAGCGTTTTTAACGCAATTTCAAGCAACGTTCGAATACCTTATACTGGATTATTTTTTCACCGTTTTACAGAGATAAATCCATAGTACGACGTCAATGTTCAATAACAAGAAAAATTATCCCCCAACATTATGCAAATTCACCTGAAACATGCCTACCGACACTTGTTTTTATGTTACTCAATGCATAAAAGCAAGGCTATATAGCGTTTTTAACGCACTTTTAGCAACGTTCCAATACATTATACTGGATTATTTTTACACTGTTTTACAGAGATGAATCCATAGTATGACGTCAATGTTCAATAACAAGAAAAATTATCCCCCAACACAGTGCAAATTCACCTAAAACATGCCTACCGACACTTGTTTTGATGTTACTCAATGCATAAAAACAAGGTTATATAGCGTTTTTAATGCACTTTTTAGCAACGTTCCAATACCTTATACTGGATTATTTTTACACCTTTTTACTGAGATGAATCCATAGTAAGACGTCGATGTTCAATAACAAGATAAATTATCACCCAACACGGTGCAAATTCACCTACAACATGCATATAAATCCATGTATATTCAGAAATTACACGATGAACTCGCGTTCCATTGAACGCGAGTTTCTTCATTATCTGTCACGATATCTTCATGCCATTTCGTGTAAATTTATCGCTGAACTCGTGTTTCGATAAACGCAAGTTATGTTAATCAATTAAAATAAACGATTATATGAAAGGCGGTGCCACATCAGCCAAAATTCGCGTTTGGTTGAACGCGAAATCGCAATTCGCGTTATGCAAAACGCGAAACATGCTTATGTGTGCAGAATGGGGGTATTTTTCCAAATGTAGTTCAAAGGGGGTGGTTTTTAGATTTTTTTACCAAAAGGGAATATTGAAACAATAATGCCATAAAAAATACTAACTTTAATGGCAGTAAATCTAAAATATAATAATATTTATCTTTAATATATATTATTATCTGGGTTTGCCTTTGAAAATGGGAGATGTCGAAAGCTTTTTTAAAGTATTTATCTTAATGCTGAAGGCAAATTAGTTTGACCTCGTAAGAAAGATAATAAAAAGGGTTAAAATTTAATTTGATCCTCATATTATATTCATTCTTCATATTAGTCCCTATAGAAAAAGATATTTGCAACTAATTACTCAAATTGCATTCTATCAACAAGTTACCCCAATAGATTAGTTTCATTAAGTTAAATGCTTATGTATTTCATTAACTAGTTAACAAAGCCCCAATTGATACAAACAGAAACGCTTCCACCACCACAAAATGAACACGTTCGAAAGATGAGTTAGAAGTGATTTTATTTTTAAAAAATATCAGTTCAACATTTTAACCAGAATAGTTAATGGTGCTAGCTATTTGGACTAACTAATAACAATATAAAAGTAGAGGGATAGAATCATATCAAATTAAAATATAAGAATTAAGTTCCAAAATTGAGCATAGTAGTGAGACCAAAATCATGATTTGACCCTGACCCTGACCCTTGACCTTTATTTTATTTGCCAGGTATCACTTTTCTTCACTTTATGTTAACACGAGACGACTTTTAATTAGTGGGATACATAAACGGAGTTACAAAATAAGACTTTTAAGTATCTAATTGGAATATTTTATTTTATAAATGCCAATACAATAAAAGTAACATAATTCAGGGGCTACTTCACGGATTAACCAATCATAAAACAATAAATAATCAAGGGAGGGAGAGATGACTGTTTAGTTGGGCAGTCCATATAGTTTAGGGTTTCATTCCCTTTTTAAACATTTCAATTTGTAAGAACATGATTTGGTAGATGATGACCGCCGTTGAGTTTTATGGAGTTAGTGACGGAAATTTTGTCACTAGAAAGCTAATTGTATTATATTTATGTTTAAGTGGCATAGTTAGGATTTTTATAGTGTGTAAAAATGAGGTACGTAATTTAAAAAATTTCTATAGCACTATAATAAGTATTATTGATCACGTATCTTAAAAATTAAGTGAGATTAATTTTATATTTTTCATGAAAAATTCTAATTTTTTTGTACTTTATAATGAGTTTAAAAGATATTTTAATGGGATCAATTGTACCTTAAAAACCTACATACATCCGTCTATGGATAGACACAATATATGCGTAAAGATGAAAAAAAACAATCACTATTAACGAAAGATAATAATCCTATACAAAGAACATAAACGGCTATCCAATTCGAAAATAAAATACCAACCCAAGACTGTTTGTATCTGTGTTGACTTGCTGAAACTGATAAGAATGAATGCATGTATCGTCCATTTTGCAGTCTCAAGTTCCCATAATTCATTGGTTGACTGAGAGAGAGCACTTGTAAAATAAGTGCTCAAATACATGATTCAGTGTTGGGTACTTCCTCTAGTGCACTTGGTTGCTCACTTCCTTTTTCATTTTCTAATCATTCATACCACTAATTAACCTTTTCAGTTCCTGCTGTTTATGTTATTTGAGTGCTTTACATCCTATGATATTTAGATTTTACAATAATACTTACAATATTCATATCCGATACTTGTGTCTAATACATAATCGGATATAAGTATGATCTTATATATGTATAAACTGTAGGGAAACGCCGGTATACCCTATGGCGCAGCGGAAAAATTATTCGACGTATTCCGCCAGTGATCCACGTACGAGGAACGAATCCGAGGTGAAAAGGGATGAAACGTTACCTTAAATAAATCTAAAAAACCACAAGGAGTTAGGGGAATCCAATTCTTCTAGCATGATATCGAATCCATGTCGTCACAACAGCGTTCCGACCTCTACGCAGTCCACCCGAATGAAACGAACAATATTTTACTTCTTTAACAGTTAGAGAGGTTTTTCGCAAAAAGTATATTTCGTCTGCTATACCTTATGCCTTTATATAGCATTCAAAAACCTAATTCTAATTAAATTCGGATTCGTTAAATATACAATATATTTAACCGAATATAATTAAATATGTAGAATCTGATTCTACTTTAATTATGTTTCTTTAGAGATATATATATATTAATAGTATTTAATAATTACAATAATTATCTAGTATTAAAATATATAAACAAGATTATCTATAATTATAATAATCTTAGTTTTTTTACTTATTACGTGTACAACAAATATGTACACATGCTATCAAGTCGATATTTGTTTGTTTCAATCATAGTGTGTAACCCTTGTAGGTTCATGTAACGTTAGTAGTAATATCTAGAACAATTCTAATATTACAAGCAATGAGTGGCATCTAGCAATGCATCATTGCTACCTAAGTTACAGGAAGTCGTGATTAACTCTTTTCAAGTATTACATCATTTTGTCCTCATATCTAGATCGAACGCAAATCATGGAATAGTCACACTTGTATAGTCCATCTAATATTTCTTGATATCTAGAGTAGACTATTATAAACGAATAAATATAATATCTCTTATCAATTTATTCGATCATGATCATGCATTTTTTAGTCTCACTCAATCAAGTGGCCTATGATATTACTCTTATTATGTAGAGGGACAAATCATATCTTGATCAACCATATTTCGCTACATAGATTGCGACATATCCAATATTAGTCTTTATAGTGTAGTCAGTTACGACACACATTTGACCACATCAAAATATGTCACTCACGATGTTGAAATAATGATGATCTCAAGTCCGAGGATCATACATGTAGTTATCACTATGAGCAATATTGTGACTGTCACATAATAATCCAAGAAACATACTCATAGCGGGTCAGTCCAATATGTCGTTCTCTAACACATACTTATGTATTGATTTTGACATCTTCATGTCAATGACAACACTTTGTCATCAATCAACTACATATTAGTCTTAATATATTATTATTGTCCATGCCCACAATAATACTCGACTAAGGACATTCAAGAATAACTATATTATTCTAAAGACTTTATTATATTTCAGTTTATTTATAAATGTACAGAATACGACTGAAAAATAATAATAGTTTTATATTAATAAACAAAATAAAATAATTATGTCTTTTACATCTATCTTATGATTGGTCTTAATACAACGTAGACGAGGGAGTGAAAGCATGAGTTGCCGGTCAATTATTCAGTTCAAAGTACAAATCTTTATCTGCAAAATCTAATTTTACTCAAACCTGAACTAACTGTAAATGAAAGATCTTAAAGAAGACATAGGGAACTGGTAATTTCCTTCATAATCATTCCAATGAATCATCATCTCATCAATGGAGGAAAAGCAGTCCCCAGCCTAAGGTTCATGAGCCAAAGACTTATCTTCTTCCTCCTTAATGGCGTTAATCATGGTGACAACCTGGTTAATGCTTGGCCTGGACTCAGGAGCCTGGTTAGCACATTTGATAGCCACCTGCAGCAGATTCAGCATCTCCTCTTCACTCGCACCCTCCGAAATTAACGCCTTATCGAAAACTTCGACCGTCCATTCTTCGCGAACTACCGATTGAACCCATGAAGTTAGATCGACTCCATCGTTTTGAACCAGCTTTCCAGTAAGTAGCTCAAGCAGAATCACACCAAGGCCATAAATGTCTGCTTTGAAACCACTAGTTGCAGTGTCCTTGGTTTGTTGCTGCATTGAAGAGGGTTCCATAGGATCCATGGCCATCAGTCCATATTCACTTATGCAGGGTTCCATGTTGCTCTTCAGCATGATGTTTGAGGATTTCAAGTTACCATGAGGGATTCCATCGCCATGAAGTTCATGGTGCATGAATGCCAATCCCTCTGCAATTTTGGCTGCAGCACTGAGTCTGCTAGCCCATTCGAATCTTCGTCCCGATCGGTTCCCTGAAATACATACGCGATTAGCTGCTCAAGTATATTGATAACAATTTGAATGAAGAGAAGAGTATGGTTACCATGGAGAAGAGTGAAGAGACTTCCATTCAGCTGATATTCATAAACCAGAAGCTTCTCATGCTTCGAACAATAGAAAGCGAGAGGTGGCAAGACGTTCGGATGCTTCAATTGATTTAGCCTCAGCATCCTCTGCTTAAACTCATCGGTCGAAATCATCCAACCTTTAATCCTTTTCACAGCCAACACCATCCCATTCTCAAAGATGACTCTGTAAAGGGTACCATGTTTTCCCCGCCCAAGCAACTCAGCTGGAGCTCTAAGCAAGTCCTCAAACTTCAAATCACTTACTGTAGGACTGGTCAGAACCACTAGTGAAGATGAGACCATTAAACTCTCGGTGGAATTGATGGAAAACTCGGATTTACTCACATCGGTTTTCAACTCGACCGACGTAAAACTAGGCTTGGTGTCAGCAAAGTCCTCCACTGATGCTAACTTATTTGGACTTGGAGCTGGAGCTTCAACACTTTGTACTTTCTTCCTAGTGAGCCTGAAAACAATCAAACCAACAATAACCAATCCCAAAGCAATATAACCTGAGAACATAAGGATATCCTTATTGGAAAGACCCTTTGATTTCTTTTTTGAAGATGGACATGTCTTCTGCAATATTTCTCCACACAATCCAGGGTTGTTGAGATAACAGTCTGCATGGAATTTCTGATACACATCAGGAATTGGACCCTGGAAATTGTTGTTTGAGACATTGAATTGATCAAGATTTGAGAAATCGAATTCCGGGATCTCCCCTGTAAGCTGATTGTTTTGAGCTAAAAACATTTGGAGACCTGAAATCCTTCCCAAACCTGGCAAATCACCACCAAATCTATTGTTTGATACATCAAGTTGTATCAGGTTACCTAACATTGCCATGGAATCTGGAAGTTTTCCAGTGAACTGGTTCCCTCCCAAGAACAAACGAGTTAATTGTTTGCACTTTGCAATATCAGCTTGGACTTCACCACCAATGTTGTTCAAGCTAAGGTTAAGAAGATTAAGTGATGCTGCAATGGAACCAACATTACAAAGAGCAGTGGCATTAAGAAAACCTGATAAACCTGAATTATAAAACACTATTTTCTTAACCAAACTGTTGGTCTTAGTATCACAATCTACACCCTTCCACTTATCCCTGCAAGGATCCGAACTCGAATTCCAACCGATATTCGGGTCGGAAGGGCCAGTGTTGTTGAACAACCCTGTAAAGAATGTGACCAACGAATCCCTGGCTACATCATCCACTGAATCTGCCACATGAATGACAAGAAACAATGGAACAAAAAGAACCCAGATTGAGATTTTTTCCATTTTTCCCTCTCTTTGAAACTTTGATTCAAACAGGTTTGCCATAAAAGTAAGAGTTTAAAACGAAACTGGAATTTTCATTGGTTGGGATTGTGGAAGGTGGAGGAAATCTCGAGGCTTTTGATGATTGCCGGAAATAATATAATAAAGATTTGATGATCCATTTGGCTGAATATACAACAAGAATTTGTAGTTTTATGCATTGGATCAATGTTATAGAATCAGCCAATTGGCTTTCAAAGATATAAGCCGGCAGCAACAGGAAACATGGAACCTTATACGTCATGGCTTTTTACAATGACGAATATTCATCAGTGATTCAGAATGTATTCAACGTAAAAAATTGGGTAAATGACACAATTCATCACTCAACTTTACTCTCACAATTGTTTTGATCACTAAAATTTAAAAATTCTTAATTTTGACATTGCTCTTAATTTGATCACTCTTCCGTTAAATCATAAATGGTTAGGAATATATACGGTTTGGTTCATTTTAATTTTTAAAATTTTTAATATTGTATCGTTTTCGATTTGATTAAACGTAGTTTTCAGTTTTTTCATAACAACGTCAAGTTTTGAGATTTTTGTATTTTATTTTAGTAACAAAATAACTTTATTTTATGAATTTGTAATATTACTCGGTAATTTTAAAAGTCATTTTCATAATATTTTTTAAATGATTTTCAGGTAAATAAAAATAATTAATTTTTCATATATAGTATTTTTTTATTAAGTGGAGAGATATTATTTTCCTAAGGCAAATGTTGAAATTCAAACTCATGTAAAATGGGGTAACATGAGTATCCTTGGCTACTCAAGCAATTAGTGGATCTCTTGTATACAATATTTTAAGTATACAACACTTATTGTATATTATAAAATAATTAAAATTAATTATAAATAAAATAAAAACTTAAATATTATTAAGTGATTAAATTTTAAAAAAAATAAACAACAATAACCAAAATAGAAGTGAAGAATAAAGTTAAGTGATGAATTCTGTAATTTACCCTAAAAGTAAAAAATTAGAAATCATATATCTAAATTTAATTCTTATTTTATATGCATGGAATGAGATGATAAATATTTTTATACAAGCTGGCTTCATCAGTTTTAACTTTGTATTTGGCTTTTTACACATTCTTCTTTCTATTTCTATTTCTATCTCTTTTGATTAAGATATAAGTTTATAAAACATAGGCATGACAAGGATGGAATTGAACTGAAAATGAGATTTCCTTGTCGGAATTTCCCAGGATTGGTATGAATCACGATAGACTTCATTCTCTCATGTCTTAACCAAAGAAAAGCATATCGCATCTAATGCTTTCTTTTCAACTCATCATATATTTCCAAATCTCTCATTAGAATTTTCCATTTCTTTTATGAAAATGCCCGGCATGTCTTTAAGGATTGAACTCAGACTTAATCTAATTAATTTATGGAACTATATTTTTTTTTCATAGCCCATCTGTGTCTTATATATATAACCAACAGGGGCTAGTCCAAGTTTCGCTTAAACAAGTCCCGGGTTTGACTGTTTGAGACCTTGTGTATCCAGAAAATTTCCACCGGGAGACTCACCTACCAAAACCTGGTGCGACGCGGGTCTGTCCGAATTATTTAGGGAAAAGTCCTGGAGAACTGGGAGGGCAACCATATATGTATACATATTAGAAAGTAAAATTATATCCTTTTGCCTTACCTTTAAAATAAGATCATGTTGGTTGAAGTAAAAAAAAAAAAAAATCATGTTATAATGCAGTGAAGTTGAGCAAAAGGATTAGATGTTGATTGCCATTCCCTCGGGTCTTTTGTGTTTACGAGACAGGAATATCCTCTCGAAGAGGTCTTTTTGATCAAGTTTACAAGTCAAGAATCCAATGTGATATCTAGGGTTTTATTATATCAACATGTTTCATTCAACCCTTAATTACCCTTTCTTCTTCTTCTAAAAGAAAGGCAACCAAATGGAAGAGTTTTTGAGAAAACCCGGTAATGTTTTATTTTCTTTCTCTTAAAGAAGTAAACAGTTTTGTTTTTATAGAAGATAGAAACCCTAACACTCAAATTGTTGGTGATGTTCTGCAGAAATCATAAGAGTTACAAGAGACCTTCCACCAGCTCTCTATATATTCAGCATAGAGTCCTTCCCTTTACTGGTTGACACGGGTGGAAAAGTATGAATCCCAGGCATTTGACGTTGACAACTTCAAATGGTAAACTTGTTTCCATTGGAGTTTCCAATGGAAAATTGTTATAAACCCACAATTCAAAGATACGGACAATGTGAATACATGGGATGACGTATAACTCGTATTGCAGCTAGTAGGGCAATTAGTCCGTAACAAATTGTAGGGTTGTAATGCTTGTTTTTCTTTATGCCAATTGTTATAAACAAACATCTCTTCCTTTCTATTTTCTCTCAGAAATTTCTTCTCTTCTTCCTCTATTCTTATTTCTGAAGATTGTTTGAAACTCAATTGTACGATCAGTTCATTACATTGGTGCTTTCATTGAGAGTCGAAACTTATGGCGACAATTATCGGAAACATATGAAACAAAATAGTGAGATGCTTCAAAAAATACTCAGACAAATAAAATTGTTGTCGGCTCATCTCGATATAGTGGATGAGAGTGAAATCAGTGAAGCCAAGGAAGTTTTGACTAAGCAAGAGGACTCAATCACAGAAATCCACCAGGTATTCGACGAATTGTCAAAACCAACTGACACTGAAATTGTCGATCTACCAGGAAAAGTTGTGGCTAAGCAAGACAACCCAAGCACAATGATCCACCATGTGTTCGACGAATTGTCATCTACAACGGACACTGAAATTGTCGATCTAATTCAGGGCGGTATGAAGGATGAATTTAAAAATGACAGAGCAATGACTCAGGGTCGTTCTGAGATGGCGCCGTTGTTGCACACTGCCAATGAATCAGATTATATGGAACATGGAGTACAAAGGTTTACAAATCAGATTTCCCCTCGACATAAGGTTTATGAGCGGATAGAAATGTACGGGATTCCTGTTCCAAGATATGTCATTGCAAGTAGAGAAGAACCGTACCAAGTGTTGAATTATTTTATTGAAGAAAAGGATTATGTTGAGGTCCATGGAAATCGTTTTTGGAAGCCATTTTTGGAGAAGCATGTTGATGGAGATAATCATAACATGCTGATCTATTACCCATCTTCGGAAGAAGAAGACATGAAAAATGTGTTTAGAAAGGCTGGGAATAGATCAAGGGTACTCCATTCGGATGTTAGAAGAGTAAGACCAGATGGTTCGTACATATACAAGGAGTTTAACTCCATGGAAGGAACAGATGTCGAGGTCTATACTATTAGCTCCGAATATGTTCTTGCAGAGGTTAGAAAGTCTCTTGTTGTGGATGAGGTTATTAGGCCTAAAGGCAATTTAGAGGAAAAGAAAACATTCAATTTGTGAATACTTGGCTGTTTGTCAATATACAAGATCCTTTGGATGCCAATGCAATAGTTGAACCTTGCATCACCTGCAAGAGTTGATAATTGAAATTACTACACTGAAAGAAAGGTTGAGACTACAGTCAAAATCATTACAAGAATTAGAGGGATTGTTGTCTGGGCGAGAGACTAATCATATCGTTCAATTTGATCCGGGGGGAAGACAGATAAATATGAAGCAAAAGCTCAGTGAAGGAATTATTTGTTGTAGTAGTAGACTATACTCTTCTTCCGTATTATTGGAGAAAAAGAAAGACGACACAAGAAAGTTTTGTGTTATAACCGAGCTGTGAACTCCACTACTATCAATAATCATTTTTCTATTCCGACTATTGTTGAGTTTGTTGACGAATTGGATGAATTGAAGGTGTTTTCCAAGTTTGATATGTTTGCTCGTTACTGTCAAATTCAAGTAAAATTAGAGGATGTGTGTAAAAAGGTCTTTCGATCATTTGTTGGGCAATATGAATTCCTCGCCATGGCCTTTGGATTGACCAATGAACCTTCAACTTATCAAGCAACCATGAATGGAGTTCTCCGACCATTTTTAAGAAAGTTTATGCTTGTTTTTTTTTATAATGATATTTTGGGGTGTAGTAAGACTCAAGGCTTGATGTTAGTCTCAGCAAAGGTAGTTGCGATTCAAACTTGGTCGACTCCAACTATTGTGAAAGAGGTTTGGCAAGAACTGTCTAGGCTACAAGGAATTAAGTTGGGTCTGAGTTCACTGTATCATGATAATCCCACTCTCCTCAAGGCTTGGAACCAGATCAATGATCCCAAGAGGCCTTTAGACAATCCCCTTAGACCCCCATTTCAAGACGTTTACAAGATTGGTGGCATTGCAACTGTTTTTGTTGGTCATGTGGAGACTGGTGTTCTTAAACATGGTATGGTCGTGACAATTGGTCCCTTTGGTCTGACCATTGAAGTCAAGTCTGTTGAGATGCACCATGAATCCCTCTCGAAGGCCCTTCCTAGTGATAATGTCGGGTTCAATGTTAAGAACGTTGTTGTTCATGATCTCAAGCGTGTTTTATTTACTTCAAACTTTAAGGATGATCATGCCAGGAAGCTGCCAACTTCACTTCTCAAGTCATCGTCATGAACCAACCTGCCCAGATTGGAAACGAAAATCCCCAATCTTCGACTGTCACACCTCCCACACGATTGTGAAGTTTGCTGAATTGTTGATCAAGATTGAAAGGCGGTTTTGCAAGGAGCTCGAGAAGGAGCCCAAATTCTTAAAGAATGGTGATGCTTTGATGGTGAAGATGACTCCCACCAAGCCTATGGTTGTGAAAACTTTCTCCGAGTACCTACCTTTTGGAAATTTTGTCGTCAGGGACATGTGCCAGAATGTGGTCGTTGGTGTCATCAAAAGCGTTAAGAAGAGAGACCAAGCTGGTGCCAAGGTTACCAAATCAGCCGCCAAGAAGAATTTTTACCTTTCATTTTATGAGACCAATTTTGATATGTTCCAAGTCGGTGATCGATATGTCCCGAACCTTGAGGACAAGGTTCTGTCTAAAGGCGGGAGTAATGTTATGAACCCACAATTCAAAGATACGGACAATGTGAATACATGGGATGACGTACAACTCGTATTGACAGCTAGTAGGGCAATTAGTCCATAACAAATTGTCCTAAATATTAAAGGGTTGTAATGCTTGTTTTTCTTTATGCCAATTGTTATAAACAAACATCTCTTCCTTTCTGTTTTCTCTCAGAAATTTCTTCTCTTCCTCTATTCTTATTTCTGCAGATTGTTTGAAACTCAATTGTATGATCAGTTCATTACAAAAATCAGATATGCTGTGTATATATGTGAAAACATTATTATATGATAAATCATAAAAGTGAATTAGGGAAGATGGGCAAACATTTTCCCCCCATCTTCTTAACTATTTTCTATGGCATTTACAGGAGGTTGTCACTGTTCCCAAATGGAAACAAGAAAAGCAATGGCGACGGATTCATCTCTCTTTACTTACAAATTGAAGAGACTTAAAACGTTCCTCGTACTTGGGAAGTAAATGTTAACTTTAGGTTCTTCATTCTTTATCAAATTCGTGACAAATACTTTACTATTGAAGGTGTATCCCTTTATGTGCATACCTATAAAAAATAAGATTTATTTATGTCGGATGAATATTGAACTCAAATCGAATCTAATATAAAAATTAATTATTCTTTATTGACCCGGTTGACAAATCATAATTCTAATCCTAGATAGAGGGGAAGGGGAAAGGGGACTATAGGGAAAGGAAATGGAGTGTTCCTAGTGGGTCTAGAACTCGTGACCTAAGAGAATATGAGAGAACAAAGATGAGCAGCTTGGCCAACCAACTATTGCTCAATTGACAAACACTTTAAAATATAAATTCTAGAATTGATGTTCATCGAATTTAAACAAATGTTTATGTGCATACGTAAGTACATGTATATAAAATAGATATGATTATAGGTCAAGTATCGATTCATGTTACAACTTTTAACAGAATGGGTCATTGCTCAATTGGTGTCATTGGACCACTTTAAGGAAGCTTCAAATGGATACTTGGTTGATGGTTGGTGCACATTTGGGGTGGAGATCTTTGTGATTAAACCAACAGGAAAATTGGAACGTGTTTCAATGCGGAAGCAGCCTCCCAACAACACAGTTACTTTCCAACTCCGTAACTACTCGAAATCATTCTCCGAATACTATACTTCTAATGTTCAAACTATTGGGGACTCCAAATGGTAAACACATACTCACCTATTTATCAAGTTAAAGATCGTGTTATTATGCTCCGTCAAATCAAATTCGAGTAGTTTACAAACACTAGTATCTTAATTATACTCAGATATCATCTTTTAAGAGTGATTATATAAAACAACATTACTAAATTCTCAAAATACACAGGGAATTGATAGTTTACCCTAGAGGAGATGGAACGTGGAAGAATACATCACTTTCTGTGTTCTTGGGGTTGGTCGAGGGTTACAAGCTTCCATGCCAAGGAAAAGTGTATGCGAAATACAAGATTAGGGTCAAAGACCATTACAATTCCGCTAACACCAGGGAAATTACAGGTAATCTACCCTAATTTTAACGCCCCATGCAAAAATAATCAAAATAAAACATAAGAAACAACATAATTAAAATGTATCAGTAAATTAATTTTATTTTTGATTATTTTTTAATAAAATTTCTAACTAGAAAAAAAAAAAATTTGCTATTGAACTACAACCTAAAGGAGAAAGAGGAGAATGGCACAAATGCACCCTATACTTTTCCAAATTTGCTAATGTGGTGCCTATGTTTTTTAAATGTTTAATGTACCCCTGTACTTTGTTTTCGTCTTTTAAAATGTCCCCTAAGACTAACGCCATTAATTGATGACATGGAAGAGACTCGCGGCGCTCTTATATGCTGCCACGTGTCACTTTTTTCAGAAAAAAAATCACTTAAAATTAAGGGATTTGTAAATAATTTTACCTACCCTTTTTCATGCCAAAACACAAAATAGCAAACAATGCAGGGCATGAGAACAATATTACCTCTTCGTTTTTCATTAAATCAGACGACTTTTTTCACCCTTTCATAAATAAAAAAAAAAAAACCTACCAGTCTTCTTCTCCACAGTCACTGTCGCAATCGCTGCAGATTCCTCTCACCGTTCAGGCAACAATCGCCACCAACCTGAAGCGCTTCTTTTTCTCTATTGTTCCATCATTTTAAATTTCTCTAAAGCCCCCAAAATATCACGAAATCAAATCTTAAGTTTCACACATTTTTTCGACTTCCAGAAAGCAATTGTTATCTTATTAAGGTAAATGAGTTTGCTTTTTGTTTAGTTTCCATTCATGAGTCAAATTATGAATACCCATTTCTTTGGTTTGTTTATGCATTTTTTAATAAAAAAAATGAGGAGAATGATGCATTTTTAGTATGAGAACCTCTTTGTTTTGAATATATTGGTCATAAAATTCTAGAGCTTGTTCTATTTTGTTTAATGAGTTTGAGCTAATTTACCATCCCTTTCAATTGGCTGCAATACAATAGATTTACAACGTAAATGCTATTCTTTTTTGAATTTGCTTTCCTTAGTGTTGAAATTATTTGTCATTTTCTTACTTTTAGTTTCTTTTTGCAGTACTCCAAGATTATTCTTGTGCTAATTGGTGAGATTTTTTATGTTGCGAGGGGCGCAATTTCTAAATGATCATCAGAAAGGTATAGCTTAAAATGGTAGATAAATTTAAGGATGCAATTGTAATTTTTTTATAATGAATTTTGGTTGTTGTTTAATTCTTCAAATCAATACTTATTCATCCTGTCAATGGTAGTAAAGTTACAAATCTGAAATTTGTTTATGGGAGTTAAATTTAATTATACTGAAGCTGTAAGTTTTATTCTTATAATTTCTCTTAGCATCTTCTTCAACCATTCATCAATATAGTAAATGACATATCATACTTGCAATTTACACTGAATTCTGTTTTAGCTCTCAATTATTTACAGATTAATGATTTTCTGTGCAATATCTTCTTAAAGTATTTACTATTATCGGCATACTTCACAACCAAAAAAACATTCAAGTCTAAGCCAAATCCAGCTTAATATTGTCAAATTCATGAGTCTTTATAGAGATGAATATTCTGCTAATAAGTGGAGCTTTTTGCTGGTGGTGAGCTTTGTTGATTGAAGCTAATATTTTATTACGACTTTTTTGAATGTTCGAGTTGCTTAGTTGCGAAGGTTTCTTAACAGCTCTGTTGCATTTTTTTTATCCATTAAGTTTAATCTTCAGAACTTATAGTTCTTCTTAATGTTTGCTGCAATTTTACTGTTTGATGTACATTTTTTATTAGTGAATAGTTTGTTTTTTATTTGTTTATAAATTTATGTTAAAAGGAAAATTTTTCGAACATGGTATTTATTTTTTATTTCAGCAAATAAAGAAATAAATATTTGATTTTTCATTTCTGCAAATAAAGAAATAAATGAAGAGATTTAAATGAAAACTAAAAGATTTAAAAGAAAAAGTTTACTGGGATGTGTTTTTCATAGAAGAAGAAGAGCATGAAAAAAAATAATCAGACGAAGGAAAAAATATTAAGGAAAAAATTTTGATACACATGTCGTGTTTACACGTGCCTCTTAGTTTTAGGGTTTAAGTTTAGGGTTTAAGGTTTAGGGGTTTGGGTTGTAGGGCTTAGAATTTGGTGCATAAGGTTTAAGGTTTAGGGTTTAGTTTTTTAGGGTTAGGGTTATAAATTTAGGATTTGTGTTTCTATAGTGTAAATACACAAGCTTGTGTAAAATTAATTTTACACAGCCTGTGTATCAAAGTTTTACCCAAATATTAATAATGTTTAGTTTTTCTTTTTGGAGAAAAGGTGAAATTATTCTCATGTCCTTCATTTTCTGCTATTTTGTGTTTTGGCGTGAAAAAGAAAGGGATAAAATTATTTCAAAATCCCTTAATTTTAAGTAATTTTTTTCTGGAAAAATTGACATGTGGCATCATATAAAAGCACCACGTGTATACGAAAGCAAAGTACAAGAGGTACATTGAACATTTAGAAAGCATAGGCACCACATTTGACAAAGTATAGAGGATATTTGTGCCATTATCCCTTTTAGTCTGATCACTAATATTTGAATAGTTATATTTTTTATGAGGAAAGAAAGAAATTAGCTAAGGGTGTTACAAGAAAGAGATCACTCTAAACAATACTATCATCTTGAAGAGAATTCAAAATCATATATGAAGGATTGCTAATATTATCGATTTATTATATTGATGAGTAGTTTAAATGATCACTTTTCATCTTTAAATATGCCTTTAAAGATGCGAATATGATAGTGATCTGGGTTTTATTATGAGTTTTTCGTGCGAACCTTTAATTCTGGAAAACACACTGAAAAGAGGCAAAATTCTGCAAATTTTATCTTGAGTCAAGGCTGGGCTAGTGGGCATGAATCTGGGCATGAGAATTCTGACTGGACGCCACGGCAGCTCTTATAGAAGATGACGTCAGCACTTTGATAGCTTATCAGACGAATTTAAAATTTAAATTTGGGATTATCATTTGTATTTAATTTAAATATTTTTATGATTTATCTTTTATCATTTTAGGGTTATCTTATGGTTTTTAGATACTATAAATACCCCATATGGGGTAAGCTATCAATGATCTCTTGTTCTTGGCTTGTTTATGCTTTTAAAGCTTTTATAAATTTCCTTTATCTTACGTTATTCTTTTAAGTTCTTTTTCTTTATTTTAATGCCAAGTATGACTTCTTCTATAGTCATGCTTAGCTAAATTTACCATTAGCCGATAGTTAAGTGAAATCCAATTTATTTCGTGAGAATTGCAAGAGCTCTTCATACCTTCAAACTTTTTTCTTAATTTCCAGCATTACTGGATTGGCAATCGGCTTTTTCTTTAAACATCTCAACTCCTTCATTCCAAAAGCGCATATTGGCTTGATCGACGTTTTGATCTACCGTTGGGGACAAGAGTAGGCTTGTAGCAAATTCAACTCCCTAAGAACAAACTTAGCGGCGGTCTGCTGAGAGAAATCAAGATCGAATATGATTCTCGTTGATACAAAATTATCCGAGCACGAGCTTTTCTAGCACAGAATACAGCATTGGCATTAGCATTAGCATTGATTGCCGTCTTTAATCTAAAAAAAAGTGCTAAATTCTAAGGATTGACCTTGGAAAATTAGTTCACCATAGAGAAGAGCAAGTTACAACGGTTGGGCCTTGTAGACTGTAACCGGCAAGAACTCGAAGTAAAATCTATTTCAGTGATCGAAACGAGTTGAGACGACGCAAAGCTGGAGGCTATATATTATCATAATTACTTTCAAATATTTACTTTCCTTTATTTATCATTTTCGTTTGCTTAGATTTATTCAACTCATTTCGCTAAACCTTTTTTCGCTATATTAAATTCTCCAACCACTCAAACGGCTAGAATTCAATGAAAACAACTAATGAACCTTCATCGATCAACATCACCCTTTGTGCTCTTAGAGTCAAATTCTTGTACCCAATTTGTATTCTTCATTGTAATCTTTTATTTCAAGTTTGGGTGGGCAAATATCCACCTTGTGAGGTCATTTTCTTTTTGCCATTTTCTTTCTTGTAAAAGAGTGATCTTTGATTAAGCTTTGGTAGAAAGCTTTGATCGGTTGTAACGGTTGCCTCCTTAGCCTAGAAAAATGGAAGAATTCAATAGTGAATTGTTGAAAATCCTTAATAGGAAGCTAAGGTAGTGGATGTAGAGCTTGTTAGAAGCTTGAACCACTATAAATTATTGTGTCCCTTTGTCTATCTATTTCCTTTTGCTTCCAAACTTTTTAAATAAACAATTCACCCCCTCGTGGCCACTTTCATTGTTGATTGATCATCCTAACACAGTCTTTTGAGTGGGAGGAAGTTGTGGTTGAAGGAAAACGGGATGGTGTTACTCTTGGTATGAATTCTGAAAATAATCTTTTGAATAAGGAAAACAATATTACTGATGAAAGTGAAGTGGAACGGAAGGAAGAGCCTTCTGATGCTCCAAAGAGTTCCTCTGGCTCTGTTGAATTTGGTAGAATACTCTCTAAAGGTTATTTGGAAGAGGAGTCTGACCTACAGGAGGCAATAAGGAGAAGTCTAACAGATGTAGTTGTTGAAAAATCTATTTATTTTCCTTCTGAAGTTGTTGAATCAAAAACCTTTGGTGAAAACTTGGATGAAGGTTTTGGATCTCCGCACGAAAAGGGTAATATGGGTGGACCAAGTTCTCCAGGGAATAATGTTAATTGGCAGAATAAATCTTGTGAAAATTTAGATAGACTCCAGAAGCTGTATACTGCGAATGAGCCAAATATATCAGAAAGCTTAAATTCTCCTGAGAGCCTGTCACCTATACATAATTCTGATAAAAGCACGACACTATCAAATAAACCTTCTGAAAGATCTGATGGTTCTCATTCTGAACAATCAAAGCACAATGCAAGGACAGAATCAGTTGCAACATTGGAAAAGGTCAATTTTCTTACAGGGAGGCTCTTGGATGCTTCTAAGGAAGTTGACAGGTTGCCAACCATCTCTGACATCGGGTTTAAGGATAGTTCTCATAGTATAAATGCAGAACATGGTGAACTTCCTGGTGCCATTCTGGTTGATAAGAAAACAGGTTCTGAAGATGAACCATCTAACCTGGTCGGTGATAAGAAAAGTAGTGTTGAAGCTGAACTGTTCATTACGGATCAAGATAAGAAAAATAATTTTGAAGCTAAACCATCGCAGCAATCAATTGAGACAGTTGGCTCATCCATTCCCCCATTGAACTCATTTGCCAATAAAGTAATAACTGATATTCACATTGAACAAGAATTGGCAGGGGATATAACTTACAAAAATTGTGTCAACGAAGCAGAGCAGCATACTGACATGTCTACCATTAAGGGTGATAATATTGAAGAAATTAAGTTCTCAGAAACTAGATCGGATGAGGAACTGTTAATTCTAGGTCAGGAATGTATGAATATGGTAGATGAGCCAGAGGAAGCTTGAACGTAATGCAGAATCTGTGAGTAGTGAGATGTTTGCAGAGTGCCAGGCGTGTGTTCCGAATTTCTGTTTGCATTTTAGAACATCCATTGTCATGATCAACAGATCACTTGCATAGGCTTGTTAATCACCTTTTATGGATTCTGGAATCATTACTAACATGTTGTGGAAGCCAAATAGTTGGTACGGTAGCATTCGTCTATAATACAGTGACAAGGGTCTTAGACAAACATGTTAATGATTATACATTTCTGAACAATTAGTTTGCACACAAAAATCCATCAGACATGCTACTTGGAATTTATGTGCACGGACACACATATTTGGTTATTTTTCTCTCTGTGACTTGCATACTAGGGTGCTAGCTGCTTAAGAAAAGGGATATAACATGGTAGAGAATGTACATGAAAATTGTATCTTACTTGATTTGGTTCATATTGAGACATTTAGGTGTCTTTGAATGTTAAATTCTCTCTGCCTAATATTTGGTGACATGATGCTCTGCAGGAACTGCTGCAAATGTTTGGCTTACCGTACATTATTGCACCAATGGAGGCAGAAGCCCAATGTGCTTATATGGAGCTTACAAACCTTGTTGATGGTGTTGTCACTGATGATTCTGATGTATTCTTATTTGGAGCACGAAGTGTTTACAAGAATATATTTGATGATCGGAAATATGTGGAGACTTACTTCATGCAGGTCAGGATCTTAACAAAGCTACGAAGCAGTTATTTTCTTCTTGCACCTCAATTACTTTTCATTTTAAGCAGCTGTTTCATGCGTAAGATTAATTCCATGCTGTTTCTCATTTCTTTTTGAGGCTTCATAACAATAAAAGTGTTCTGTCAGTGTCAGTTGGGTGGATTCGAGGTTTTCAAAAGTTTTGCTAGTTTTCCTAGAATCTTTCCTGTGCAAACTACATCTGTCATGTTCTGCTTCCTTTTTGGTGGTTCTCTGGGGTCCTTATCAAGTATACAATCTGTACATCTTTTGCCTTATCACGGCCGTGTTACTTTTTATTTCTTTCCATTAAAGGTTTTTTGCTGTTGATTTCTTTTGCATTATTAGGGCCAGCGTCCGGTCCCTGCTTTTTCATTATGTTTGTCTTCTCCTCTCTCCCTTTCCCTCAATTTTTTGGTTTACTTGTTTCTCTTGTTCCGTCTCTCTCTTGTTCCAGTACATTGAGAAGGAGCTTGGATTAACTAGGGAAAAGTTAATGCGGATGGCATTGCTTCTTGGGAATGACTACACTGAGGGGGTTAGGTGAATAATGGAGGCATTTTGACTCCACTGATTTCATGAATTGAAAGAAATATAATTCACCTTTTTATTGTCAACTCCTTTCCTAGACCCTCTTTGTTTGGAATTGTTTCTTTTTTTAATGTTTGGATTTCTTGTCAATATTTATTATTTAGTTCTTAGTTTGTGCTCTTCTGCATTGATAACCTTTAAGTACTTGGTCTTTAACTTATGTACATTCTATTGCAGTGGAATTGGTATTGTTAATGCTATTGAGGTAGTGAATGCATTCCCAGAAGAAGATGGACTTCATAAAGTCCGGGAGTGGATTGAATCCCCAGATCCTACTATCTTGGGGAAGCTTAATGTGCAAGAAGGATCCAGTGCAAGGAAGAGAGGGTCCAAATTGACTGAAAAAGATGTCAATAGTGCAAAAACAAGCACAGGAGCCTCTGAAAGCAGCATCGGAGATCAGAAAACTTTTCAAGCTTACAAGAACAAGCAGTCTACAGATTGTATTGATGACATAAAGCAAATTTTCATGGACAAGCATGTGAATACCTTGTTTCCTCCTCATTACTTTCTATTTGCTTTTTATCACAATTATTATTGTTCTTTCCATGTTTTATGAATTTAGTATTCTATAATGTACCTACGTGAGCAAAAACTGGCATATACCCTCATCATTCCCAAGTGAAGCAGTTATTTCTGCATATTCTTCTCCACAAGTGGATAAGTCAACTGAGCCATTCACACAGGGAAGGCCAGATCATTTTGTCCTTTGCAAGTGAGTCGCCTTACAATTCGATCTTTAGCTTTCTTTAAAAAATGGTGAATGTTCAAACCTCTGCTTTTTAGCAAACATTTTAATAACAATTCTGATATGATACCTTTGTGGTTCTTACTGGAGTATGATGCTATTGCTATGTGGTTGAATGGAAGTATGTGATAATTGTTTTCTGATCTGCCTTGATTGTTTGCAGACTGTGCTGGGAGAAGTTTGGATGGGGTAGTCAGAAATTGGATGAGTTGCTTCTGCCTGTTTTAAGAGAATACAAAAAACGCGAGGTTAGATTATTTCTCACCTTCTCATATATACGTAGTGTCCACATGACTCAAAGCATTCACAGCAGCACCTACTAAAGAATCAGGAATGGTCGAAGTGATTGTTTATGGTTTTTTATTTTTGTGGTTCAAGGGACTTGTCATAGATGAAATTCCTGATACTGTTTTATTTTACTTGTTTAATGAAGACTCGATTGCGAATGGAAGCCTTTTACTCTTTCAATGAAAGATTTGCTAAAATCCGTAGCAAGAGAATTAAGAAAGTAGTTAAAGGAATCACTGGAAACCAGTCGTTGGAGTTAATAGATGATGGCATGTAGCAAGGTTCTAAAAGTAGGAAAAGGAGAAGAGTAGCCCGGTTCAGAATGGAGATAATAAAGCAGGGGAAACTTCAAACATGAAAACGGACATTTCTCAATATCAGAGCAAATCCATGGAGAAATTAGTGCCCAAGAAATCAAGGAAACGACAGCGCTCTGGGGAGGATGTTTCATCTCAGATGAGCACTCCAAAACCACAACTGCAGACATCAAGGAGGCAAAAAGCCAACAAACAATCAGCTGGGAATGGAAGAGGTAGAGGTCGCGGTGAAGGAAGAAAAATGCGTAAAGCAAGTCATGGTTTTCAACAGTCTGAAACCAGCCCTTCTGGTGATGATAGTGGCAATGATACTCGGGAAGTTGATGATGAGAAGTTGGATCAGCCACGGGAAGTGCGGAGGGTAAGCTAGTTTCATTTTCTTGGTTTAATTGCCCCTGAAAAGAACTACGGTTGAATTCATTTTTGGTATATTATGATTTGCTTCAACTCTATTTGTTTCTTCAGTCCAAGCGAACTCAAAATCCTGTGAGTTACACCATGAATGACCTAGAAGATGAGGCTGATGTGAGCATAAAGATTCCTCTGGTGAAAGATGCAAGGGAGAAAGAAGCAGGTAATGATGTAAAAGAAAAGATGCAACCTGAAGCTAGAGAGCCTTCTCTTGCCGACATCCATAGAGACTATCTTGAAACAGGTGGATTTTGCATGGACAAGAGAGGAACTGATCAACCTGATGAAAACCAAGATGTTGATCCCTCTGGAGCTGAACCAACTAATGATTACATGAAAATGGGAGGCGGATTTTGCACAGAAGACAGAGACAATAATCAACCTGAGGCAAACCAACATGTTGATACCTCTTCTGAAACCGAACTGACTAATGATTACCTGAAAATGGGAGGTGGATTCTGCATGGAAGAAAATGGCATTGTTCAAACTGATACAAGCCAAGCTGGAGATCCCTTTTCTGGAGCCGGACCCTCTAATGAATGCCTGAAAATGGGAGGTGGATTTTGCAATGAAGAAAGTGGGACAAGCAAGGATCTAGATGCCGATTACTACCAAGGTCCTGTACAGGCAACCGAGTCTTCAAAGTGCTTTGCTTTTATGGACAAAGCTGATGATGGCATCGGGTCAGCTGAACCATCTGTCAATGCTGAAGGGTTACTGGATAGACTTCAAAATGAAGGGAAGGCAAATAAAGATGGTTCCAAGGAAAGTGCACGACTTCAGGAGACAAGCTCAAGTGATGTCAGAACAACATTCATCGGCGGTCTAAGTGCAATGCCTTGCTTGAAGAGAAAGCGCCGGAAGAGGTGAACTGCAGTCGACTCTCTGGCTTGTCTGAAACAATTGGGAGCCTGGGAATTATTAATCTTTTTTTTTCTTGGAACTTCTGTAGACTAAAGTTTCTCTAGACTCCGGGATATCGGATTATAGATGACAGAATATATAGGTGGACGGGGAGGAATTTATTTACACGCTTGCGTTATATTTTATATTGTTTATATTTTAACTTAGCGATATAATTGTATTAGTCCTGTATTTGACGTTTTGAATGGATTTATGAGTGAAATATAATATCTGGGTCATGTAAATATAAATAAATTATATTAAAAAATTATATAAATCCACAAAAGAATTAAATAGTCTAAATAAACTAAAAATTATCTATATAATAATTAAGATTATAACCCAATTCATAAAACATAATAATAAAATTCTGAAGAACTTGGTCTTCCGTTAGGGTTTTGTTGCCATCCCATCCTGGTATATGGGAGTTGTTAAAGATTATTTAATCATTATTTTTTAAAAAAATAGAAAGCGAAGTTTATTTAAATTTCCATTGACCAAAAGATAAGTTTATTTAATTTGTCTTGTTCATATCATCTGAATTAACGCAGCAAGATAATATTTTATGGGTAATATTTTGATATGTAAGTTGCGTAAAAAAATTTATATAGCCCTTTATATATAAGTTATAAAAACTAAAACTTAAATCACTAACCTTAAAATCTAAACCTTAAACTCTAAATTCTAACCATAAACTTTAGATTCTATACCTTACACATTAAATTCCTAAACCCTAAAATTGAAAATTTTATATAAACTAAAATTTATATAAGCTTGTGTATCAAAATATTTTTTATTCTTTATAATCGATTTTTTTAATATCGATGACATAAATTTCATTTTCATAGGAGCATGATTATTGAATTCAACTGAAAATTGGGTTTGAGACCTGAGCGTGACCTTGCATTAAAAGTAAGAAATTATTGTACTACGCAAGTGGCTGATAAAGAAACAAACGATCGGTTCGTCTTCATGGAGGGTTTATTTGAAACTTTTTTATTTTTATTTTTTGTTCAAAGGGTTTATTTGAAACTTTATTATTCCATCTTGTGATTGTGATATATATATATATATATATATATATATTAAAAAAACAAAATTGACAGCCAGATTAAAAAAAATTGTTAATATTTGTCAAAATTTTGTTAATAGAAACCAGCGACACCATATCCATTTTATGACAAAATAAAAAATTTAATGTTTACTTTGTAAATTTTAAAAAATAATAATAAAAAGATTTGAATATAATTTAGTGATATTTTTATCGTATTTATAAAACTGACTTGAATAGAAATAAATCACATGTCCCACACTTGAGTACAAAATGCATCTAGCTTGTTACCTTTCATTGTAGGGACAGAGATATAATCATCATAAGCTATAAGGTTTAAATACAAAAATAGGACCATTACATCCTATTATTATTAAACTAGCATCTAAAATTTTATATTTCCCAGATTAACGTTATTATAGTGAACTCGCGATGCTTCTACGGCAAGTTCAAAAAACTTTGTTTAATTATTTTAAAATTTTATTATTTATTTTAAAAATTAAAATCGCAGTAAAAGCACGACAAGCTTAAAAAAATTATTTTGTGTTTTAACTTAATTACTCGCATTAACATACAATTAGGAACTCAACTATTAGAAATTCACCTCGTAATTTTAATATATTGAAAAAAAAAATAAACTATTAGGAACCAACTTTGATATTTAGTGCTATAAATTGCAAAAAAGATGTTGGCATTAGTTTATATATATAAACTTCGCTAGAATGTAAGTCTTTATTTTCTTATCAATGTGAGATTCTTGAAGCTAAATTATAGTAATAAACTGTTTAGTTCCAAGAAACCCACATTGATAAGAAACAAAAGCTTACACTCTAGCTTGGCCTATATATAACTAATGCCAAAATCTTTTTTTGCAAATCATTGAGGTAAATATCAAAGTTGATTCATAGTAGTTCAATTTCTTATATTTTCGTGTTCTTCAATACATTAAAGATGAGAAGTAAGTTTCTAATAGTTTGATTTTTTCCTTTTAGTAAAAAAAAATTGACTTAAAAAATTTAATTTAAACTCACTATACATGCACGACGAGTTCTAATTAGGATATGCTAATAATTTTTTAACTAATTTATTAAGTTAAAATCTAAAAAAAATGATAATGTTTTGAACTTTTCATGTTTTTTTTAAGGACGAATTCACTGAAACAGTGCTAGTTTGGGAAATATAGAATTTTAGTGTTAGTTTAATAATAATAGGATGTAATGGTCCTATTTTTGTCTTTTAAGCCAAGCTACAAGTTTTCCTTCGTTGAAAACCAAGATCTGCATATCTCTCCCTCCCCCTCTGGTTTTGCAAGTTTTCAGATAGTAAAGTATAATTTTTTTTCTTTCTTTCACGCCTGGAAAAAAGCTTCCTCTTTTTTAGAACAAAAAAGAAAAATGGGGCTAATTTCTTACATATGGAGTGCAGTTCCTTTTGTGGCGATGATAACAGTGGAGTGTACAGATGTGGGTATATCAGTGATAAGTAAAGCAGCTTTGAGCAAAGGAATGAGCAACGTTGTTTCTGTTGTTTATTACAATGCTTTGGGTACTTTGATCCTTCTTCCCTACTTCATCCTTTGCAGGTACTGATTCTCCCCATTTGTAATTGGATTGTTACAGCTTAAACACTCTGGATTTTCCAGATTCTTTTGCGAGAATTGTTTACAATTTGTTTGTGCAGAAATAAGCAAGCTCCTCTGACTTTGTCTCTGCTTTGGAGATTCTTCCTCTTAGGCTTGATAGGGTATGGGGAATTGAAATTTTGACATCTGGGTTTAAATTCATATGACCAAATTTTTATTTTCTTTTGGATTGTTGTTTTCCAGTTTTGAGACCTCTGCTGTAAAAAAGAACCAAATTTGTGATAATTTGTTGTTTAATTTGCAGAAGCTCAGGACAGATGGTGTTTCTTACTGGTGTCAAATTCAGCTCACCTACTCTCTCTTCAGCTTTAGTAAATCTTATTCCCATTTTCACTTTCCTGCTTGCTGTCATTTTCAGGTACTATGATGAACACTGTTATGAGTTAAACCTATGGTATTTTTCAACAACAAAATTTTGATTGAAATTCCAGTATTTAGCCAGTTATGTTACTCGAATCCGGGTGTGTGAGTTTCTGATATAAGAATTTGTGCATGACACGGGATGTGTTTATTTTCCCTTTTAAGATTTTCTATGCATTTGGAGAGTATCATAACACCATACTGTCAAAGAAGAGTATTTCAAGAAAAATGAAGAGTCGAGCAACATAACCGACAGACAAGCAAATGTTATTGTTCTGTATATATGTGATATTGATTTGGTTTCTATATGAATTTGTTTCTTGATTATGTTTGAATAATTGTTTGATGAGGGTTTGGGATTATATTACGTAGGATGGAAAAGTTGGAAATAGGAAGAACAAGCAGTCAAGCTAAAGTGTCGGGTGCCATTGTAGCAGTAACAGGAGCATTTGTAGCCACTCTTTATAAGGGTCCTCCAGTGCTCATGAACTCGTCTCCTTCGAACTTTCTTCTGCAACCTTTATTCTCACAGCAATCTAGGTGGATTATTGGAGGCTTTCTTATTTTATTGGTCTGCCTTTCATCTGCAACATGGAATGTTCTTCAGGTGATTAAAACATGTACAATCAGTTTGGATTTGTCATCGATAGTTATTACATCGTAAATGCGTCAAACACGGGTACGTAAAGAATCGAAGTGACATAAGTTGCGGATGTTAGACATGTGATATTTTATGAAAAATGAAGAGTCCGGATAAGATAGATTATATAGATATAGTTTAAGAAATTTATGTGGTTTTGATGATTTCAGGCAGCCACAGTTAAGGAGTATCCAGATAAGATGACGATTGTCTTCTTCTTTACATTCTTCATAACAATCCAATCTTTGGTTTTCTCTGTAATTTTGGAAAGAAAACCATCTGCATGGACATTGAAGTCTACTGAAGAAGTGGCCGCCATTTTATGCTCGGTAAAGCCTTAACCATCAAAGCCTACACTACAGTGCATGTTTTCGCTATTAAAGACTTAACTGATGTTTGGAAATTTCACATGCTAATGTTAAACCAGTTTGGAAATTTCACATGCTAATGTTAAACCAGTTTGATGTTGGTCTCATCACCTTTTTCAAATGGTTGAACCAAAAAATTGATTCGAGATTTTTCAACCATGCTCCAAATACTAAAAAAAAATCTTTTAAAAAATTAGAAAATGTCCATATCAAAGGCACAAAATAAAGATGAGCAACTTTTTCTTTCCAAGTCATGATATGGGGGATATTTGCACTTTGCAGGCGATATTTGGAAGTTTGTTTCGAATTGCAATCCATACATGGTGCTTACAAAAGAAGGGACCAGTGTATGTTGCCATGTTCAAGCCCTTAGGAATCCCTGTTGCTGTGGTCCTCACTGTCACATTCCTTGGCGAGTCTCTTTTTCTTGGCAGGTATGTATGTCACAGCATGCTTCAACTCTAACCCAATAAAATATCTTACTTGGATTCGGACGAGTGTTAAATACAGTACGTATCTTGATAAGAGTAGTTCTACATTTTTCTAAATTTTCCTGTATCTAGAGAACTATACTCGAACCCACTTCTAAATATGCGTTGGACATAGGTGTATACAAAATGAAAAGTCGAAGTAACATGATAAAAAATACATGTTAAAGTATATTACTTAGACTTGGGTTAAGTGTCAGATACGTGCATGTGTCGGAGAATTATATTGGTACCCAAATCTATATATGTGTTAGGCATAAGTGATGGGAATTTTAATCTGTTTTACGTGCAGTGTGATCGGATCTGTTATCATTTTACTCGGATTCTACACTGTGATATGGGGACAAGCCAAAGAAAAGGTGATGGTCTTAGAAAATGAAGCTTCTGGCCTGGATTCATCCCACCAGAAGGCCCCTCTTCTTCACAACATTTGAATTATATTAACAATACTTTGTATGTACCACCACCAGTTATCCTGGATTCTACTCTTCTGACTCCATTATTGTTGCTTTTTGCTAAATATGCTGGGGCCGGGGAAACAGAAATACTAGTAATACTGTTGGTTCAACCTATGAAACTCGGATTTAGATTCGGATGTCTCGAGTATGTTTAACTTTATAATGTTTTTCATGTGTTTAGAAAGTTTTGAAGGGCCATATTTTTATACATGTATCTGGATATAATATCCTTTAAACGATAAGATTTCAAGCAATAAATAACTAATAATTTAGACAAAAATATACAAACGCAAATATAAACAAACTCTTATTGTACTTCTACATGTTGTTAATCATCAGTTCAGATAAGAACTTGTTTACACCTACACAAACAAAGGAACTTAGAAAACAATTTCATTTGTTTGTGTAGGTGTAAACAAGTTCTTATGTGAAAACAATTCAGTAAATCCAGCACAAAATAAAACCTTGCAGTTCAAGAGTAGATCTATCATTGGATTGGACCAAGTCAGAAACATTTCTTGCCCAGCTCGAATCTGGTTTGATCTGGCACTTCGTTTTAGCTATTCACCCATTATAAAATATTTTTATATTAATATTTATATATATGTTATGATTAAATTTAAACAAATTTTGAACCCAAAGAATGGTGATAACATAATGTTATTCTTCTTTGACAATCCGGGTTCGAATAATTTTGTCTATAATATGCGTGTGAATTTATAAAGCGTAAATACGTAAATCATCATTGAGCTTTGCAATCTGACCTATTTTGGTCACTAAAGTTTTAAAACATTCAATTTACTGACTGAACTTTATACATTATTTTTTTCATCATTTTTTCGTTAATTCTCTAATACTGTTATGACATGGATCATAACATTTGAAACATTAGTGACTATCTAAAACAAGTCAGAGAATAATGTTCAGTGATGATTTACATATTATACTCATTTATTAATTACAAAAAAAGGTATTACCATGAGATGACGACAAAATACTAAAAACAATTTAAATAATTTTTTATCACTTAATTTAAATTCGGACCAAAATAAAAATTATTTTAGGGTCAAACCTCCCAGGGTGGCTAGGCCATATATAGACAGGTCTATTCAAGAATAAGTCCTTTTATCACTTAATGATATTTTAAGTATCCAAGTCATCCACAGCAACCAATTTGCATATATCACTACAAAATATTATTTTTTAAGTCTAATATTTACATATTTGTATCATTAAATTCAAATGAAATATTATTTTTATCATCATTAAATGGTAATTCAAGTTGGACAGGACCAAAACAAAATACAAATTTTTATATTAAAATCTTGGTCCTTGAACATTTCTTCTTACAAAGAACTGAGTCGATCTTGTTTCCACTCCTTGTCTCAAAGAACATGTTGCAGAAAGAGACCCAAACTATAAATAAGTATTGAGGGGCGAAGTCAATATTTTTTTGGAATGCTATGAAGTAAGTTATAAAACTTTAAAGGATTAAAATAAAATTTTATTATTCTTTTAAATTATAATTTAATAATTTTCAAATTAATCAGAAATTTTATTATTTAGAAATAAAATATAATTTAACCATTTTCTAAACTTTAAATCTTTAAATTTTAAAAGATAATATTTAACGGGAGGCATGCCTCTTACCAGCCTCATTGGATCCGTCTTTATAAATATTTGATACCACAAAGAGACAATTAATTAATTGTTGACATAGTTCGACAACTACATAATGTCTAACAAGGGCGGATCTTAATAAAACAAGTTGAGGGAGCTTACATAAAAATTTTAAAAATTAAAATTATCAAAATTTTTAAAGATTTAATTTAAAAATTTTAGTGGTTTAACTCATTTTTTTTGAGTCAATACGAAATTTTAAAAAAAATAAAAAAAGTTTAATTAAAAATATTTAAAATTTAATAAAAATTTTAAAAATTGAAGAGACAAACATGAAATGCCTAAAAATTTAAGAGTATGACAGAGCCCCTCTGACTCCCATTAACGTCCGCCTCTGATGTCTAATCAATTCAATCTTTACAAGAAAAAATGTTGATTAAAACGAAAAAAAAGAATGAATCAAATCTCAAAGCTCTAGTAACTATTCATCACCTTTCATTAACCATGCATTATGTACGAATACCAACTCTTAAGTTATCTCCATTAAAAATTAGAGTGTCTTAGAGCACAAACACCGGCAATTCCTAGTTTACCTTTGTCTTGTAGCGTCTCAGAAACATCTATGTCCATCTTCAAACATGTTCCATACCAAAAAAAAAATGTCCTAACACTCCTGATCCTTAAAAATATATGTTTTAAGGATCATTATTTGATGCATTAATGGTTGAATTTTTAACTCTATAAGTGAAATAAGAAAATTATCATGTACTTATATTTTATTTTTTTAATATCAATTAATATATGTGTCATTTCTTGATTATGAAATTAAAAAATCAATTATTAATGTATCAAATAATTATTTCTCCAATGTACCATTAAAAACCACCCTTAGATACCACCTCCCTTTGAAACATTCAAAGTAGAACGCGTATCATTGACTTTTTATCATTTGTTCATGGAAGTCAACCCACGTTGTCCTCTTTATGAGTCAAGTAATCATTCACTTTCAGTTCATGTCCATCCTCTTCCATGGTGGAAAAATGGGACAACTCAGCCACGATTTACACACACAGCACTTCAGCCATCCCCATCCCCTGGAGCTGACCAATCCGGCCCAAACCCTCAGCCAGCTCGCCCCATGTTCAGCCTGCAAGCTCCAACCCTCTGGGTGGATGTACACCTGCAAGCCCTGCAACTTCACCCTCCACACTTCCTGCACTCAGCTGCATCGTCTCAACTCTCATCCGTCCCATCCCGCCCACTCCCTCAGCCTCCTCCCGGCACCGGCTTACCCCGTCGGGTATTTCAGCTGCGATGCCTGTGGTCAACGGGGCCATGGGTTCAGCTACCACTGTAATCAGTGTGAGTTCGATGTCCATCCCCTATGTGCTTCGAAACCATTGGCTACCCGCTGCCATTCTCATCCTTGCCAGCTTCAACTCTTCTTTTACCCTCCTTATCAAACTAAAAGCTTCTCTTGTGATGTTTTCCGTCAGATTGGGTCCAACCATTGGCTGTATCGGTGTAGTGTTTGTGAGTTTGATGTTCATATGAGTTGTGTTAACACAGCTGCAACTACTACAAGTACATATACAACCACCACAAGTACTGCAAGTGCATATACGAGCACGCCCAGACAAGCTGCGAATGTTCAGATTCAGGCATGGAACTCGTTTCCAGGTCAGTTCAAAGCAACCATTTGCAGTATAGAAATGGAGTTGCTGCACCGATGAGCAATCAACGTTATAATTATAATGCCCAAAACAATGGAGCGGCGGCGAGGAATGGGCTGATGGGTGTTGCAGTGCAGGGGTTTGTGGACGGAGCGACTCAACAAGTTGGTCAGAGTATTATGCAGAGTTTGATGGGTGGCGGTGGTTCCAACAACGGCAGTGATAACAATAATTCTTCTGTGTCATCAATATTGGGTCTTCTCTTTTGAGTGGGATGATCATGGTTTCAATGACTTCCATGATCATCATCATTAACAATAATAATAATAATAATAATGAGTTAAATTGGGTGTTTTTCTTTCTTCTTTTCTGTAATAATCCTTTGTTTTGGGACTAAGTCTGTGTATTGAAGGGTTGAAGAAATCTTTGGTTTGATGTGGAACTGAAACCGCAACTTTTCTTTATTATGCAAACTGCCAAATAGCTTTCTTTCTTCCAAAATCACACACTTGTCCATTGCCTAAACCCAAAGTTTATCTACTTCTTTTATAGACAAGTGACATGCACATCCTTAATTCATATAGTAATACAATCCATAATCAAATTTCAATATCAATCAAGATTAAAACATCATAATAAAGATAACAAAACTATTAAAAATCATTAGTAAGAAAAAAGTTGAATAAAACATAGTACGTGGAATGATACGAGTAGAAATTTGTTCATTTTTGTGCTTTTATTTATGTCACATCATTAAAAAATTAAGTTTAGGGTTTAAAATTATACTTTAGGGTTAAGAGTATTATGTGTAGGAAATATTTTTTAGGTGTAAGGTTTAGGGTTTATGATTTAAAATTTAGGGTTAGGACTTTAAATTTGAACACAAAAAAGGGGCAAAGAATTTTTATCGGACAATACAACCATTTTTTAAATAGTTTAAAGGTAAATTATAAGGTAGTATTTGTTCATATATATTCTTAATATTTTAATATTGCACACATACCTTACGGACAAAACGACTGAATTCAGATTTCCTAAGATAAATATTATTCGTTTTTTCATTAGAACTTGTTGGGTTGACAATACATAACTTTTATATCATCTACCTATTACAAATTATTTAACATTTTCAAAATTAATAAAGATATAAAATTTATTAAAAATGTTTTTATGACAATATATATATATATATATCGCATCTATTTTTAGATAAAGAAAATGAGTGAGTAAACGTATCTAATAAAGAATTACTTTTTAGAAGAACAAGCTGGATTTATTCAAAAAGTCGTCGTCCTCTAACAGAACAGTAGCAGTTGTTAGATGAATTGTTGTCTAATAAGATTATAATTAATATTGTTTTAGAAAAAACTTTAATACACGTGTAATATTTTTTTTAATTTACACGTGTCTTTTAATTTTAGGAGTTAGGTTTTAATTTGGGTTTACAATTTAGATGTTTAGAATTTAAGGTTGATGTTTAGAATTTAGGGTATATGATTTAAGTTTTAGGCTTATTTTTTAGGGTTAGAGTTAGGAATTTAGGATTTGTAATATGTAAGCATAAAATTAGTTTTACACAGTATGTGTATCACAGTTTTAGCTTTTCTAAAAAAGGATTATAATTAGCAAAAAAAAATTGATACACATACCGTGCAAACTAAAGTTTACATGTGGCTTTTAGTTTTAGGGGTTAGGGTTTAAAGTTTAGGGGTTTAGGTTGTAGGGTTTAAAATTTAAGTTTAGTGTTTAGAATTTAGGGTATAGAGTTTATGGTTTAGTTTTTTAGGGTTATGGTTACAAATTTAGAATTTTGGGTTTTATAGTATAAATATGCAAGTTTGTGTAAAATTAATTTTACACAACCTGTGTATTAAAATTTTACCAATTTTATAATTAACGTGATTAGGGAGGAAAAAACTTCATTGTCCCACATTACATTATTTTTAAGGAAAATATTTTGATACACAAGTTTGTGTAAACTAAATTTACACAAGCCTTTCAATTTTAGGGTTTAGGGTTTAAGAGTTTAGTGTGTATGGTGTATAATTTAATGTTTATGATTATAATTTAGAGTTTAGGGTTTAAGGTTTAGGCTTTAGGGTTTAGGGTTTGGAATTTAAGTTTTAATTTTATAAAAGAGTTGTATATTTTTTTCATGACTTGTGTATCAAAATATAACCCTATTTTTAAAAGAGATAAAGAAATTAAAAGAAGTATCCTTTCGTCCAATTTCAATAAATTTCCAAAGTCCAAACAGGACTCGTTTCATTATTCATATATTAATAAAATGTTTTAGCAACTAACAGCCGGTTACTAGTCTGTGTAAACGGAAAATCGAAAAAAATAAATCATTAAAATTTAAAAATACAAGAGTTTATCATATATATTTAAACTCAAAATTGGGATACAAAATTTAATTTATACATACTACTAACCGGCTTATTATTAGACTAAAAAATTTGAATGAGATAAATTAATTTTTTCAAAAATAAATAAATAACTTATTATGAATTTTTCAAATTTTTTATGGTAAATTTTTAAACAACATTTAGGTTTCAATTTTGATATCGTAAATGGAGCAAATTAGATTGAGTTTGAATCATAATTTTAATTTAAATAATAAATCCCATCATATTGAAGGATTAATAGTTTACTGGTGTGATTGATGAAATTCATAATTCAATGGTCAAAATAGAATTATATCAATAATTTAATAATCTTGTAGGATTAAATTCATTAATTAAATTAAATTCATGACCAAATTAATAGAATGTGTAAGTAACAATATACAAATTATTTTAACAGTCATATCAACAATTCCATCAAAAGTTAACATTCAACAGCTTGATTGAAATCATTTTAATAGTTTGGTGCTTTGATTGACAAAATTCATAAATGATAATTCAATGGTAAAAATAGAATTAGATTAATATTTTAATAGTCTTGGAGATAATTTACCTAATTTCTTTACTCTCAGCTTTTCTCTTATTTATCATCTTCCATATCACCATACATGAGTGGTGTTTTGTTTGGCATAAGTTGTTGAGATATTTATAAGATTTTCAAATATGAATACTTAAACTTCATAGTTTCAGCTTTTGAAATGAATAATAATAATATGTTGAATTCTTCATGCATATTGCTATGGTTAAAGAAAACGTCGGTAGGAAACTGTCTTACAATGTAAAGCGCTTAACTTAATTTCTCCCTAACAATATTAGGAGAATGTGTTGAATATTACCTTTCAACATTTTCTTAATTATAATGAGTCTGTTTTCTTTATTTGTTCACTTAGGTTTTCATTTATCCCTCCAAGATAAATAATCTTTAATATTTTTTGAAGACGATAACACAAATCTGATTTCTGTATATGATGATAGGAGCATATTATGGTGGATAGCCCAACAAAGAACAAAATCCAAGACCTATTTGTATGAACCAAGAATACAAACATCAAATTTTATATAAACTAATATGAATGGAAAAGAATGTCTAGGGTGTATAAAGAAAGAATGGCCCTTGTCCAATTTTTATGCACAGCCTTTTTGCGATGGATATGGAATGAGATAGAAAGACCAACAAAAAAACATAACCATAAGTAGGGGTGGAAATTGTTGGTAATAGAACTGCAAAACTGGGGCGTTAGTACTGACTGGAAATTAAATAAAATAACCGGAAAATGAATTTTAACCGTGTCGTGGTGAACACCACTGTCTTAGAAACAGATTCGTCATAACCGATGTAGTTGTTGCTACATGCGGATCGTCCCCCGAGATTAGCACGGACTCTCTGAAAGTTTGTACACGCAAACTTCATAGTGGAGATGGACAGTAAAGCTCTTCTCGATTGTAAACTCAAAGAAACTCAGGGTGTTTTTGTAAGAAAAACTTGGAGTTGAAACTGTTTGATTTTTTTGGTGTGTTTAGAAATGAAAAACAAGTCTCTATTTATAGTGAAATAAGAAGGGGTATTTTCATCCAAAACAAAAAATCATTAAATCAGGTATTAAAAACAGATTTTAAAAAGATGTAACATCCTAATAATTTCCTTGATATATGTTGTAATTACGATATTTACAGCTTTTAATCAACAAATTAGAATTGAAACTGCCATCACGTTTAAATCCAATCCAATACAGGCTTTTAAAAATTTATTTCAAATTTTTTATAAAAAGATAGAACGCGAGCGGAAGTATTTTCGACACGAACACGAACCAAGTCGGCCGAACGGCGGCACGCGCGTGCAGGGGGCTTAATCCATCACTCTTCAACAAAGGAGGCTTCTAAGGTTCCTATATAAAACCAAGCCAACTATGTTTTTCCATTCAATGTGGGATGAGCATTCTCCAACAGAAATCGAGTGGAGAATGGACAGTTTTATATTCTCTACTCCGTCGTCAATATTTGTGGGTACTATTTAAAGGAATTTTTTGTACCCATATTCATACTCATCGGATCCTTACGACAGCGGTTCAAAGATTTTGGGGGTCATGTATAATTTATTAAAATTAGGTCCTTAATTTATAATCAATAAGAGATAAGTTTTTTTTCAAAAAAAATTACCTTAACACAAAAATATTATTAGATTATCCTCCTGAGCAACAAAAAATTTGACTTATAAACATCTAAAAATCAAACATTTTCACTTAAAAAGTGTCATTCTTTTTTTCATATTTTAAGTTTTAAATTATTGTTATATATACACAATTATATATAATTTTTTACAAATATTTAATTTAATTTAAATTTAGATTTTTTATTTTTAGACCCTCTCTCTTGGGGTTCTATGCGGTTGTTTTTATCACACTTGTCCAGAACCCTCACCGTCTTATGATTTTTGAAGAATTTATTTTTGGGGTTCTATAGGGTCAATTTCAATTTACAAATCATATTCATTATATTTAAAAATATCCAAATTACTTGAAATGATATAGTAGCAATATTCGACTATGAAACAAGTAAAAGGAAAACAGACTAGGGAGACAAATAACTTCAATTGATAATTTATAAAAATAACATATACTACTGAACAATAATATTTTTTATGGTTAACTATAAAACAATAACATATATAATAGATTTAATAAAATATAAATTACATTTATATATGTATAAGGTAAGGTATTTTACTGTCATGGAAAAAGATTAAGGACGTTCGAAGTTGGTTGACGGCGGAGAAAGAATGGTGACGTTGCTTGATTGAAAGAGAATGTAGTTTTGAGTAACATGAACGACAAAAAATGGGAGATAAATATATTATATACTTTTAATTAATAAAAAAATAATGAATGATTAAAGAGATCACTCAAACTTAATAAGGTTTAAACAAAATGTACAAATATTTGGATGGACTTTAATATTGATAATAAGTTAGATAACAAGTAAATGGGAGTTAAGTATATATTTTAAAAAAAATTTATAAAATATCGGGATCTTTGAGAATATTTTTCGGGAATTCTTACGGTTATTTATATGTTTACAGTTCAGATATAACAATTTTCGTCCTCATCCCCATTTGAGTTTCGGTGATAAAGCTCTCCCAGTCCCCGTAGGTAAAGATTTTGGTTATTACTCATTCTATCAGTTCGAATCCCCATAAATTTCAGATATTATCCGCCCAATTTCCAACCCTAACCATAAGAAATAAGTGTGTTCAAAAATACCCGACCCGACTGACCTGACTACCCGACCACCCCAACATAAGTAACAGGGTAATTACTCGGAAGATTTTTTAACCCGACCCGATAAAATCTACATTTTCTCGGGTCGGGCCCGGGCAGCAAAAATACCCCTTATGGGGTACTCGGTGACCAGAGGACCCGGTTCCCTATTTTTTATTTTTTTATTTTAAATATAATTATTATTTAAACAAAATACCCTTATATTCACTATATTCTAACAACAAACAACGTAATTATGCATGTAATCTCTAAGAGTTATGGAATTTATATTTTGAAGTTGTTTGGATTTCATACTTTAAATCTTAAACTCTATGATATCATTATATAATTCGAACTTTTATTAGTTATGAATTTTTTTAATAAAATTAAATTATTTTAAAAAATAAAAATGCGGGTACCATTAAAACGGGCTAGAATACCTTAATTTCACGGATACCCAATTAAAACGGGCTAAAACACAGCCTCAAGAAACTAATCCCAGGACATCAGGTATTCGATATTTGAATACCCAAAAACCCAGATACCCGGTAATGAACACCCTAAATTAAGAAAGCCCCCTCCTTCAGAATGCGGATAATACAATAAACTCCATCCTCTGTTCCACTTCACAGTTCATTGTTCTCATCCAAAAGCAGAAATTTGAAGAATTAAGGGGGGAAATGGCAACAGTCTCAGCATTTTCAACTCCTTTCCGTTTAATCTCCAAAACCCATTTTAAATCTCCCGAAAACCCCTCCTTTTATCCGAATTCCATCCATTTTCAGACCAAAGTTTGCTCCTTTTCTTCCAACAACTTATCCTCACCCTCCAAAAAGACGACGCTCAAAGCTACCGGAGTGGTTAATTCGAGTTCTTCGACGGCTTCTTTTGATACCCATCAAGGAAACTGGGAAGACCCGGATGATGGAAGTGGAAGTGAATATGAAGACGAGGATGGTGATGATGATTACGTAGAGGAAGAGAATGATGGGTCTGGTTTTCAACAAGGAAATCCTGTCCGGATTGTTGATAACCATACAATGAATCAGTACGAGGAAGATCTTGTCAAAGGTAGTTCTTTTTCCTATTGTAAATGAACATACTTCTGTAAATACTTGTGCGTGTCTTTTTGCTATATTTTACTTGGTAATTTTGTTTTTTATTATTATTTAATTTGATATTCTGAGCTGCTGGTTAGTAACTTACGAGATTCCATGAAGATAAGTTATTTGTGTTCTCTAACTAGGTTTGATGACATATTTAGTGAGTCTGCCTGCTATATCTGATCCTTGTGTAAAGGATATTATGTAAATACTTTGTTATTTCATATGCCCCCAGAATCTGAAATTAGAATGCAGTGATTTGAGTGAGACTTGACAATGATTCTTGTGGTGGTAGTCAAATTGCAGTTTAAATGAACTTTCATGGTGGGGGTATTCATTAATTTGTAAATCCACATTATCCCGGCTCTGTGTGTTTTAGCACTCCTCCGACTTCGGTGTCCAATGCATATTTGGACATATATGAGAAAATGATCTTCCAAAATTCTCCAAATACATGAAAACTTAGAAAAATAATTGAACTTCCATGTGTCAAACACATGCTTGTATTTGATACTTGCATTCGAGTCTAAATAACATAGGTAATGATGTTGCTTTTTTTGATTCAGAACCTTATATGATTTAATGCTTGTCCAGTAAATCATGACGAAAATTTTTCCTAGCCTTTCAGTGTTGGATAGGGAGATGTATAATTTTTCATCTTTTGCGAATCTGAAAACAACTGGTGCAAAATTCTATATTTCTTCTGATCCATATATGATTTCCTCTGTGTATGAAGAATAATCTTTGTTTTAATTAGTAATCTCCATTTAGACCCAGTTGGTATCTAGTTGGTTGATTTCTTATATTGCACAGCTTGATTCTTAAGCCTTCAAATTTATATAATTTACCATAATCCAATTTCTGCTTAATTTTCCTGTAAAGCGTGGAGTTGTATCTTAAATTCATTTGCACTGGTTGTTGTCTTCATTTTAATTGTTGGATATCTTTGTTATATAACTACTTTTTATGTGTTTCCATACATATTACCTTTACCAAGATGAACTGTATAAGGACGTTTGATCATTTGCAGAGGTTGAGGAGCTTTTGGAGCCCGAAGAAAAAGCGATTCTGCAGCAGAATGCCTCTGCCAACCTGAGGAAAATCTCGACTGTAATTTTGAATACTTCCCATTTTGTTTTGTTGTATAATAGTTTTATTTTCATATAACCACAAAATTTCTATGGACTGATCACTTAACTTCTTGTGACCCGGATCTCCAGGCCAAATGGAAGCCTCTTCAAACTCTTGCACTGTCATTGCAGATACATTCTATGGATAAGCTACTTGAAGATGGGCTAAACATAGATGAGGTGGATAAGGTAAATCTTATTCATACCAATATTTAATATCTAAATTCTCAGTTTGCCAGTTTCTAGAATACAATGCTTAATTTTGATATGATGAGACAGGATGGTCACACCGCTCTTCATAAGGCAATTATTGGTAAAAAGGAGGCTGTAATCAGTCATCTTTTACGAAAAGGTGCAAATCCGCATGTCAAAGATAAGGTGCAGTAACATTTTGTTATCATAAACCTGTTGCTGCTTCTTTGTTACGTTCTTTTGCAGATTAAACTTGAATTGTATATCTTTATCCCGATAACAGGATGGTGCTACCCCGCTTCATTACGCTGTTCATGTTGGTGCCTTACAAACTGTAAAATTACTGCTGAAATACAATGTTGATGTCAATGTTGCTGATAGAGTGAGTCTGTCATAAACTTTCTTGACCCTTATAGTGTCTTGCTCGTGGCTTTGCTTCTTAGTTCTTCTGCAACCTTCTTACAGGATGGATGGACCCCATTGCACATTGCTGTGCAAAGTAGAAATAGAGATATAGCAAAAGTTTTGTTGGTCAACGGTGCAGATAAGACCCGAAAAAACAAGGTAATTAATATAGTAAAATGACAATCTCATCTGTTTTTCTCTTCCATGTTCAAATATTATTGAATATTTGTTTGAGGATGTAGGAAGCTCCTATGTTGCTCCAACTTTTGATTTTGTTTTTTTTCGATACTCGTGTCTAGCACATATTGGTCATAAGTATGGGGATATGACCTTCTAAAGGACCTTCAAAAACGTTAAAAACTTATTAAAAAAAATTGAGATACCTCCGTTGTTCACAGCTCACACCCATATCTGACACCAGTCGCCCACACCTGAGTCCAAATAACGTTGGGAAGCTCTATTTAGATTTATGGTGCCTAGTTTTATTTAGAACTAGCAACTATGATATCAAAGTCCGTACAAGGGGCTGCTTAGTTCTAACCATTTCCTTCCCTTTCACTTTTGTTAATGAATAAGTGTTCTCACATTGCTATTCAAAAAAAAAGTGTTCTCACATTGTTTTCTGCTTTCTTGCATATTTCAGCACTATTTTTTCTTCTTTGTTCCATTTATTGAGAAATAATGTACCATTGACCTGCTATTTTGCCATCAAATGCTTTCGGTCATGGCAGGAAAACATGAATGATGCAGTTTTCCACTATACCTTTGTCACCATGACTCTTCATTTTCTTGAAGCCCCATGCTTGAAACTCATGTCTGATGCATTCCCAAATACAGAAAAAAAATTGAAAATATATCCGTCTCAGGACACGTCCTGAATCTGAGTAACATATAGCTTTCTGCTATTGATGAATGGAAATTTAATGTTCTGGAGTTGTTGCATTTCAGGATGGGAAAACTGCCTTGGATATAAGCTTGTGCTATGGAAAAGACTTCAAGTCTTATGACCTTGCCAAGTTACTGAAGATACTGCCGGTGGAGGGTTATCTTTGACGGACAGCAAGCATGCATGGACTTTGAGACTAACTGACAGTCCGAAATGATTATTTTAGGACATCTAGAAGACTCATGAGTGGGCTAATTCATCCTAAATATATCGTCTCACTGAAAATCCTTGAATGTCTCCCTTTACATAACTCTATGTATACGAGTGTATTCACAAATGCAGTGATGAGATGCAATGGTTATACATCGAGACTAGGGGAGCTGTTGGAGACTCGGCGTTCCTCAGTAGGGCGGGCAAGCATGCAGCAATGTTTGTTGTCGATGATTCATTGTGTGATGAAGACTAATGCAAGTGAATCCATCGCTTGTTATATGTGGAATGTCATTTTTTTTTCATTTCAGTTTAGCTGAAATAATTGGTACTTGTAGAATAAGGCATTAACTGATAATAGCAGATAATTGCTTTCAAGTTTCCCTTTTGATCACTGTGCTTGTTGATACATTCCACTGCTCTCTACGTTATTGGTGTTGGGTTAATAAAGAAATAAATAAGCCTCTACTATACAAACATAATAATAATAATAATAATAATACAAAAAAAATAAAAAATTATATGAACTGATATTAGTGCACAAAGATTGTTTAAGGTCTATAAAAAAGAATAGCCCTTGTCCAATTCATACCAAAACATGCACGGCCTTTTCCCAATGGATATGGAAGGAGAGAGAGACCAACAAAAAAACACAACCACAAGAAAGACCCCTCTCCTTCAGAATTCGGATAATAAAATCAACTCGATCCTTTCTGTTCCACTTCACAGTTCTTAGTTCTCACCCAAAAGCAAAAATTTGAAGAATTAAGGGGGAAAGGCTTAAAGGAAAAATAGGTGCATAAAGTATACTTCTTTTGAACTTTAGGTACTTAAAGTATTTTTTTTTGTAAAAATAGGTGTCCAAAGTTTCCAAAGTTAGAATTTTAGGTGCCCGGTTGTTAAAAAAGTTAAAAAAAAACGTTATCCATTTAAAACGCAACACATGTCATTTTTATTTTCTTTAAATTATATATATTTTTAATAATTTAAAATTTTACAAAAAAATCTTAAATTTTTAAAATTTTCTAAAATAGTCCCTAAATCTCTAAAAATCCCTAAATTCGAAATCCTCAAATCTTCACCGTTGCCACCGCCAGCCGCCGTCGTCGGCCCTACCCTTTCGGTCACCTCCGTCGCCAAAAACTGACGAACGGTGTGCGAATCGAACGTGAAATGTTCGATTCGCACACCGTTCGCCAGTTTCCGGCTACGGGGATGAGGGGAAACGATTGGTTGAGTCTGGCGACCGAAATGGTAGGGTCGAAGACGGCGGCCGGTGGTGGCAACGATGAAAATTTGGAGATTTTGAATTTAGGGGGTTTAGGGGCTGATTTGAATAATTTTATAAATTTTAAAAAAAATAAAAAATTTAATTTTTAATTTTAAAAAAATACTTAAAAGTTTAATATTTTATACCACATGTTTTTAAATGGTTAACCATTTTTTTAATAGCTGACCACCTAAAATTATAATTTCAACTCCTTTACGTTTAATCTCCAAAAACCCATTTTAAATCTCCTGAAAACCCCTCCTTTTATTCGAATTCCATCCATTTTCAGACGGAAGTTTGCTCCTTTTCCTCCAACAACTTATCCTTATCCTCCAAAAAGACCAAAACTCTTCATGGGACTTGGAAACTCAAGTCTGCTGAAGAAGGAGAAACAGCTGTTGCTGAGCAACAAGACTCTGTTTCTGCTCATGTCTCTCCTTCTGACACTCTCAGAATGTACTTCCAGGTGTGGGTTTTTCTTTTATAGACCCCATTTCTGTAAATTTTATGTTATTTTGGTCTGCGAAAAGGAGGATTGAACCATGGTAATTCAGAGCTGGCTTCTTTTATATGTGAACTATCAAAGTCCCTCTGTTGATGCGATGGAACTTTGTTGGTTGAGTGACTTAAGTTTGGGTTCTAAGTTCTATTTTGCTACTTAATTATGTTTCAATCTGTTGTTTAGTTTTTCATTGAGTAATGGGAAATTGTTTTTATATTTGTCAAATGATTGCTTTAGATAATGCTGGATTTGAACTTCTTTCTGAGTTATGCTTAAATGTTTATATATTTGTGTCTGAATTCTGGAAAATTGCATAATCTTTCTATTACTTATTGCGTAGAGTTTGAATTCTTGAAATTAAGCAGAAATCAATTACATTGTCTAGTTTTGCTTGAATTGTATATTTGTCTGCAAGTTTATTCCCCTGGAACTATTCATTAATAGGTCACTGACAATCAATCTTTGATTGTTTGAAGGCAGATGGAATGTTGAATGAAGCTGAAATTCCAAAAGTGACCAAGGCATTGGAGGTATATAATAAGCCTTTTAACTTTCAAGCAAATTATGTCTTTTGCAGGCAAAAAATTATCATTTTGATAGGCAGCTTGGTAGATTTATCTTCAAATTCAATGTAAGGGGAGGAATCTAACTTCTTAATTCATCCGACGCCCCGATCTTAGTCTAGTGTTTCACTTGGTCCCTTATAAAATGGCTTCTTGCAGAGGAAAAGATTTCACATAATTGCCTTGTATCATCTCTCAACGAAAAGAAACAGGAAAAAGTAATTGCGTTGCTGTTTATTTGTACAACTATGTTTTCGTCGATATTATTGATGGCAGTTTCTTTGATTTTGTTTAGAGTATAAATTATAATTGAATCTGATGGGATGCTTTATTTGTTCGTTGTAGGGAGCCGAAGGCGTTTCCAACCTAAAGGTTCAAGTCCTTGAGGGTATTGGTACCGTTGAGGTGGGTGTTCTTTTCGTTGCTGCTTGATATGTCTCGTTTTAAGCTTTCAGATCACTTCCCATGAGCCCCTTTGATCTATGGGGTCATAAAGCTGGAATTCATATCAAACGAACAAAAATTAAACAAAACAATCCGTGCGCTTTTCCTGTACTTCTTACAAGACGTCGAGACCCTTTGCTCAAGGGCTCCTAATTTAGTATCACTGGTCATACATATTCTTTTACCAGCCCATGGTTCATTCATCTTGTTTTCTGCATTCCGTTCATTCTGATTTTTACATATTTCAGTTCTTACGGCATAGACAGTGACCCTTTTATTCTTTCTCAGTTAACTAAACAGACGACAGTCCAAGTTACCGGAGTGGCATCCAATTTGGTGGAGCTCATACAGGGTGCAGGATTCAAGTTACAAACATTGAATTTGAGCTTTGACGATGAAGAAGACGTCGTTGTGTAGATCTCATATTTAGATTTCGAAAAACTTGTGTCTTTGACTTTCTCGGCTCGTTTCTTTTGATTCATCTATTCAAGAATGGTAGTTAAACATGAAGAGATGATGTTCTTGATACAGAAAAGTTGTTCAAAATGATAATGTAAGCCTTTGCTTTATAATCGAGTTGAGTTATTGAACCGTTAAAGCTTGAAAATCGGGTTGAAAATATGTTTCTAATATGAATTGTAACAGTGGAACAGTATGTTTTACCCTACCATGTATTCCGTTCTATTATGAATGGTGATTCTAAAAATCACTACTACCATCGTAATGTTAGATATATCTATTTCTACTCCTTATTCAATCTTTTATAATTATTTGTAATTTTTACATTTTTTAAAGGCGATTAAATATATATATATAAATAAAACATTTCCCAATTTAAATATTAAAAATTAGGGTATGTTTGGTTCTAGAAAATATTTTTTATTTTGTTTCATAAAATAATTTTCATGTTCAGTTTTTCAGAAAATAGAAAACTCATTTAGTTAACAAAAATGAAAATTTGTTTTTTAAAAAATGAAAACAATGAAAATGTGTTTCGTACCTAGTTTTTCAAAATAAAAATAAATAAATAGTTATTCATTAAATAATCAAATTAAAATATTGTTATTAGAAAAATATTATTATAATAAAAAATAAAAAATGATTAAATAAACTAAAATTTTAAAATTAATATTAGAAAGATTCGAACATGAATTAAAATAGAGTTAAAATTTTAAAACCCTTGTTTTCATCTTTTCTACTTCTCTAAAATGTTTTTAATGAAAATAGTTAAAATATTTTTTATATTTTCAAATTTGTACTCATTTTTATTTTTTTAAAATTATTTTTGAATTTTGCAACCAAACGTGTTTCTTTAATATTTTTTTTATTTTAAGAAAATGAAAATGTGTATTCTCTAAAACCAAACGTTAATTTTTTTAAAAAATAATTGAACAGAAGTAACTGGCATTTGACAAACAAACCATTTAATTACAGACCCATAATGATGGTTTGACTATTTAATTATGTACAATGAACTTGCAAGTGTTAATTATGTGATTAATCAATTTAATTACAGACCCATAATGATGGTTTGACTATTTACATAAATATGACTCCTTACTAGGATTAGGATGACAAGAAGACAAAACAAACTCACCAAACCAAATCTACCAAATGCCACTGCCTGACTTTGTTTAAATAATGAAGGGAGTGCAGCAGAACAGCAAAGTGGTAGCTGGCAGCTACTAACAAAGGAATGAATCATCTCTAGCTGGACGCCTTCTCAAAATAAGAGCCTCACCTCTGTCCTAAAATATCACATCAAGCCTCGTCTACTTGTACTGAATGCTGACGCTTTTTTATATATCTCCCTAAAATTTCAAAGGAAATTAAAATAACGTTGTTTTAGATTTAACTGCCGTTTGGATATTAACGTCTTAGCGGTAATATTGAAATTTAACTTAAAGTTTAGAATAAATTTTTTATTTTAATATTATAATCAATACACATCTAAATTTTTTATAGTATTTAATGTAATTTACCTTTTTTGTTTGTTTTTTCAAAATTATTTAATGTAATTATTTATTTATTTTTCAAAATTATTCAATATAATTATAAGATTGTTTACTTATCTTTTAAATGTCAGTAAACGACTGAAATTAAACTCCCGCCATTTTGATATTTCCGTCACTTTATGTTATTTTTAGCCGCAATTTAATTTATTTATGTTCGAATTTTGTGACTATCTCAATCTTACACGTGACAAGTACAAATGATGTTTCCAGTACACATTTGTCTTGTTTTGTACTAATTAAGTGGGCCAAAGCATGGTCTTAATAAATAGCAACCCCTAATGTTTGAGCAATGTATTCATTATCCTTGACGTTGCTCAGAAAAGTATCCTATTAAAATTTAAAATTTGTATATTATTTAATTTTTTATATACTTAAAATTTATTTTCATTCTTTAAAATTTTATAAATTTATCTTACCTAACATAGATTTATGCATCCGTCTAATCACTATAACGTAGGGATGCTATGATTGTTTTTCTATTTTTTATTGTCGATATTTATGGCGTCAATAAGATTTTTAGCCACTAAAAATATAGTTTTCGAATCTAATCAAATGCAAATGCATGGCATTAAATTTTATTTTAAACCAAAATTAATTGTGTTTATATATGATTTTTTTAATAGTCTAAAGGTGATTATAAGAGAATATTTGTTCTAGGAGTGCCAATGGGGTGAGTAGGGGACGGTTTTGCATTTCCCATCTTTATCCCCAACACTTGCAGATATGTTTTTGAAGAATCCTCATTAAACGTTTCGAGTATTTTTTTCGCCCTCATACCCATCTCTTATGGATCCCCGCGATTTTCGGTTAATCCTTGTACCAAAAAATAAACGAAACTTAATGCATTAAGACAAATACTCAACATTCAATCTCCAAAATTACAAACATAAATGATGAATTTAATTTTACCAACAACAAACAAATTAATTCAAAACTATAAAACAATACTAAAATATTAACTATTGAAACATGATCGTCTGCACTACCTTTAAAAGAAAATATGTGACTAATAATCTACGGTTCAAAATCATGGTCCGTTTGTTCTAAAAGTAACTAGGTTCGATAGTATTTCCAAACATATAAATTACCTCTTTTAGTTTTACTCGTGCGATTTATGGCGAAATTCTAAATTCACGGCCATTGTTGTTTTTAGAAACAGTCGGCAGACTTTTCTTCTAACATTTACTCACTCAAAATTTAATAATTCATAATATATAATTCGAAATCAAGAATATTTTGCTTTAAACGAATATAGACTTCTGTATGATTATAGAACTATACGGATCACTTTATTTATCTTGTAGAATTTTTGGTGATTTTTCAAAGTTATTGCTAAAACTATTTTCTAAGAAATCCGCTGTCAAATTTTTATGACTTTTCAACATTCAAATATTCATATTTTTTAGATACATATCGAAATCGATCATAGTGAATTTTAAACAAAGCTATACTAAATCACGTTTACAACAATGTATAGATCACTTTCTAATTATTTTTATGGAATTTACAGAGAATTTCCAATTTTACTCTAGCCCCGCAGGTTATGGGAGATTAGATTTTATTGGAAATGGGTAAATTACCCTTATGGCCATCCAACTTTGTAAAAATATTGGGATCCCTGCGGATATTTTTCGGGGATCCCCATGGTGATTTATAAGGGTACGGTTTGATTATCCCCATGGTTCAAATATAACAATCCACGTCCCCGTCCCATCCCTATTTGAGCTTCGGTGATAGAACTTCCCCCACCCATCCGATTTCAGTTATTCTCAATACCCGTCAGTTCGGATCCCCACGATTTTCGGTTATTCTTCACCCGGTTGCCACCCCTAATTTGTTCATATGCATACATACATTGCTGACAAATAGATTGAATATGATCTTCTAAAATGAATATCATCCGTTTTTTTACTGAAAACACTTCTATTGTACTTGTAAATGTAATTATATTTCAGCTATAAGTTCAGAAAGCTATTTTATTATTTGGAAAAAAATAATTAATCCTTCTTTTTTTTCTCTATACTCAATTAGTTTTTTTAACTGAAAAAAATAAAATTGATTATATTTTCAACTAACATTAACCATTATTTTTTAAGACTTTTTACAACCATTCATATCATATTTCATGCCATGTCTTTGTCACTAATATTTTAGTTATTATTGTAAAAAATATTAAAATTTTTTAGCTATATTTCTTGAAAAATTATGAAAAATATATATAAAATAAAACTTGTTAAGCTTTAATAAAAATTATAATAAAATTTTGATTTTATTTTGAAATCATAAAATATCTAAAAAAAACTATTTAAAGAATTCTGTAGATTCTAAAACATATATTAAACAAAAAATATTTTTAAAAATAATTAAAAATCTATTTTTAAAAGTTTTTGAAAGTCTTAAAATATTGTAAAATATATAAATATTGTAAAAATAAACATTTTACAAACTTTTGGAAAATGGTAAAAATATTATATAAATATTGGAAGTGGAAGGGCTTACCAGCACCAAGTGTTACTGTACATAACGAAGCCGCTTACATTGTTGTCATTGACGATGAAATGATAGCTTTTCCGGCAGGTTTATAATAATTTTTAAAAATTTTAAATATATTGTAAGAATTTGATAGGATTTTTTATAATAATTATTGTTTTTAATATTTTATATTTAAGCTATTTCTATATTTTAATAATTAACTTAAAATTTTTAATAACTTTTTTTAAAAGTTAAAAATATTATATATAATTATGGTATGATTCCAAGGGAGCGACTATGTTAACAAGATATGTAAGTTATTCAAAACTAATAAAAAAAACATATACTATTTGGACTATATTATAATTATTAAAAATTATATATATGTTAAATAGTGGTTAGAAGATTGATGAATGGGCTCCCTCCAAAATGGTATAATTTCTATATAATCCCTACATAAAGTTTAAAACTATAGTTTAGTATAATGGTAAAATTGCACTCTGTTCTCTTCCAATTTTTTTTTTCAATTCTACCAAAAAAATAATGATTTTATTCTAGCCCTCATTGATGTGATATTTTTATTCGGCTCTTGTACAAAAATCTTGTTTAATGTAATTTATCGGTTATAGGATCTAATTGGTGTGTGTGAATTTAAATAGGCTTAATTAATATTTCAGAATATTTCTTTTTAACTAATTTTAGCTGTTAATTTGATTAAATAACGTGAAAAAACGAAAAGTATAAGAAGAGATTATAAAACAATAATATATTAATTAAAATATTTCCCCTAAAATTATCGTAGTATACGAACTAGTCATTTAAAAATAAAATATGACCAAACAAAAAAATATAAAAAATCAAATAAACAACTCAAACAATTATAGATACAAACAAATATTATTATTGGTGATAAATGATAAACATAATCAATGCAAACATAAAATGTATACAATAATGATGACTTGTTGATAAATTGACATTACCATAATAACACAATCGTAACATATTTTTAGTAATTTTGAATGTCTATCAATATTCATCAGACTAAGCTAAAAGCATAGACAAATCACTAAAATAACATAATAAATATCATCTAGGAAGGTGATGACAACTTCAATCATAATAAATAAAAAATATAAAAAATGTATCAAAAAACATCAATTTTATAAATAACAAAAAGAATAATTAAACAAAATAGATCATATAACTCAAAATAAATAACATAAAACCTATGAAGTGAAGTGGGAAAAAAGGGGGAAATAGCAATTAACAGCCAATTCAACATTATAATAGTTGTTGACGATGAAAACAATATTAAAAACATAGAAAAGGAGTAATCCAATAGAGAAATAGAAAGTTCGGCTATATTTTTTTTTCTAGGATAGTGAATGTTTTTTTTTAGAATAGATATTTTTATTTTTTTTGTGTGCCTCTATTTATGTCTTACACTAAAAATTAGATTTAAGATTTAGAGTTTATGATTTAAGGTTATAATTTATAGTTAAGGTTAAAAATTTTAAGGTAGGTGTATTTTTTAAAACGTAGAATGTAAAATCTATGATATAAAATTTAAGATTAAAGCTTAAAATTTAATTTATTTAATTTTTTTTAATATTAATGTATAAAAAGGGACACCCGACAAAAGTAAAAAAAATGTTTATCCTTTTTTGAACCGTTAGGTTGAAAACTCGGAGGTCAAAAAAGTAGGCAGAGTCATGTCACGGGACCATTATCCTCTTTCCAAAAGATATGTATAATAGGATGTGTAACGTCACCGTATTTATATCCCAAGACTTCTCTTTTCCTTTTAGTTGTGGGATTAATGACCCCGCCTCTTCTCAGGCGTGACATTCTCCCCACAACTCAATTTCGTGATGCCCTCGTCACGAGCTTTCGCTCTTGTGATGGGCCACCTTGTCACAGTTGTTCATCCTGCCTACCCACTCTTGAGAAGTTCAGCGTAAAAACGGGCAGTCAAAGGGTTGCTCTAATACCACTTGTCACATGCCATTACCCTATTCCCAAAAAACATGTCTAATTGGATGTGTAGCGCTACCGTATTTATATCTCATGACTTTCCTTTTCTTTTTCGATATGGGAATAATGACCCCGCCTCTTCTCAGGCGTGACACATACATGTATTATTTTTCCGATCAGGTTTGGTGCCATAACCAATACAAAACAGATTTCATACTTTGATTTCATATTCACGGTAGATGGTGTTTTGAGAATATATATATATATATATATTGATTATATGATAATATTTGTTTTTATATATATATATTTTAAATTTTTTATAAGATGCATACAATTATTAGAATCTAAATATTTTATAATAAATATTATTTTTTTCATAGGAATCCCTCGTTAGATTCTGATTTAGTGATAGTATGGAATACTCAATGATTGAGACTCTTTGTATATACTCCTATTCCTATACATTAAAAACCTTGGATCCACAAGCCAAGTTATGAGAGAAGGGGCCTAAACCTAGAGAAATTATATCATGGGTCATTTTTGTCACGTCATTAATGAGACCAACTAATAAAAATTATTCATCTCATTATTTTTTTCATGTTATATTTTTACCAAGTGAATATTCACTTATATTTATTACAAATTAATTTAAAAAATAATTTTTACCAAGTAAAAATTTACTTAGTGAAAATATAATATAAAAAATAATAAAATAAATATTTTTTATTAGTTAATCTAATAAATAATGTGACAAAAATGGCCCATAATATAATTTCTCCTAAACCTAAAGTGCGGAGATTTGATAGGTTTTTGTCGCATTACCAAACAGCTTGTATTCATCATCTCCTTGCTTCATGTTCCCTTCCTCATCCCATGCCACCTTTCTTTACCCACAAATTGCACCGTCAAAGAGGAATATGATACGACAAGTTGCTGTTTATTTTTCATTATCCTTTTGTTTTTATTGGGATTGGGTTAATGAAACGAATCTTCTTAATCTAAACCTAAATCCAGTTTTATAAAACAAGAATATGAAATTCAGAGTTTAAGAGAAAAAAACTCAACATTATCAACTCTTCAAAGGGGTGGAAATGCGGTCAGGAACTGCTTAAAGAAGACCCAAAACACATGTTAGGCTTCGGTTTTTTATTGTAGTCCCCAAATTTCGCTTGTTTTCAAAAATTAAAAAAATCAGCTATTGATAAAAACTCATTTAAGCGCTAAAAATATAAACAAACGTCCGTTTAATGATCAACGTTAACTGTTTGATAAGAAAAACCCGAACAAACATCCGTTTATATTGTTAAACTAAAAAAAAAAGGCAGTTTAATTCTTGCAAAACAATGCACCCACACAAACATGTATATTTGCACTATAAAAATTAAAATCCTAAATTTATAACCTTAACCCTAAAAAACTAAACCCCACACTCTAAACCCTAAATTATAAACACTAATCTTAAATTCTAAACCCTACACCTTAAACCCTAAACTAAAATCATAACCCTTAAAACTAAAAAGCACATATAAACTAAAGTTTACACGATCTTTTTATCAAAGTTTTTTCCTTAAAATATACTTTTTTTCAGCTTTTCAGCTCACAAAACGACCTTACTTCTCAGACTTTTTTCTAAAAAAAGAATCCCAATTATTTGTTGCTAAATTTACAAAGTTTAATAATCAACTTCAATCGCAGGGTGGAATATCAACAAGTATTCTAAGACTTAAATGATGATATTTCAAAGTTGCATGTTCATTGTCACAAAATGGGCATGCATACACGTATTCAAACGCTGTTTTTAAGTCAAAGGTCGGATTACTTGCACTAAATAGAAAAAAAGGAATATGGTCAGATTTCGTTTCATATCTTAAGGCACAGACATGGTGTGTGTTTGTGTTAGAATTGTACCCTTTTGTATCATTATTTTACATGTACGTAATTTTTAACAATTTACTTTATAAAGTTTTGGTATGTTAGTGTGTAGTCGAATCATACTAGTAAAATATCAGATCTGGCTTAAATGGTCAAGACCTCGTGTCTCAATATGGCACACACTTTAGCAGACAGAGTCTCGGGAAAAGTGGGGTTCAACCCTTACCTTTGTGCAATAATTTTATTAGATTAACAAACAATACAAGCATATAAGTGTCGTATAACATACAAGTATAATACAAAAAGATTATACGAATGTAAAGCGGCAAAGTCTTTAACCAAGGCATCGGTGATCTGGTGAAGCTGGCAATTGGCAAGCAGCATTTATTACACCAAGCATGCATCTTTTTTACAGCTGCAACCTTTATTTAAACCACCACTCGGCGTGTCCAACCACTGCAGTCAAGGACTCAACCAATGGCTTTGAAAGCTCTGCTTCTGTTTCTATTCCCCACTTTTCTGCTCGTTTCATCAAGCGTATGTCTACTTCTTCACTCAAACCACAAACTGGTTTTGACTTGTCACTCATCTTTTTTTCTTTGTTTTTGTTGTAGGTTGCTTCCAATGAGGTGGGAGAGAAGATTGAGGTGATTTTATAAACCTTGTTTTACTGCTTTTTCTATGGTTTTTTTTGTCTAGTTTGTGTAAGAATCTTAAATGTGATTCTTTAGTTTTGCCTACTCTGTAAATGTAGTTGGTTGTTATGGTCTTTAGCTTTCATTGTTTTACTAAAATTGTTGCATTTTTCACTCTTCAGATTAAGGCTGCTGCTCTGGTGAAGCCTCCCATTCTAGCACCACCATACAAGCCCCCAACTCCACCATATAAACCCCCAGTTCCAACACCGCCAACCAAGGCACCTACTCCCCCATATAAACCTCCAACTCCGGCACCGCCAACCAAGGCCCCTACGCCACCGTATAAACCCCCTAGTCCAACACCGCCAACCAAGGCCCCTACGCCACCGTATAAACCCCCTAGTCCAACACCGCCAACCAAGGCCCCTACTCCACCATATAAGCCCCCAACTCCAACACCGCCAACCAAGGCCCCTACTCCACCATATAAACCTCCAACCAAGGCCCCTACGCCACCATATAAGCCCCCATCTTCACCACCGGTCAAGCCTTCAACTCCAGCACCAGCACCCCCAAAGGCTCCTACTCCCCCGTATAAGCCTCCAACTCATGCGCCTCCAGTTAATCCCCCTACACCACCATACAAGCCACCAACAACTCCAGCACCACCATACAAGGCACCACCGACGCCTACACCTCCTTACAAGCCACCAAGTCCACCATTGCCACCTGTTAGGACAAGAAAGGGTAAAAAAAACTTTGTTTCCACTTACCACAGTTAAATCTAATATCATCTTTTACATAGCTCGGGGGGGGGGGAGTTTATCTTTTCTTTTTCTGACAACAACCTGTTGGATAAATTTGATGGCAGATTGCATCCCATTATGTGGACAGAGGTGTAAAATACATTCAAGGATAAACCTGTGCTTGAGAGCTTGCATCACATGCTGTGACAGATGCAAATGTGTTCCACCAGGGACGTATGGCAACAGAGAAATGTGCGGCAAATGTTATACCGACATGAGAACCCACCGCAACAAGCACAAGTGCCCTTGAAAACCCGAACCCACGTCCCTTGTGGATGATGTTTTCATTTAGTATGTAATAGCTAAAAGCTTGGTGTGATTTTGTGAGAAGGGAGGAATGGTTTTCTTGTAATGTACGCAGTTCTAATCCTAGAACCTATGAACTTGTCGGAAATAGTTTAATTATCATAATTGAAGATTTAAGTTTATAGATTAAATGAGTTCCCTTTTGTTCTTGGTAATGAAATTTTCTGTTCCAAATAAATACAGTTTGCTATATTTGGATGTTTTTCAAGGCATGCCATTCTAAATGCACAAGAAATAGGATACTTCTTAGGTTCTTATTGTAGCGATGTCTTTATTTTTTCGCTAAAAAAATGGGTTTTAAGATATTTAGAGTTTTTTTGGGTATTTAAAAATGTATTTTGTAGGGTTTTAAAAAAATTGTATTTTATTTAAAATAGAATCGTCACCGGCCACTAGAATAGGTTGGACATTATAAAATTAGAGATTTTAAAAATATTAAGTTTGAGAGTCAGTTACGGATGAGAAAAGATTATCACTCCACACCACTAAAAATTGGTACTTTAATAATTATCGTTTTATTAATATTAGACTTTCCGGATTAAAGTGACGATTAAATTGAAATTTGGTTATAAGTGCGGGTAAATTTTAAAAGCACTATTATCCGAGAGTAAACGCCTAACTACTATCACTATGCCTGATATTAGCCCCGTTTACGCTCGGATAAAAGGGCACCGCATTGACAATTTATATTCCGATATACAATCTTAGAAAATAATAAAAAACACATTTACATCGACATGATATTAAAGCAGATAAAATATGAACATTACAAGATTTAAACAAAAATTAAATGCATTAACATAATATGTCGCAATAAAAAAACAAAGCATGCACATAAACACGAAAAAAGCAAAAACATACTTTCAAAATTAAAGGAAAAGAAAACGTACTTCAAAAAAAATAAAAAATAAAAAACATACATGTTAAAATGCATATAAAAATGTAAAATGTACATGACATATATATGTAATATGATACTAAAATGACAAAACAACAATACCACAATATTATACTTAAAGCTTATCATGAAAAAACATGCGCACATATTACAAACATATCATGGTATTAATATGTAACAAAATTATTACCCATTTCTAGCATGAACATAAGATACAAAATAATAAAAAATTAAAACACAAATATTTATATCTTAAAATGTAAAACATAATGCAACATATGCATGACATACATGTAACATGGCATTAAACAAACAAATCCAGATAAAAAGCAAACATACACTTAACACTTAACGTGTGACATAATTTACATACGTAGATAAAAATATGGTATTACACGTAACTAAAACACACACACTAATCATATAGCCTAAGAAAACAAAAATGACATGGAAATTTACATTAACAAACAAGAACATACCACATGCCAAGAAACTAAGACAACATTTAAAACAAACTTATATGCACGATGAACAAAAGAAATAAGACACAAAAGAAAGCATGATACCGTAAACAATCGAAACAAACAAAGAACATGTTAACATATGTAGATGATACACAAATTAAGCTAAACCCATAAAATAGACATGTATACGAACACTAAATTAGAATACGAAGGCATGATATCACAAAAATACATGTTGTAAAACATAAATGTACATGTAATATAAAAACATTAAGAAAAAACATAAAAATACACTAAAAATACAAACACACTGGAAACGTAAAATGAAAATGAAGAGACATAATAAATGAATCACAACAAAAGGGACTATAATAAAATAAAAATGAAGCGAATTGACAGAAATTAAAATAATAAAAACGTGTATTAGGAGATGAAATTAGAAACTGAGGTAGGCCTTAAGGGAACAAGTGTGTAAAATTACCAAGGGGGAGACTCGAAGTGTAAGAAACTAAAACGCGGAAGAACTAAAGGGAAGATTTTACCACTTTAAAATTGATTAGGTTAAAATTGGTGGTTAAATTGAAAGATTTCGAAAAATGAGAAGGGCTGGAGTTGTAAATATACCATGCGGCATGCTCAATATGAAAATACCAATGAGAAAGGGGATTTATGACGTTATTTACCCTAAAAGTTTTATTTTTTGGTCTATAAAACCAACATATCAGCCTTCACTTCATTTTTTTCCATTTTTTAAACCCTAAAGAGAGAGCTCTCTCATTTCCCATTTTCTAGAAAATAACCACCCCGAAAAACCTGAACCGCCACACTCCGCCGGTCTTAGGCGAGGTTCGGCCGTACGACACCTCAAGCCATCCTAGACCGCGGTGGTTCAACAACGAAAAACCCAAAAACAAAGACCCATTTTTTGAACTCCAAAAAAACCTCCGCTATTATTTCGAAGCGAAAACGTGGCTCACCCATGGGTTCATCGCCGGCGAAACACACACGACAAAGGTAAAAATAAAACTTCTCTTTTTTACTTTTTCAGATCATTTCTCTTACATGCATGAGATGAATGAGAGGAAGAAAATAGGAAGTTACCACCGAAACTCTTTGTATTCCCTTTTTTATTTTTTTCTTCTGGAAATGGACTGATAACTGATAACCTCCATATTTTTTGCTTTTGGTACATATATATTTTGTTCTTTTGATTTGGTTTTGGTAGATACAAAAATATATAATACATATTTTTTCATTGATTCGGTACTGACAATCCATGCTTTTTGTCATTTCGGCATGTCTGATTTGGTGCGATGGTTGGTACGGCCGACGTGGGGAGCAGTGTGGTGGTGCTGTTCTCTGCTAGAGGTGTTATCGACCGTTAGATAAGATCTGATCCGATCCAACGGCTGAGATGACTTGAAGAATAGACGGTTCAGATGGAATCTTGAACGGACGGGACTTCACCAGATCGCGACACGTGGAGCTCAACAGCCGAGGAGTTCTGACGTGTGGGGTACACGCGCGCGTGGGAAGTCGGCGGGTCCGCGCGTGTAATGTACACAACCAACTAGATAGCCCTTTCTCTTCGATCTGGCCCGTCAGATCAAAATTTGATCTGACGGCCCAGATTGAGCCGCGCACAAGAGAAAACAACAATTAGGTCTTTGCATCAGATGTAATTATGTTTTTTAGGTTTTGGACTGGCCAGACGGCCCATGTAATTACCTTTGGGTTTGTATTATGGACTTGGACAGTTAATTGATTTTTTGGGTTTTAAATACAATTTGAGTCTTATTTTATTTAAATTATGTTTTTACACAGCCTATTGATAATAATATTAATAATACTCATGATAATAATTATAACAATACCATATACGTATATACACAAGCACACCCATATACATAACCTACGCGTACACCTGCACACCCATCTATAACGTACATAGCATACTAACTTATATATATTGGTTTAATCACACATACTTAACTTGACTATGCACATATTGACATATATACAAACAATACGCGCATAGCACATATACACCACATAACATATTATACATGCATTTACACACATCACACATGTATCACATGCATATTAATAACACACACGCTCATAATACAATAATGTAATATATGTATACATACACTAATAACAAACATTAATAATTACCTAAAACCTTCAAATTAACACAAAATTTACCCCAGATAAAAATGAGTGATTATAGTTGCCCCTCTTTACTTGTTCTTGTGGAACGGGAACAAAGCAAAGATTATAAGCACTCATTTTTATCCGACTTCCCTGTTTGTAGCTTTGGAAATACGTCTTATTCTGGAACTCTCTGCTTTTCCTTGGCTGAGTCTTCAGGCTCGTAAGTTCTTCCTATATAGAACTTCTTTACCTTCCGATCCTGAAGCTACATGCTCTTCTTATATAAAACCTTTCGCTTTGAAGCCCAAGTTACGAGTTTTTCCTATATAGAACTTTTCACTCTGAGATGGTAAAGTTTGGAGTCTTTCCTATATAAAACTCTTCGCCTTCAACGTGATGGGTCTTTCCTATATAAAACCTTCTACGTTACAGATGGATTCTTCGACTGAGAGTTCTTTCTATATAGAACTGCTAGTCTTCAAACCCTAGAGCCGCAAGTCTTTCCTATATAGAACTTTTAGCTTCTGAAATCTCGGAGTTACGAGTTCTTCCTATATAGAATCTCTCGCTACGAGTGTTTGAAAATATAGGCCCATCCTATATAGAACCTTTATCTTCGCATTTGGGATTCACGCCAAAATGACTACCAATCTTTCTGGACTCACGCTTCTAAGGCTGCCACAATCTTCTTTCACATCTGGGGATTCACGCCGAAAATGGCTACCGACTTTTTTGGACTCACGCTACTGAGGCTGCCAGAATCTTTCTTCGAATGATCACTTCTTCGCCACTAGGTCGCAGATCACAAGTCATCGGCAATTTGCATGTACCTGTTTAAAATAGACAATATGTTGTAATAAATGAGTTAGCATGCTCATAATCCTAGGGATGTCTAACTATACTGATGCATGGGTGTCAATATCTCGATGCGTCTGTTTCCGCAATCAGTCAATCTCGACTTTTTGCTTGCCTTCTCTTTTTTTCTTCTTCTGGTGACGGTACCCCATCTCACTGTTGGGTTCAACCATTTTGGCCTTTCTTTTCTGAGTTTTTGGTTTGGGGTTCTAAAGTACCCTTTCGGGTTTTCACTTTAGAGAGTTTTTTTTGGAGGTGCCCTTACAGGTTTTCACCTGGGAGATCCCTATTGTTGTCTTGAATATTTTCCCAGACAAATGTGAATGGTGCATGACAATGGTTATCTTATTCTGATGCTTGGAATCTTCCCATTTGTCGTGCCTCGACATACATTATGCCGGAAGCTTGAGATCAAAGTTGATCCTGTTTTTTAATCACCTACACTCTCAGGGTTAGATCATAGTAATGCTTAGAAATCTTTTGCTTACCATAAGTCTGTGTTAACTTGCTTGTATGGTATTTATGAAAATGATGAGGAAACAAAGAATGAAGGTTTCAAAAATGTGATTTTATTAACATTAAGGATCTGGAACAGTCTTAAGAAAGTCATGGCAAACATGAGGAAAAGGGAAAACAAACCATGAAATGCAAAACCCCAAGTATCCACAGTATGAATGATGCGTGATCCTATCAACCAGAGTAGAATCTTTGCTTGGAGCTCTTGCTTCTGGTACCCGTAGGGATGACTCTACTTGTTGGAGGCCCAATCTCAAAATTTATCTGAGCCGTCCTTAACGGGTTTTCGACTCGGATCCTTTATTTGCTTTAAGACACCCCTTTTCGGGTTTTCACCTCGAGCTCTTCGTTTTTTAGATGAAATGCATTTTCAGGTTTTCGCTTCATCTTTCTTCTCTCTCTCTCATTCTTTTCTTTTTTTAAACATAGAGCCTTCTTAACTACATCAAAATTCATATGATTTTTTTAACTCTTCTCCGTCCATTTCAGTTAAGATCAATGCTCCATCTGAAAAGGCCTTCTTGACAAAATATGGCCTATCCCAATTAGGCATCCACTTCTCTCGAGAATCTTTCTGAATTGGGAGGATCTTCTTTAGCACTAGATCTCCCTCTCAGAATTCTCTTGGGAGCATTTTCTTATCATATGCCCGCATCATTCGTTTCTGGTACATTTAACCATGGCAGATGGCCTTCAGCCTCTTTTCCTCGATGAGATTTAACTGGTCGAACCTGGCTTGGACCCATTTTGATTCCTCCAACTTCACTTCATTCAGGACCCGGAGCGACAGAATCTCAACCTCAATGGGTAGTACCGCTTCTTGTCATACACTGGTACGATGTTTGCAACCCATTCAGGGTATCTTGCCACTTCTAGAAATCCAGCATCAAACTGTGTTTTCACCTCTTCTCTGATCTTTAACAGCATGTCAGGCCTCATTCTTCTGAGCTTTTGCTGGATTGGTTTGTATTCTGGCCTTGTTGCCAACTTGTGCACCACTATGTATGTGTTCAAGCCCGACATATCTTGATAAGTCCAGACAAAAATGTCCTTGAATTCCTGGAGCAGGGTTATCCGTTCATGCCTAGTTTCTGAGGAAAACGTAGTCCCAATTTTTACTTCTTTTCTCTCCCATCTGTCCCCAAGTTCATAATTTATGTTTCTTCTTAGTAGGGCATGATTTGCCTTTCTTCGTTGGCCATCATCCTTACCAATTCTTCAGGGACCTCGCATTCTATCTCATCATCCTCATCCTCTTCAATTTCTGCTGAGATCTCAGGGCATTCGAAATCTACATCGGGATTGGACTCAACATCATTCATACAGTTAATTATGGGAACCATGCATTAAATGAGAACGAATGTATTGGGAAGAGAATAATTTTAAATGAAGTGAATGAATATGAATAAAAATGTAATGAATGGAATAAATGAGATGTTTGCTATTTGAGAAATTGAGGAAGATGTTCTTTCATTGCAAACAAAAAGTTAACATAGGTGCCCTATACAAAAGATCCCCATTGCTTATGGGCAAAAACAAAAAGGTTAATTCGGAGCATTACTCTGATCTGGCCCTAAGGATTACAGGTAGATCAATGTAGTTCCAGTTATCAAGAGTTTCCCCGGGATAACAAGGGCGGATGCTGGTCAACACGCTGCTGCCATTTTTACCTTCAGCTATCATGTTGATGGACATCCCTTCAAGAGATTCACTAAACATCTCATTCTCATTGAGTATGTCGTTTTCTCTAATTGCTTCTTCCACTTTCTGTCCTGTACGGTCGAATCCTCTGAAGACAAAAATATTTTCCACATGAGGGAAAGACATCGGTCTCTATGGAATGTCTTCTCCCTTGAGTCTAGCTCTTATTTGTTCTTCTTTCTTCTTATATTCTTCCCTCTTCTGTTGAACACTTGATTTGTAGCCGAGCCCAAAATAGTTATTCTTGGTGAACGCTTCTGGCTCGTAGGCTTCTTTGTAATCTTCTCCCTAGTCCTCTTCTGGTCTTGGCTCTTCAGCCCAATATTTCAGAAACGGTCATCTTGGTGTAGTTAGATAACCTGGGGCAGGGGATCCGATTATCTTCCACAACAAACGTGGCATTTACCAGTTCTAATGCTCGGAAAGAACATTCTACAGCCTCTTCGTCGTTCTGGATATAGGGGGCATTTGATGTAGCCGAAGCAATATTCTCTTGTTCAGCCTCCACAGTGACCAATTTACATTCGATCACAAATTTCAACTTCTGATGAAGTGATGAGGGAACGGCTCCAGCGAAGTGAATCCATGGTCTTTCCAGCAAGCAATTATAGGATGGCTTTATGTCCATCACCACAAAGTTGATCATGTACTCAGTCGACCCAATCAATAAAGACACATAAATCTTTCCAAGTGTCCCCTTTTGTGTACCATCAAAGGCTCTCACGGAGTTGTGACATGGTTTCATGTGAGAATCATCTTTTGGTAGCTTTTACAAAGTCACCATCGGTAGTACATTTAATATCGACCCATTGTCAATTAGTACTCCTGGTAACACATACCATTTACAGTGGGTCGTGATGTTGAGAACTTTGGTAGACCCCATACTTCCCCCTGGGATCTCTTCATCACTGAATGTGATATGGTTGTAGGCGGTGATATGCCCCATTATTCTGTCTAGCTTGGATACAGAAATGTCCCCGGGTACAAATGTTTGATTTAGCACATTTAATAATGCCTCACGATGCTTCTCCGAACTCAGGAACAACTCTAGCATTGTAGTTCTTGCCGGTTGTTTTCGTAGTTGTTCCACCACGTTGTATTCACTGTGTTTTAGGAACTTCAGAAATTCCATTGCCTGAGCTTCAGTTACTAGTTCATTTATCTTCGGAAGGGGCTCCTTTCCAAATATATGAGCATGACTGGTTGATGTACCTTCTCCTTTATCTTTTGCCGCTTCTGCAGTCTTTAAAGCTTCCGAATAGTAGCACCTGTCACTCCTCGTGAAATGGCCTACTTCATTGACACTTTCATCTCTCTTGATCTGTCTATCCTCATGTGTCGGCTCTTCTTTCATCATTTGTTCTTTTTCTTCGCTAGATTATGGTTTCTTCGGTATGGTTACGCTCGCTCTATAGTTCCAAGGGGTCAACCACATGTCCTTAAACGGAATGGGGGCAGGTGTTGAGATGATGATTTTGGGAGTCACCTTTGCGGCTTCTCCTTGGGATGAACTTGCTCCATCTGGTCTGCAGGAGATGACAAAAGGCATGTCTCTCCCATATTTGAGGTTGGGGTTATTAGATGCATATACCTCTAACCCTTTTCTCTCCTGCAATTTCCTCGAAAAACTCTATCTTCTTGCTGTCCATCAGTTGTTGAACCAACCTCCTAAACTCTTCACTTTGCTGGATGTCATGCCCTCCATCCTGGTGGAACTCGCAATAAGTTTCGCATCATTTCTGCAGTACTACCATGCCCTTGTCGATTAAGCGGGCCATACACAATTGTTGGAATACCCACCGTAATGGAGACTTAACTTCAGACACATCTTCCTTGGCCTTCTTGGTAGAGTACTCCTCGATAGCATTCACTCCTCAGTTCCCGTGATTAGGCAACGGGTTTGCGGCTAAGTTCGGTTCTTCGAACTTCAATACCCCCGAGTTAATCAGACTCTGCACAAGTTTCTTGAATGCGAGGCAATTTTCTATGGGGTGACCAGAGGCAACGCCATAATAATCGCAATGTGCATTCGGGTCATACCAGGACAGAAATAGAGGTTTGAATGGAGTAACATAATACGAACGGACCAAATCTGCCTTGTGCAACTGATAGTAAAGCTCAGAGTATGAAACTGGCAACGAAGTAAAAACTTGTTTCCCTTTTTCCTTTCTTGAGGCTCTCTCATTTCTTTGGTTCGAGTTTTGAGCTTTCCCTGTAGATACTTGTGGCTGAGAGACCGTAAAGTTCTTCAGAGCAGCATAAGTACTCGTAGTATTTACATCATGCTTCTTGTTGTACTTCCGAGAGTTATTTCCGCTGTTAATCCTGCCGCTCTTGATTGCTATCTCAAGAGACTCCCCGGTCCTAATCAAATCGAAAAAGCTCTGAGTTGTATTATTGATGAGGCAATCAAATAACGTTCACTTTAGAGTGTTCACAAAAAAGGCGTGATCTCGTGCTCGGGAATTGGTGGCTGGATCTGAGCGGCCACTTCTCGCCACCTCTTGGCGTATTGTCGCAAGCTCTCATTAGATTTCTGCCTCATATTTTTTAAAATGATATTACTGGGTGTCATGTCTGTCACATGTTTGTACTGATCGATGAATGCTTTTGAAAGATCTTTCCACGATTTGACATTTACCCGGCTCAATTGGGTATACCACCGAAGTGTTTCTCCTGTTAGGCTATCCTGGAAACAATAGATTAGAAGTTTTTCATCCTTGAGGTAGGCCACCATCTTTCGACAATACATGGTCACGTGTGCCGAAGGATATGTAGTTCCATCATACTTATCGAACTCTGGAGTTTTGAATTTTAGTGGCAGGACAAGGTCAGATACCAGGCTTAGATCACTGGCCTCGTTCCCCGGTTCGTCTGTAGCTTGCAGTGCTTAAAACTTTTCTTCCATAAGGCGAAACCTCTCCTCCCACTTCTTTTCTACCTCTGTTCTGATTTTCTCGATCAAATTCAAGTCTGGCACCTCCTCTTCGTAGAGTGCCTCTGTATCGATGGGTTGGTTTTCAGATGCCCCTGCTTGAAGACTGTCAGTTATTTCAACAGGGTCAATGTATACTCTTCTGGCTAGGCTAGGTGTTTTTGGTTGAACCTTACTGTGAGATGCAGTACCTTCCGGCTCTTGGGTGACTTCATCTTCGACCATTTTTCTGAGGCTTTTTGCCAGTAATGCAGTTATGTCGGACACTATTGCTGCTTGCGATTGAGTGATCTGATCACTGAGGCTCATCTGGGCTTCATCAAAAAGGCGCTTTCAGCTCTTTCTGCCCATTCTCTAGACTGACTATTCTATCTTCCATTAACTTGCTTTGGAGTCGGGTAAGCTAAGGATGCTGAATGGTTGCGGCTTAACTTTAAATTTCACTGCCACAATATTTACACTAATAATATAATTGCAAAGAAAAATAAATGCATGTATAATGAAGCAAATGTCATGATGCAATGCAGGAATGTATGCAAATAAAGGTATTGATTCCGCGAGTGATCACCATTTTGAACTACTTTCATGGGAACTAAGGGGTCCAGATTACAAAAGGGTTCACATTACAAAAGGGTCCCTATTACAAAAAGGTTCTGATTACAAAACAAAGTTCTACACATAAGCCCTAGCTATATCTCCTAGCTTCTCGATAGCCTTGAGAAGCTTGATAAACCTTGGTGCTTCTTCTATGCCCAGGGTTATGAAAGGTAGAAGAGTCGCGACTTCGATCACATACCTTGCAACTCGTTGTATGTCCACCTTCAAGGTCGCGTAATACTGGTCTCTGTCTTGAACCATCTGGGCAGCATCACAAAGTCTTCTTCGCCAATAGTTGTCTCCACCAACTGCAGCTTCTTCGAACACCCTGATTCTCTCCCCGTAATCTTGAACAGTTGCTTCGAGCGACTCAATCTGGGCCCATAACATACCAATTTCACACCCCATTTCTTGTAGCTTGACGAAACCATTCATTTGACTATAAGTCTGAAAGGACTGTTCCAACTCTACCAACCTCCCTTCTAACTCGGTATTCTGATCTTGACTCTGGTTCAAGCTCTAAACAGTGTCATTGTACAGGCTTTACATCTGTAGCAGTCTATTCCTACTCCCTATGGATTTCCTCTTCCACACGAAAGTGTTTTCTCTTTCGTCGATGATTGCTTGCTTACCTTTGTTGATCTCTTGCTTAGCTCTTTCTTTCTCTCGATTAATGGCATTCCTAAAAGATCGTCTTTCACTTTCGATTGCTAACTTGCAACTTTCTACCTCTTCTTCAATTGCTCGCTTGCCTCTTTCCATTCTTCGACTAAACGCATACCATTCATCACTTCCTTCTCCACATCTAAGAACTGGCTTCGGCCGGCCTTTTGCATATTTGCTTGGAGCCGGAGATTATCTTTCTAATAAAGAGCATTTTTCTCACCAGATCTGCGTTCAATTTCTCCAATTGCCTAGTAGTCCCATCTCGTTCCTCCACCTCTAAACTTGCCTTGTAGAGCTCATCCATATGCTGAGTCTGTAAAGCCCACATCTTCTTTTTAACCTTCTCAAGTTCATTTCGCAGAATATCGGCCTCGGACGGTACTATCCTCATATGCTCCTCAAGTGACATGGTTGGTTATTGGTCGAGTTTTGAAATACTGTCATTAATCCTCAAGCGTCTCCAAAGATCATAATCCGGGGTGACCATGAGCTCGACATCTCCTTCTACTCTGACCCGATAACAGTGATCACAGGCTCTCATGATGGTCTGAACCTTTGAATGGGAACTCACTTTGGCTTAAACCGGCTGTGACGGGAACAAAATACCGCGATCCAAATTGTCGGGACACCAAGAGCGGAGCACAAGCAATTCCACTATATAGCCCTAACATCATCAACCAGTCATAGTCACCGCAGCTGTATAGGAAGTGACTAACCCTGCCAAGCCAAGGAACTCTCCACACTATGTCTTTGTCTTAAATGTTTTTAAAGATCCGAGTCTATTTCTCCTTTTTCAAGTCTTCTCGCCACTCATTTGCTAAGTACTCTCGCAACGGTGAAAAGTCTCAGAATGACATTTCTGGTAAAATCCTAGTCGGTGTCTTCCACATATGGCTTTGAATCCAAACCTGTAGTAGCTGTGCACACCCTCTGAAGCGTCACTCTTCATGATTCCGGCTTGCATTTAAAGAGATAAAAGTTTCGGCTAGGATTATCGGTACTGGATTCGCCTTCTACTTCAAGCGCTCGAACAGATCTAGGATGGCTACGTCGATTTTCCCAAGAACCCTCGGAAAGATGACCAAACCATATATTCCCAAGGCGAATAGGTCCATTTTCTTCACCTCATCTGGGTGCGTGGGTATGATGTCTCAAATACTCTCCTATGCGAATGTTGTGATGTCTCCTCGAACCTGGATAAGTCCATTAACCCAATCGTCACTCATCCCGGCAAAAGTAATAAGCTTCGAAGGGTAATTCTGATTCCTCGGCGGCTACGCATAGATCCAATCTTTCTGGACATTCTTCTAGTTAAGTAGGGTCATGCACTCCTCTACCGTAGGCATCATGTCTTGTCCGTTGAAAGTAAAGCAGCAAAAAGTTGGATTCCAGAACTGGAAGACGGCTCGGAGTAAGGGCTGGTTAACTCGAACATACATCAACTATGCAATGTCGCCATAATTATCATAGAACAGGTCTTGAAGTCTTCGGTCCCATCATTCCCAAATCTGTTTAAGATCCCATAAGTCGTTCTGTTGAAGGCTCACGTAAGTATACCCTGCCACTATACGCTCACTTGGGAAACTATTACCTTGAGTCTTCTGATTGACTTTTGACCAGTGTCTGGCGGATAGGTTGAGCTCTTCCTTCCTAAGATACCTTTTTTTCCATGATCAAAGATTTTTTGATCGGGTAAACCACTTGATCTAGTACCTTTATGTAATGCAAATGCGATGATGTATGCAAAAAGCAAAAACAAAAAAAACGAGTCAGTACCGGATAAAATCAATAAATACATAAATATAAGAACGAATTATATAAGGTAAACACACAAAATAACCCTATTTACATCCCGACTAAAACACCTAGGTTATCCGCATGGCTCTAAAGGGTGGGTTTTCTATATTCTCTACATACAGTGTTGGTGCTATGAGGTACCCGAACTGTCCTTGTTGTCCCCTGCTAAGAGTAGCAAGGCCCCCGATCATCACCCATTATAGGCTCCTTTCAACCGGGTTCAATTCAAAGGGACCCATTCGCTTATGCCCCTACGAACGAACAATATCCTTACGAAAACATAAGGTACTCGAGCCCCGAAGGTCCTTGCTAGGCTCATACGGAGGAACGATATCCTCACGAAAGCATTAGCGTTTCCCCCACTTAAAAATGACCGGTTTATATGCCAAGTTTTAAATGCGTTAAAATAAATGCGCAATTATAACCGAATGTTAATTTAATAGTCACTTTAATCCGAAATTTTCGATATTAGTAAAGCGGTAATTATTTAAAAGCTTGACTCTCATTTGTTTTTGAAAAACAAAAATCATGTTCCCAGCGGAGTCGCCATTTGTAGCGATGTCTTTCCTTTTTCGCTAAAAAAACAGGTTTCAAGGTGTTTAGGGTCTTTCAGGTATTTAAAAATGTATTCCACGGGGTTTTAGAAAAACCTTATTTCATTTAAAATGGAGTTACCACCGGCCACTAGGGCTATAAAACCAGCGATTTTAAAAATATTGGGTTCGGGAGTCGGTTACGGATGGGGAAGGATTAGCACCCCTACACCGTCCAAAATTGGTACTTTAATAATTACCGCTTTATTAATGTTAGACTTTCCGGATTAAAGTGATGATTAAATTAAAATTTGGTTATAAGTGCGGGTAAATTTTAAAAGCCCCATTATCCGAGAGTAAACGCCCAACCACTATCACTACGCCTGATACTGGCTCCATTTACGCTCGGATAAAAGGGTACCGCATTGACAATTTATATTCCGATATGTAATCTTAGAAAATAATTAAAGAACACATATTTACATCGACATGATATTAAAGCACATAAAATATGAACATTACACGATTTAAACAAAAATTAAATGCGTGAAAATAATATGTCGCAATAAAAAACAAAACATGCACATAAACACGAAAAAAGGAAAAACATGATTTCAAAATTAAAGGAAAAGAAAACGTACTTCAAAAAGAAATTAAAAAATCAAAAACATACATGTTAAAATGCATATAAAAATGCAAAATGTACATGACATATATATGTAATATGATACTAAAATGACAAAACAACAATACATACGTAAAGCTTATCATGAAAAAACATGCGCACATATTACAAACATATCATGGTATTAATATGTAACAAAATTATTACCCATTTCTAGCATGAACCTAAGATGCAAAATAATAAAAAACTAAAACACAAATATTTATATCTTAAAATGTAAAACATAATGCAATATATGCATGGCATACATGTAACATGGCATTAAACGATCAAATCAAGGTAAAAAGCAAACATACACTTAACACTTAATGTGTGACATAATTTACATACGTAGATAAAAACATGGTATTACACGTAACAAAAAAAACACTAATCATATAGCCTAAGAAAACAAAAATGACATGGAAATTTACATTAACAAACAAGAACATACCACATGCTAAGAAAATAAGATAACCTTTAAAACAAACTTATATGCACGATGAACAAAAGAAATAAGACACAAAAGAAAGCATGATACCGTAAACAATCGAAACAAACAAAGGGCATGTTAACATATGTAGATGATACACAAATTAAGCTAAACCCATAAAATAGACATGTATACGAACACTAAATTAGAATACGAAGGCAAGATATCACAAAAATACATGTTGTAAAACATAAATGTACATGTAATATAAAATATTAACAAAAAACTAAAATACAAACATATTGGAAATGTAAAATGAAAATGCAAGAGACATAAATAAATGAATCACAACAAAGGGGACTATAATGAAATAAAAATGAAGCGAATATATTGTGTTCTTCTGATTTGTTTTTGGTAGATACAAAAATATAGAATACATATTTTTCATTGATTCAGTACTGACAATTCATGCTTTTTGTCATTTCGGCATGTCTAATTTGGTGCGGTGGTTGGTATGGCCGTCGTAGGGAGCGGCGTGGTGGTGTTGTTCTCTTCCAGAGGTGTTTTCGGCCGTTGGATCAGATCTGATCCAACGGATGAGATCACTTGAAGAATAGACGGTTCAGATGGAATCTTGAACGGACGAGACTTCACCAGATCACGACACGTGAAGCTCAACAGTCGAGGAGTTCTGACGCGTGGGAAGTAGACGGGTCTGCGTGTGTAATGCAATCGGCCAGCTGGATAGCCCTTTCTCTTCGATATAGACCGTATCGTCAGATCAAAATTTGATCTGATGGCCCAGATTGAGCTGCACGCAAGAGAAAACAACAATTAGGTCTTTGCATCAGATGTAATTAGGTCTTTTAGGTTTTGGGCTGGCCGGACGGGCCATGTAATTACCTTTGGGTTTGTAATTGTGGACTTGGACTGTTAATTGATTTTTTGGGTTTTAAATACAATTTGGGTCTTATTTTATTTAAATTATGTTTAACACAGCCCACTGATAATAATATTAATAATACTCATGATAATAATTATAACAATACCATATATGTATATACACAAGCACACCCATATACATAACCTACGCGCACACCTGCACACCCATCTATAACGTACATAACATACTAACTTATATATATTGGTTTAATCACACATACTTATCATGACTATGCACACATTGAATTATATACAAACGATACGCACATAGCACATATACACCACATAACATATTATTCATGCATTTGCACACATCACACATGTATCACATGCATATTAATAACACACGCGCTCGTAATACAATAATGTAATATATGTATACATACACTAATAATAAACATTAATAATTACCTAAAACTTTCAAATTAACACAAAATTTACCCCAGATAAAAATGAGTGATTACACTTATCTTTATTAGCCTACTAATACATTGATAATTTAGGCTTGAAAACCTAATTGAAAATATTTTAATATACATGATATTTAAATTTTGATTTAAAGTTTATATGATTTTGTCAATTTCACGGTTTAAAGTTTTATTTATATTTTAAAAGTTAGAATTTACTATTTATAGTTTTAAATTTAAGATTGAAATATCCAAGTAAATTTTACATAATACATGTATTAAATAATAACTTAATAAAATATGATAGTACTAACTTTAATATAATTATAGTTTCATTCGTTTTTTATTTTTACCAGAATTCTAATTTTTAACATAAGTTGATTAACCAAAACAAGAAAACTAATTTTTTTCCCGATGATACAAATTTCATGATTTCATATCAAGAATATACTTGATATTACGAAACTAGTCTTAAGTAAAATATCCATTAAATATAAAAAAAGCTATCCCATTATTTGTTTAACTTTTCTCTGCAAGTTTTTCTCCCGCCTTTCTCTAAAAATAGATCTTAGAGTTTTGTTTTAGGTAGCGATGTTTCTCGTTTTAAGCAATAACTACTCTTTATTTCGTTTTTTTGTCTTCTTGTTTTGTCGTTTTTTCTGTTTTTACGGTGTCTCGTTTCACCCTTGGCTAGCTCGTTGTAGAGGCTCCTCTTCAGTGTCCATGGCCTTATTCGGGTCCTCTCTTATGAGGGGAAGTTTTCGAATCGCGTACGAGATGGGTTCTGACCCTCGCCTTCGACCACTTGACGTCTCTCCAATGATGGTCGGAGTTTTCGCTTCTTTCATCGACGAGTGAATGTTTCCTTCGTTGTTTTTCCTTTAGTCATCTTCGACCTCTTTGTCTGGAAATGATGTTTTTGTTGATTGACTCGCTGCATCTCCTTCATCGTTTTTATGCTTCTGCGACCACAGAAGAGTACATGCAGTCTGAAAGTTTGGGCGCTGGCTATGTTTCTCTCGCTCTCGTTTGGCAGATCTGTTTTCCTGGTGTTCATGGGTGTTGTGTTGCTTCTTTTGTGTTGCTGTTCCGTTTTGGTTTTCTTGTGATATTGTGTTTTCTTTTGTTTCTTGTTTTTTCTGATGTATGTTGTTGTTCATGAGTTTCTCTTTGGTTTTTTTTTGTCATGATTTTCGTTCTCTTCACCTGTTTTGTTCTTTTTGTCAAAGCTGCAATTTGTTCAAAAAATATCCATTAAATATAATTATAGTTTCATTGCACTTCCAATGAGAGAAGACGAGTTTAAACCTTGTAGACGACATTGTTAGGAGAAGTAATCCTGCATCCCGAACATAGATCGTAAGACGAACACATATATTACAAAAAATATATAATATAATTATCTATAAATGGCCCGGCTTATGGGGGAGCACTATGCATGTTTCTATAATTTATTAAAAATGAAATATCTGTTAATACATAATCTTAACATTTGACAATGCACACACATTGTAAAAAGAGCGATTGAACCCGGGTTTCCTAGAATGAACATCATCTGGTTTTCCACTTGGACCACTTGTTGAGTTGGGTCTGGTTGGGTCAATTCGTGCCCGACCCGAAAATTTAACACCTTCACCCAAACCCGGCCGGCATTTTATGATAATCAACCCGACCCGACCTCGACCCGAATTCTAGAGTAAAAACCCAAACCTAACCTAACCCGACTCGACATAAATAAAAATGATTTTTTATTATTATTCGATAAAATATGGAGTTAATTGAAAAAAATACAAATAGAAAGGGAATATTATAATAATTGTTCAATTTTTATTAGACAAAATAGAGAGATAATTGAAATATATATAGAGAGAGAGAGTCATTATAACAATTATACCTAAATATTTAGAATAAAATTAAACTGTTATTTCGGGTCGGGTATGTTTTACCTTAAACCCAAACCCAAAATTTTCTTTAAAAACCCGACACTATAAAATCGGGTCGGATCGAAACCCGTTGAGTCTGGGTCAAATGAACATCCCTGGACAGAACCTCAAAAATATTTGAGACGACCATATCTATAATTATATATAATTTAACTAAAGAATCAATTTAGTTCAATAAGTAAAAAAAAAAAACTTTAATGCAATATTAATAAAGATACAGAAACAAAGGATGCAAACTTTACTTAATATACCTAAATCCAATTTCGAGATGGCTTTCTAAACTTATCTTTAATTTTCTTATTTTGCCAAACATTTTGAGTATTTTATAATTATTGTTTATATTTAAAATTATTTAATTTAAAAATGACTCACTAATCAAACATAACGTTATTTTTTCCTATTTTTATTTATTTATTTTTGTACATATGATTTTTTAAGGATTGTGTATAAATCTAATGTGATTTAAATGACTTTAAATATTATAAAATAAAATTAGAAAGTGTACGCAGTTAATTTTCCAAAGAAATATGCAGATTTAGGTACTTTAATATAAAAATAGATTATTTTTCGTATGACGTTTTTTTTAGAAAAACAATTTTGATAAATTTCTTAATTAACGCTACATTTGAGTTATAATCTTAAAACTTTAGTTTGACATATAATTTACTTTCATATGTAATTATTTTAAATAATTAATTAAATTAATGATATTATAAAATACAATTTTTAAGTATTAAATTAAAATATAAAGATTAACCAATTATCATTTAATCTAATAAGATGGTACACTAAATGTTTAAATTATAATTAACAGTTTAAATAAAACAAAAAAACAATTAATATGTCAAATATCGACAAGGAAAATATCCTATGCACTGGCGGCGGAAACGAAATGTTTTCATATGCAACTTAGTTTTAGGGTTTAGGAATTTAGTTTAGAGTTTTAGGTTTTAGGGGTTTAAGTGTAGGAGTTTAGAATTTATGGTTTATAGTTAGAATTTAGAGATTAGGGATAGAATTTAAGGTTTAGAGGTTAGAGTTTAGTTTTTAGGATAATATGGTTAGGGATTTAGGTTTTAACCTATAAACTCTAAATTTTAGCCCTAAACCATAAATTCTAGTAACACCCCTAAATTTAAAACTCATCCACTAAAACTCCTAAGGGTGATCTTCACCCGCGGTCCCTTTGTTTAGGTTTTGTTCTATTTTGGTCATCCAAATTTAAAAAAGACTATTATTGCCACTTACGTTTGAAAACGTTTCTGTTTTAGTCACTGGACTGTTAGTCTTCGTTACTTTTGTTTTCGGTTTGTTTCGTTTTGGTCACCGATTTTATTTTATTTTTGTCTAAGTCACTTACGTTATCGTTTCATTCTATTCTGGTCACTGGGCCATTAATTTATAATTTAATCCTTACACTTTTAAATTTTTATTTTTTCACCATCTTTAAACAAAAAAAATCTATAATCTTTTTGTCTCTCAAAATTTATCCTCTTTCACCGATCAGACTTGTTAACTCTGGGTTCCACTGGAACCATGCAAACGCTTTGTTGTCTTCAAATTTTTCAATGATTTTTCGTTTTCTTCGATTTTTTGAAAGGAGTAGGGGTGTGCATTTAGTTAATTTGGTTAACCGCCCGAACCGAATTACCCAAAATCCATTAATTGATTTTTTTCGAAAATTTTTAATTGAACTGAAAAAAATTGGTTAATTATGTTGGTTTTTGAATTAACCAAAATTTATTATAAATTTTGGGTAAATTACACAATTGGTCACTAAATTGCGCTAAAAATGATCTTTTTAGTCACTAAACTTTCATTTTATGCTAATTTGATAAAAGTTCAATGATCATTTTATAACATATCAAAAATTTAATGATTTTTTTATAATTTTTAAAAGTTTAATGACCAATTATAAATATATGTAATATATATAATATTTAACATATAATAATTTCAGTTAATTCGGTTAATTAACCGATTTCGAACCGAATTAACCGATAATCGAAGTTTAAAAAAATCTTAACCGTTAACCGATTTTACCTAAAATTAACCGACCGATTAATCGAAAAAAATTTAGTTCAGTCGATTAATTTGGTTAAAACTGAACAATGCACAGGAGCCATCGCATAAGCGAACGAGAATAACAGAATTATTCTAATTGTCTTCTTTGGTTAGTTATGTATCAGAGTTAACATCAACTGTGTTTTACTATTTCAGTGGACATTTGTAGCTGACTGTAGCTAAGGCAACAACAACGGTCGACCGCGGTGGCATCAGTAAAAATAAAGGTTAAGGTTGGAGATGAGAAATTTTGTAGGTTTTTTGTTTGAAGATGGTAAAAAAATAAAAGTTTAAAAGTTTAATGTAACAACCTGAATTTTGGGATTTGCACAATTGGGCCTCGAACCCAATTTATTAGGTCTTATGTTGGAAAAGCCCAAGACTAATATAATTGGATTTGGGCCTAGTGGCAAAGAAAATCTGATGGGCTTTATTAATTTATTTTATCTAAGTGAGGATAAAAGGAGGCTGGTGAAATTTAAAATGGATAGTTTTGAATAAAATGGGGCTGGTGATGTGATGGGGGAAGAGAAAAAATAAAAAAAGAAATGAGAGAAAGAGAAGAAAAATGTGGTTTTTAGAAAGAGGGAGAGTTCAAGAGGCTTTTCGCCGCCAGCCACGTTGCCGTTAACGACATCGCCGACACCATCAAAAGCACCTCACCGAGACGCACGTGTCGGTGGTCGCCTCATCGCCGTCACCGTCGCCACTTGCCGGGGTGAGAGAAAATGGTGGTTAGAAGAGCTAGAATGGCATAAAGCAGTGCTCAACACCGTGAACAGAGGCTACCGCTGGAACTACTGGCCCGAGAACTACCGGTCTGGAGCTCATCATCGTCGGCCGCCCATCGAAGGCCTCCCCATGCGCCACACGTGTCGCCTGCGCGCGGGCGTGGGCTAGCATGCAAGGTGGGTGCAAACTGCTTTCCAGTGCACCCTATTGCACTGGATTCCTGCCCGCGGGTGTATGCAGCTTATCCTGTACTTGCACTGCACCGGATCACCAGGGGACTTTGACTGACCCGTTGACCGCCAATTTACTTTTTTCAAGATACCCTACCTGAGGGTTTCTCGGTATTTCAGATCTATTAGCGTAATCCGTTTTGCCAAATTCGAACCCGGTAAGTTGTTTTTACATATTTGACCTGTGAATAGTATACGAGATGCATGAAAATAATGTATTTTTGTATTCTTTGGTATACGAGGATTACTCAGGATCAGATATCGGGTCAAGTGAAATTTTTGGGAAGCTTGGATGAGGATGTTAGCGATATTGGCTTAAAGTTAGTACACCTCGAACTCTGAAATGCTCCATGAGCATCATAAGTGTAATTGCCTTGCATGTTAGTGGTTGCAAATTAGGAGATGAGTATTAAGCATGTATTTATATTGTTAGATCGAGGTTTGGTGATTATTGGGATGCTTGATGAGCTTGAGATTGTTCGAGTCTGTTATGAACTTTAGAGACCGCATATGATTGTCTGAATATCCGTATGATTATATGACTGCTTGATTGGGTGTCTGATTGTTATATGATGATGCCTTGTGTGCTAGCAGGATAAATTAATATATTCGATTAAATATTGGTTAGCGACAATACTGATAAATACTTGATTAAATATTTATGAATTCGAAGACTACATTCGATTAAGTGGATAAAAAACAGATAAGTAGTAATAATTAATTAAGTACGCTAGCAACATACTTAAATAACTTTCATAAGCTTTAGGGGTCGAATAAGCGTATTCGGGTATCGTTACTCGCTGAACTGAATAATCAAAAATGCCGGATAGAGATAGAAGTGAATAAGATATATTAATAAATTAATTTACGCCTTAGTAATAATGGGAGGCTTTAGCGTATTAGTACGCGGGAGTAGGGGTACCGGTACAGGTTTGATCGGTACGGGGTGATCCGAGTATTGATAACGAGTATCGATACGGGGTAGAGCGTATCGGTAATGCTTGAGGGTTTAATTCTTTCAAACCTAATTTGAGTATCGGTACTCATGAATGAGTACCGGTACCTAGAGGGGCATACCGATACCCATATAGGAGTATCGTAACTCGCTGGGCAATCTGCCCAAAAAATTTAAGTTCATGTTCAGGGGTTTTATAATTCGAGGCAAAGGGCCATGTGGGTCTTTTAAGGTACAAAATAAATATTAAAATCGAGAAATAGATATTTCAACCCCGTATGTAAAATATTTGGCTAATAACTTGGTAAACATTGGGTAAACCGTGTGAGGTAGTAACCCATAGAGATCCTAGGTGTATCGATCGAGGCTGTGTGGTAGCTAGGGTTCTTATTGTATGCTAATGGAACGCCTAAATAGTCGAGTCATCCCTTGTTGTTAGGATTTCGTATTTCCTAAAAGTGTGTTGCAACACCTTGAAGATTTCTGAATGTTGGATCGCGATGCTTTGTGGACGCGCGCCTCATTCGAATATGCTTGATGGGAGATTCCAAGCATGGATGAAGGATCTCGATACTTTGTGGGCGCGGGCCTCATCCCCATGAGTATAGGATCCTGATGCTTGGTGGACGCGAGCCTTACTCGTAGTGTAGGATCCCGATGCTTTGTGGACGCGGGCCTCACTCGGAGCGTACGATCCCGATACTTTGTGGACGTGGGTGTCACTCCAGATTTTATAGTTATGACTTTGTGTGTTTCGCTCGGATGATCCAGTGGGACCCCGAGTATGATTGGGCCTCGTGGGCCATGTATGATGTTTTGTTATGTTGAGAGTATGTGTTTAGGCGACTAGTGGTAGTGCCACATGTTTATTTATCTCTTCTTATTGCTTGTACTAGCTTGCATGCTTATGTTTATGATTATTATGAAGTATAGTAGAGTAGATGTGTACTACTGAGCTTTGTAAGCTCAGCGCTCGAATTGTTGTTTCCGTGCGTAAGTTGATTGCGGGATCGAGGAGCACTGTCCGTATAAGATTCTAGAAAGCGGCGTTGTCAAAGTATGATGCTTGTATTTAGTGGGCTATGTATTCATAGAGCCTTACACGTATGAGTCTGTAATCTTTATTTTGAAATTGTATTAATCAAGTCAAATATTTAAATGTTTTATTTAATTGAAGCTCATTTGTAAATGTTTTAATCATTTATATATTTATTTTGATTTTTGGGTTTTAAATATTTTTGGTAATTATTTTAATTGGGCTAAACCGAGTTGAGAAGTTTTATGATTTTGGTTTGGGCTTTAGGCCCAAATGTGACATCTGGGTCGAGGGTGTTACATTTAAGGATTAAATTAGAAATAACTCATTTTTATTAACGTGACACGCCATCAAATTAACGGGGATTAATGGCCCAGTGACCAAAATAGAACAAAACAATAACGCAAGTGACTCAAAAAAAGTTAAAATCAGTGACCAAAACGAAACATGCGACAAACAAAAATAACGGAGACTAAGGATCAAATGACCAAAACAGAAACGTTTTCAAACGTAAGTGGCAAGAAAAGTCTTTTTTACATTTGGATGACCAAAATAGAACAAAACCTAACAAAAGGGACTACAAGTGAAGATTACCCAACTCCTAAACACTATACCCTAAACAAAATCTCTAAACCCTAAAACTAAGATGATTGTGAAAAAAGTTTCCACGATATTTTGTGCATGGAATAATTCCACAATCATTAAAGGTAATTATTCCATGCACTAGTTTTAGGGTTTATGGGGTTAAGTGTAGTAATTTTTAATTTAGGGATTGTTGATCTAATTTCGAGTTCAGTGTTAAAATTTAGGGTTTATAAGTTAAAACTTAAACCCCTAACTGTATAACCCTAAAACCTAAACCTAAACTCTAACCCTAGACACTAAATTTTAACCATAAACCATAAATTCTAAACACTAAATCTTAAAATCAAGATATTTATAGAAATAAAATATTTTTATCGCTTTTGTATGAAATAATAATCCTATCATTAATTACAAAAAAAAAAAATTAAACCATAAGTATAATGGGAATAGTGGGAACACCAGATCAAAAGAATAAAATAGATCGATTAACCGACTTTTTAGATGTATTAGTAGTTATTATTCTGAGCTGAGACAAAGTAATTTTGGGTTTACAACAGAGAAACCAAAGTTAACGAAAGAGATGGATGTAGGTAGGATCTTGGGCAACAGAGACTCAAAACAAGGCAAATCAAACATACCCAGAAGACGGAAATGGGTGAAGCGAAGGGAAACATGGCTAGTTCTACTCGGTGTCATCCTCCATGCCGTTTACATGTTAAGCATCTTCGACATCTACTTCAAGACACCCATTGTTCACGGCATGGATCTTGTCTCCCCTCGCTTCTCTGCTCCCGCTAAGCGCCTTGTTCTTCTTGTTGGTAACCCCTTTCTCTTCTTTTCCTGCCTTTAAGTTTCTAAGATTTGATTTTTTTATTCAAATCAGCGTTTTTGATATTGGGTGATTGATAGTGAGAAGTGTCTTGTTGAGCTTGCTGCAAATCTGGAAATTTAGCTAAGTAGAAGTAAAGAACATTTGGGGTATGTTAGTTATTTAGCTTTGTTCTGAATAGCTAAGTTTTGATATGGAATATGGAGAGTTCAATGATGTTCTGTTCATGATAATTTGTGATGCATTAACGGTTAAGGTTTGAAACTATGTTTTCCTCAAATGGTTAATTCGTCTTTTAATCTTTGGTGTAATTGCTGAGTTTTGGTGAAACTATATCATTGAAGCGGACGGTTTACGAGCTGATAAGTTTTTTGAGCCGGATTCGGATGGGAATTTTCGAGCACCCTTTTTAAGAAGTGTGATTAAGAATCAAGGTCGATGGGGAGTCTCTCATGCTCGGCCTCCAACTGAGTCAAGGCCTGGACATGTAGCTATAATTGCTGGCTTTTATGAGGACCCTAGTGCTGTTACAAAAGGTTAGGGTTTTAAGCATTCTTTATTCACCTTCGTGGAATTTACAAACAAATTTCCCCCTTTCTCAACCTTTTTCATTTTGATTGCAGGATGGAAAGCTAATCCTGTCGAGTTTGATTCGGTTTTTAATCGGAGTAGGCATACATTTTCTTATGGCAGCCCTGATATTGTTCCAATATTTTGTGGTGCTTTGCCGCACAGCACTTGGGCTACATATCCTCACGAGTTCGAAGACTTCGCTACTGGTCTGCTTAAAATTCTGTGAAAGGCAAATTTCTCTTATAAATTATGATATCATTCTAAAAGCAAAAAAGAATGCTTAAAGTGAAAAAAATAAAATTAAAAAGGGTTCAAATCTAACTGTTCTATTTTGAACTTTTAATTAAATACCACATTCTTTGCTTCATCTCTATTCCAGTTAGATTACATTGATATGAACATGCTATATATGTTGAGACCTTGCAAGTTTAAACTGAATTGTATCAGTACTCTTATATACTTGGCTTTCTTGAAATCCTTAGATTGTGAAGTTCACTAATGTTTGTATTTCATCTTTTGTGATTTTCTCTCGTTGATGTTTAAGCCAATTGATGTAAATGCAGATGCATCCTTTTTAGACGAATGGTCTTTTGATCAATTTCAAAACCTTCTTAATAAGTCCAATGAAGACCAAAAGTTGAGAAGGTTACTTGAACAAGATAATCTTGTTGTATTTCTTCATCTGCTTGGTTGTGATTCAAATGGTCATGCACATCGTCCCTTTTCATCCATTTATCTCAACAATGTAATGGTTGTTGATCATATTGCTGAACGAGTTTATACTCTTCTTGAGAATTACTACAAGGACAATCGTACATCATATATCTTCACAGCTGATCATGGAATGAGTGACAAAGGTTGGTGAACTCTTTTATATACTTCACCTTAATTACTTATGTTATCCTGCTCTAGGCTGTATGAATGAAAATATTTTGATATGTCACCTAAGCTTGAGATCTTCTTCAACGTATGGTACTAAGGTGTGTGTTAGTTAGTATGCATAACCGTGTGTTGTAAAGAGTTTTAGATAGAGTAGAAGTTGTATGTTATCTTTACTTTATCTTAACTAGTAGTTTGAATTTTAAATTTGATCTTTGTAAAGGATAAAAGTCTTATCCTATAGGTTAACCACTTGGTGTTAAACACCTCTGTAAAAGTCTATATAATAGACTCTCTTTCACTAATGAAATATAAGAAAAACACAGAGAAAAACTCTGTTTCTCACAGTGTGTCTACCACTAGGCTATCCCTTGGCCATTGTAACATGTAACTTCTTACTAGACCTCAACTGGTTTGCTACTCCTTAGTCCTTTCTCCTTGTATTTTTTTATTTGATGTTTCAAATTAAAGATTCTGACTCGATTAGCTTTTGATTACCAGGAAGTCATGGGGATGGGCATCCTTCAAACACGGATACTCCTCTAGTTGTTTGGGGAGCAGGCGTAAAACATCCCAGGCCAGTCTCTGAAAAAGATCACTCTTATCATGTTCTTCGTTTTATTGATCAACATGTGCATGACGCACCAACTCCTAAAGAATGGGGCCTCGATGGCATTGAAAGAGTTGATGTCAATCAAGCTGATATTGCACCCCTCATGGTTGTTTAATGTTGATAAAATATTAATGTTTCAAAGATTTTCTTTGAAACATGTTTAACCCACATTGAACTGACACACTCCTGAATTTTGGTGGCAGTCAACTCTTCTTGGTTTGCCTTATCCAGTCAATTCAGTCGGGAATTTACCGCTTGGTTATATTGACATGAAAAAGGTGAGTCCAAATACTTTTCATTAGAATACTTCTTTGTGATTTGTTATGGACTTAAGTTGGTTCTTTTTACCCTCTAAAAGATGGACTAATGATTTTTCAATGAGACTGAACAAGTTTTCATTATAATAAATGTGTGGAGAACTAATGAAACTTTTCCACCATTTAATGTTCAGGAAGAAGAAGTAGAAGGTGTGCTAGCTAACACAAAACAGATTCTGAACCAGTTTCTGCGCAAATCTCGTATCCTTTTCTTATACTAATTTTAGTTCGGTGCAATATAATATTAATTTTCCCCGTAATTACTTGAAAAGAATTTATTGCAAAGTAAGATAATTTTATTTCTTTAAGGTTTGTTCCTCTTGAAATTTAAGCTTAGTTTTGTAGGTTCAAACTGTGTATTTACTCAGAAAATACTCTTTTTTAACTTTTTTAAACTTTTACCTGATTTTGGCCAATTAAATTCTTATTAGTTCATATCTACTTGTTTTTTATTCAATTATGGGATATTCTGGTGTTAACATGTGTAAGGTGTTACTGGATTATGGATTGGCTTTTTATAATTATTTTCTTTGACAAACTTAGAAATAAAGCGATCACATTCACTGTATTTCAAGCCTTTCAAGCCACTTGCGCATTATTCCTCCATGTTGGATCAAATAGAGGATTTGCGAAGTGCTAGAGACTATAAAGCTGCCATGCAGCTGTCAGAAAATCTAAGAAGCTTGGCACTGAAGGGGCTTCATTATTTTCAAACTTATGATTTGCTGATGCTGATGACCATAATTACTCTTGGATATATCGGTTGGATGGTCTTTCTTGTTCTTCATGTTCTTCAAGCTTATACTTCATTTTCCAGAGATATATTTGTGAAGGACGAAGCGGTGCACCAGAAATTTAATACAGGAAAAGTAATGTCTGTAAGCTTAACCACTTTTAAAATTTACAATCACAAAGGAATGTTTAAATAAAATCAAATGAAAATGCTTTTTCATGAATTTTTTGAAGTTTGAAGCCAAAAGGCCTTATGGTAATTTAGTTTCTTAAGAATTACCTTATATCTTAAATCTAACCAGAACTAAATTGTGCTCCTATTTTCTTTGGGCACACCAACCTTTTTTGTTGAAGAAGAAACACACCAACCTTTTTGGTTATGCTTAGTTTAATATATTTATATCATGATTGGTTCCTTTCCTTGCTCCTCTTTTTTTATTTTTATTATTTGTCATCAAACGTGCATTTTCTAGGAACAGGAAAAATGTTCATTTCTTCTACCAGTTACATTCTCACAATGTCATACTATACTGCAGGCTCAGCTATGTGGGTGCCTGTTTATGATAGCCGTCAGTCTTCTACTATATCTGGAGTGCTCCCCTCCACTTTACCATGCATACTTTGCCATGACAGTATTTCTCTGGACGCAAATACTTAATGAATATAAGTTTATAAAAGCACTTTGGAGACACTTAAGTGGGAAAAAATCGGACTATGTCATTAAACTTCTGGCCACTGGCGTGGTCTCAGTGATCATTCTTGAGCTCCTGGTATGGTAACATCCTTTTGTTTTTGTGATTATCAAGTGTAAGTTGTGTTCTAAACCATGTTTTATGGTACATTGTACAGGTGCATAGCTTCACTGAGAGAAAACTCTACACTTGGTGCTTCCTCGCAGTTGGACTTATAGCTTGTATATATCTTTACAAGTTAATTCCTTGGAGATCCGGAATTCCAGTTTTTGTTTGTCTCGCTTGTTGGTTCTTGTCTCTATTTACTTTAATGCCTGCAGAAATTCCTGATAATAATAAGTTGGTGTGAGTTGCCTTGTTTGTTCCGCCTTTATCATGAATTTTCTTTTATTTAAAGAAATATGAAATGGTTTGACGAAAGAGAGTTTTCTGGAAGAGGATTGTGTAGAACGCCATAACCATTGTGATTTCTTGATAATATTCTAGGAAGTAGATTGCGCTAGATGAAAACATACTAACCTCAATAATTCCCAGAGTGTGTTTCTTGAGAGTTGGTGTTTAGACGGTAAATATTGTAAATGCAATAGTGTCAAGGAATGAAAGTGTGATATTATAATCATCAGTTCCAAGCAAATTAATTTCACCAAATCTTTATGCCAAAAGTTAGATTTCTTAAAATTATTGTTTGTTGATAAATTTTAATTCCTTAGAATGACAAGAAAATGATAATATCAGTTCTCTTTACGTAATTCTATTAGCTATTACAATTTAAATGATAATACTCGTGCCTTATGAGAACGTGCAGAATTTCTAGTGGAGTGATGATTGTCGTAATAGGATTAACTGCAAAATGGTTTGACCTGCATGCTGCTGGGAATAAATGCTGGTATGGCATCTGTAATCATGAAAAGAGACAACCCAGGTTTCCAATGCTCTTTCAATTACAGGTAGGCAATATATCTCTCTACCTTTTTGCTGGAATGATAAGCTCGATTATCTTCTTAGCAGAATCGAAAGTAACTGCGATTTTTACCACTTGAAATCAGGTTCTTTTGCTGGAATAATATTGCAAGTTGCAACTGCAGACTCATTAAGTCATAACCACACGGATTGCATTGAATCTTGTATTAGTAAAAGCATATATTATATTCCATCAATGGTTCCCCTATTTTTTCTTCTTCTTTTTGTAGGTTTCTCGATGATTCTCCCATTGTTTTCAGAAAATGCCCTCTTGTCCCGACTCAATTCTATATTTCTTGGGTTTGCACCACCATTCCTTCTACTATCTATTGGGTAGGTCTCATTTTAAACTCATGTCATCTTGGTGCTTGTGCGACAATATTCTACAATTGAACAATATGATGCATGTTATGATTTTCCCCCTTTGTTTTGAAACCTGTGCAGATACGAAGCTGTCTTCTATGGTGCACTTGGTCTTGTATTAATTGCATGGGTTCTATTTGAAAACTCACTTCTTTACTTGAGTAAAGTGAAAAAATCTTCTACTTCAGGGAAGAATTTGGAAGAAAGTGTCTTGCTTGAAAACGATGGTAGATATTTGCAGCTGCCTGATATGAGAATTCCGTTAACCTTTGTAAGTCATCTCTCTACATGTTCTATTGTTCTTCTGTATTTGCATATGAATTTGTTCTTCATGTATTTCTTCTAAGGAGCTGTGATTGCTACGCACTTTATGATACTCGTACTCAGGTATGGTTAAAATTTTTTTTCTTACTTTTCCTTTTATTTAGATGATCTTGGAGGTCATATCTCCATAACCATGTGTCAAGCACGAGTACTTCAAGAAAAATTAAAAGCCGGAGCAACATAGATTCTCTTAGTTTAGAGGATTTTACAGTTTGTAATTTACTTGGTGCTGATGGACTGTCTTTGCTAGATGGTTTTATTTAACGTGGCCTTCTTTGGGACGGGAAATTTTGCAAGTATTGCTAGTTTCGAGATTTCATCTGTCTACAGGTTCATCACTGTTTTCAGTGTAAGTCATGGTTAAACCACCAATGTATCCTTTTATGATTTCTTCTTGGAGCCCTGCGAAACTGATTTACTTTCTATTGCAGCCCTTTCTGATGGCAGCGCTCCTTATCTTCAAGTTATTCATACCATTCCTTCTTGTCATGTAAGTATTTCGGTTTCAAAAAGATGTCAGATTGATCAATGATGGTTTAGTGACACTGGCTTCATGACATTGTTTTTCAGCCATGCATGGTGACGTGTTTAATCTCCATTTCCCATTTTTAGTTAAAGTTATAAAAAAATGTTACTATTAAAAACGCAAGGCGAAATTTGGTTCGATTGATATGTTGGAGCATTATTGATTATAACTATAATAACTTTAGTTGAGAAATTGAGGGTTTTGCTTTTGGAATATAGAAAATAACTATAGACATCATATCTGAGAAATTACTTCTTTCATTTGTTCTTTTATGTTCATTTTGTTCTTTGAGAAACACAGATGTGCATTCAGTGCAATAACCAAACTACTTAAAGTTCCACGGATAGGATGCTACTTCCTAGTTATTCTGTGTTCGGACTTGATGACCATCCACTTCTTCTTCCTGGTATTTTGACATTTTCAGAAATATAGTTTGTTGCACCCGATTCTTTTGATTGATATTTTAGCCTCTTTTTAACCTTGCTTTGCTTGAAAGTAAAAGAAATTATGTGAAATCACCGTGGAGGTTATAGTTATTTCCTGAGGGTCTCACCGGGTTGCTATTCGGGTTTGTGCTGCTACTTTTTGCTCTCACAAATGTATACACAAAAGACATCGAAATCAAATCAGCTAGTCGGGATCCTCGAAAAGCAATGTGATGCGTGAGAAACTAGAGCTCATTGGCATTATAAATAGCTAACCAAACTTATTTGCAAGGTGAGCACTTAGATGTTCAGATTCTATGGCTTTTGAAGGCCTTTGATGCAAACCATGAATGTAAAATTTGTTTCATCCATTTCGAAATGCTTGCTGTTAGCTTTGTATTAACTTACATGAGAAAGTTTAAGATTAATGGGATTTTCCAGTTCTTCCCATTATATGAACCATTTTGTCTCTTTTTCTAAATTGAAGTTGGCTTGTTTTTGTGATGTAGCTTTTTCCTTTGTTTTTGGCAATCTGGACTTTGAAAGCATTGACTTGCTCCATTAATTTATTTTTGGCTAAAGGGGTATTTTTGTCCTTGAGTTCGATCAAAAAATCAATTTCGTCCCTCACCCAAAAACACATCTAATTTGGCTTCACAGTCCGCAAATCGATCAAATTGACCCTTAACCGAAGTTGATTGTTATAATGCTGATATGACAGTTAACGGTGATAATGTAGCGGACCATTATGTTGACGTGGTAGTCCATGATGTTGATATAGCAGTACACGTGAGATGTGTAGCGATGTCCCTCTCGCTAAAAAAGCGTAATTTTATTTTGTTTTGTTTTGAAAAAAAGGTCTTTCGTGGGGTTTTAAAGAAACTGTATTTTATTTTGAAAAATGGAGTTGCCACCGGCCACTTAGGTAGGCCGGACACCATAAAACCAGAGATTTTTAAAACTGTTGGGTTCGGGAGTCGGTTACGGATGGGAAATGATTAGCACCCCACACCGCCCAAAATTGATATTTTAATAATTATCGCTTTATTAATATTAGACTTTTCGAATAAAAATGACAATTAAATTAAAATTTGGTTATAAGTGCGTGTATATTTTAAAGGCCCCATTATTCGAGGGTAAATGCCCAAACCACTATCAATACGCCTGATACTGGCCCCGTTTACGCTCGGATAAAAGGGCACCGCATTGACGATAATATATCCGAAATACAATTAAAAAAACGAAATATAAACATACAATTTATATTGACGCGATATTAAAACATAAAATGTGAAGATTACGAAATTAAACGATACTAATACAATACATGAATAAGAAAAAACATGCCTTTAGAAACTAAAGTAATTAATCTTAACATGCTTACGCATAAAAAACACAAACAATATATATACATGACATGATACTTAAAACATAAAAAGGGGAACATCCTAATATTAAACAAAAATAATGAAATGCATGAACATGGATATAAATGACATGTTCAAGGACCAAGACTATAAATGAAACATATACACGCCATCACTGTAAAAGAAAGAGGAAAAACATGTTTCGAGATCGAATTAACTAGACATAACATGCTTAATCACATATATAAGAAAAGCAAATGCAATATGCATGATACATACGTAACGTAACATGGTATTAAACTAACAAATCAAAGCAAAAAGCGAACATAAAAAACTAATAGTTAACAAACGAGACATTTTAAAATAAGGTAAAAACATGACACTAATATACGACACATATCATCTATTTTTAACATGCAACCTAAAATGCAAAACGAACATAAAAGCTAACATTAAAACATATTACGAACAAACTAAGCTAAACACATTGGTACGATAATGCATATGAAAAAAGACATACATGAACGTGATGAAAACAACAAATGCATGAAAACATAAAGGACAAAAAGGACATACAAATCATAGATAGACATGATACATTCATTAAACTAAAACAAAATACATGAAAAACATAGACAAACCAAGCAAACGAAATAAAGCATGATATAACACATCATAAAAAACCTAATATTAAAACAATACGAATATAATGAACAACATAACATGCTAAAACACAAAATAAAAAAAAACAATGGACATAAATGATTAAAACATGGGACTAGAATGAAAGAAAATGAAACAGAAATGACAGAAATTAGAGCAATAAAGACATGATTTAGGGACGAAATTATAAACAAGACGAAACTTAAAAGGACTAAACATGTAATTGAACCAAGGGGCGAGCTCGGAGTGAAAATTTCAAAAACGCGGTGGGACTGGGAGGTAATTTCACCATTTAAAATCTGAATTCGGTGACTAAATTGAGAGATTTGAAAAAAAAATGGGGGATTGGGATTGTAATTGGACCAAGGGGGAAGCAAGTTTTGAAAAATTGAAAAGGGCGGTGGTCCTTAAGAGGTGATTTCCCTATTTTTGAAAAATAAAAGTCTATAAATAGACCTTATTCGATCTGATTTTAGATTTTTGCCATTTAAAATTGTTTTATAAAACAAAATCCTCCCCCCTCTATAAAATCCGGCTCTCTTAAGACCCAGAATTCGCCGCCGGCCGCCGCTAGTTGGCGACAGCAAAACCTTAGGTTAACCCAAATCGACCCATTTGTTGTGTAGAAGCCAGATCTCCCCTTAGATGTTAGGAAAAACAACCATCCTCTCATAGATCTAAAAGAACCGAAACCATTTTTAAAAAAAGAAAAGAAAAAACCTTTTGAAATGACCCACCCATTTTTCTTAGAACCTGGCACCCAACACCGATTCACCGAGTTCGGCCATAAGGGCCGACGACTTGTCACCGGTGATGGATGGCCGACAGAAGAAGGGTAAACCCTCCCTTTTTACTCTCTTTTTTACTTGGTATTATTGTTGGTTTTTTTGACATGCAAAAGAAGTGAAAAAATACCTATTCAAAAATGTTTCCTTGTTTTTTTGTATTTCTGATCTGATATCTGTCTGAGTACAAAAGATTGTAAATCTCCTTACATATATGCCGTTTTCTTCTATTCTTTTGTAGTACATATTTGGTAGATTTTTGGTATTGATAATCTCTGTTATTTGTGATATTGGCATGTTTGGATGGTACGGCTGGTGAGGGGCAGTGTGTACGGTGGCAGAGGGTGGTTGGAGGCGTGGTGGAAGAAGTATGGTGGAGCTATCGTCTCGGCTGGCCTCGTTCTTAATCGTTGGATCAGATCTGATCCAACAGCTAAGATAGTTCAATGACGGACGGCCCGGATGCAATCTTGAAATTGGTGGGATTGCGCGAGATGGTGCCACGTGGTGCACGACAGTCAAGGGGTCAGAGGCGTGAGATGCACGCGCGCGTAGGAGTTCAACAGCCCGCGCGTGGGCTTCACGCGGTAGATGAATGGTTTTTCTCATTTCAATCGTAGCCGTTGGATCAAGATTCGATCCAACAACCCAAGATTGGCTGCGCACAATAAAGAGAGGGTGTTAGGGTTATTAAATCTTATATGGATTGGGGTTTCTGAATTAGATTAGGGCTTGGCTGAGTTAGGCCCAATGTAACACAATTTTTGGGTTTTGTAATATATTGGATTGGACACTAATAAACTTAGGTCTTATTTTATTATCTGTTTATATATATATATATATATGTGTGGTAATAATATTAATAACAATAATACAAATATGATAATGCATACATATATATATTCGTACGCGCACACATATACGTATGGCACACCGACATTAATATACGTTACATGCCCTTAGTTAATATAACATAAATGTACAGGCACACATAATTATACACATAACTAATATAAACATTCACATATTACACAGTCACACCATACGCACACACGCATACCTATATATATACATATGCATACACGCATCATACATACTGCAAACATACATAATACATGCACATGCAAACCACATATATATCACACACACACAAGCATATACATTTGTTCATATATATTATACATGTGCAAACAATGCATGTACAAAATATAATCATACATATGGTACGCATATACCAACATCTACACCTACACACATATACATACATAATATGTATAATACGCATGCGTTTACACATATCACACACACACATTAATCACATATATATAGTAAACATATAATATAACATATATACATGCAATAATAATACCCCATTAATTTCATACTAATATATTAACAATATTTACGAACCGGATAAAAACGAGTGATTATAGTTGCCCATCTTTGCTTGTTCTTGTTAAACGAGAACAAAGCAAAGACCAAAAGCACTCATTTTTATCTGACTTCTCTGTTCACAACTTCGGAATCATGTGTTCTTCTGGAACTCTCCGCTTTTCCTCGGCCGAATCTTTAGGCTCGTAAGTTCTCCCTATATAGAACTTCTTCACCTTTGGTTCTTCTTTGAGATTCTGGAGTTAGGGCTCTTCCTATATGGAGCCTTTCACTAGGGGTTCGAAAACGTAGGCTTCTCCTTCATATAACCTTTGTCTTCGATTTTTCTTTTCTATTTTTTTTCTTTTTTTTCTTTTTCTTCTTTTCCCTTTTTTTCCTTTTTTATTATTTTCTCTTCTTTTTTTGCTTTTTTCCTTTTTTGTTTTTCTCTTTTTGCTTCTTTTTCTCTTTTATCTCTTTTCTATTTTTTACGAGGCTGTTGATATCTTTGGACTTACGCTAGTAAGGCCGCCGCATCATGCCCGAAAGACTTATTGATGGCCTGAAGGACTTATCACCATGCTCGAAAGACTTAATGGTGGCCCGAAAGACTTAACACCGTGCCCGAAAGACTTACCGATGACCCGAAGGATTTAACATCTGGCCTCACGCCGCTATGGCTTCCGTCATCTGCACTTACGCTACTAAGGCTGTCGTATCATGCCCGAAGGACTTACTGATGGCCCGGATGACTTATCACCATGCTCGAAAGACTTAATGGTGGCCCGAAGGACTTAACACCGTGCCTGAAGGAATTACCAATGACCCAAAGGATTTAACATCTAGCCTAACGCCGCTATGGCTACCGTCATCTGGATTCACGCTACTAAGGCTGTCGCATCATGCCCGAAGGACTTACTGATGGCCCGAATGACTTATCACCATGCTCGAAAGACTTAATGGTGGCCCGAAGGACTTAACATCGTGCCCAAAAGACTTACTGATGACCCGAAGGATTTAACATCTGGTCTCACGCCGCTATGGCTGCCGTCATCTAGTCTCACGCTACTATAGCTGCCGCATCATGCCCGAAGGACTTACTGATGGTCCGAAGGACTTATCACCATGCTCGAAAGACTTAATCGTGGCCCAAAAGACTTAACATCGTGCCCAAAGGACTTACCGATGACCCAAAGGATTTAACATATGGTCTCACGCCGCTATGGATGTCGTCATCTGGTTTCACGCTACTATGGCTGCCGCATCATGCCCGAAGGACTTACTGATGGCCCGAAGAACTTATCACCATGCTCGAAAGACTTAATGGTAGCCCGAAGGACTTAACATCATACTTGAATGACTTACCGATGACCTAAAGGATTTAACATTTGGTCTCACGCCGCAATGGCTACCGTAATCTTTCATTTCTTTAGTAAATTTTTTGACAATTCTTCAAATACCTGTCTAGAAACAAGCAAAAATTGACATGTCTCTATCTCTATGATGCATGCAATGTCGTGCTTTCTTTCTTCTTCTCTTTTTTTCTTCTTCTTTTCTCTTTTTTTTTCTTCTCTCCTTTCTCTCTTTTACCTTTTTCTTCTTCTTCTTCTCTTTTTATCATCATTTTTTTGTTCTAAAGTCTTACGCCTTGGAAGGTTATTCCTTGGATTTCTTTCCTTCTCTCATGTTGCATTATGTTCTTTGATCAGTTATTTATCTGATTCATGTCTTTTAACCCTTTCGCGATATAATTCTTTTTTTTTCTTTCTCCTTCTATTTTCTTTCTTTTTTTTCTTTTTATCTTTAGACATGTTTTAAAATCCCCTGTCCTGAAAAGTCATTCTCCGGATTTCTGCGTTTCCTTTCTTTTTTTTGTAGTATGCTTAGTTTTGATCTTCATTTCTGTCAACTTTTGTTAAATGATTACCCGCCCTTGTTCTTTTGCACGAGCACTTGCCTTCCTTCTTCGGGGTCTCTGCCCGTTTCACAAACAAACTCTATATCATGCATGTGCATAGATTCTTACCATTCTTCCTGTTCTGCATTGCCCCACTCGATCATGAGCTCGGCTACCTTCCAACTCCTTTGGCCCAACATTCTGAGTACTTGTTAGTTTCGTCATTGGGGTGAGCAAAATGCTTCTACGTTCTAAACTTAATCTCAATCTTCTTGCTACCTCTTGAAGGGAACTATTTCTCGATCCCTGTGCTTTAATTATTTAGAGACTCGATGCTTACCTCTTATTGTCCCCCGTATTTTGTAATCTCATTCTCGTCCCGATTCGTCATTCATTTTCTTGAATCAACCGAGGCATCATGGCTGAAACTCGCTTCTTGTTCTTGAGCTGTCTGACACGTATGCTCTTGTCATCATCTTCATCCTATACATTATAGGGTCGTTTTTGGTTAGGTGCTCCAATAATATCCGCAACCTTGTGTTCTGGATCTTATCTTTGAAGTAATACATGGAAATATTTGTTGCTTTAACTTGTCAATTTGTTGATTGGCATTCCACTGAAGGGTATCATTTAGATTAACCTACAGGATCTTGAAATCACAGAATATGAACTATGGATATCAAGTGCAAGAGCGTCTTAGATTCAACCATTCAATAATTCAAGGCTGTGAAATCTTCCCAGATGACTCGGTTCATCCTCATGATTATCGCGTTGCTGCAAAATACTACTCTTTCTCAATTCTCATTATCTGCTCCGCCCCAAAAAGGGTGGGCTTTTATGACCACTCGAGCGCAAAAATATTACTCTAGGAGTAGAGTTCTAGTTGGTACGAGTTTTACTTTTACTTATGCTATCGTTTATTTTTCTTTCTTTTATTTTCTCTTTCTTTCTCTTTTTTTTTTCCCATTTTCTTCATTTTCTCTTTTTCTTTTTTCTTTTCTTCTTGTTCTCTTTTTTCTCTTCTTTTTTCTTTTCTTTTTTATTATTTGAGGAAATTAATTCGTCACAGTCCTTTGTCTTGAGGACAACGATGGAGCAAACAACATTGCCCCAAGTTACTCGGCATAGTCACGATTTGAGAATATTACCATCACTCATGAAGCTAAGGTTTCTTGAATTGGATGGTGTATTGCCACCTTATCGCTTCAGCGGAGTGCCCCAAAATTTCCACACTCTTATCCGAACAAGCCTATTACCAGGTTTCGAACATAGGAGTATCTTTTATTATTCTTTTCTCTCTCTTTTTTCTTTTTCTTTTTTTTTAATTTTTAATTATTTACTACCTAGAAGATTATGCCTAGAGTTTCAATTTCAAGCAACTCTACTTGGTTGACATCTGGAGCTTTTTCGTCTTTGAACATCATCGAAAGAATATTAATCTTACTTTGCTGACCAGAATCTGGTAGGGAAGATCACACCTCATTGTTGTCACAACATCCATCTAATGTCACATCTTGCAATTGATATCCAGTGTCCTACAACAGCGAGAAAATATACATCTATGTACTTTCAAGAGCATTGTATGTTAAGCGAAATGTGTTCTTCATTGGAATAAAAATTAACAAACACGCCCCTTCACAAAAGATCTTTACCACATGTAGGCCACAGGTAGTAAAGTTGATTCCTTGTATTACTTCAGGAAAGTCTTTTAATGTAGAGACATCTCTGGCTTACCCAGTGCTATGCATACTTGCCCCTCATCCTTGGTCTTCCACTGTTGGATCAGCTCTTGTGTCAAGGTCTCATCATTGATCAGCTTCTTGATCTTTTCCAATAAAGGTCTGCATTTTCTGGTGGGATGCCCCGGTGCCCCCATATAGAATTCGCATGTGTTACTCGAGTCAAAACTATGGGTAGATGGATCCGGTGCAATCTTCATCGGTCTAGGAGCAAGATAGTGACCCCCTACCAAATGAGTTCATATGTCTGAGATAGATGTTCCGAACACTTCCAAATTTGCGCTCGTCCGGTATTAAAGGTTTACAAATAGCGGTGAGCCCTAGCACCTAATTTCTTGATCTCATTCAATAGTCCCGTCAGCTTTCCTTCGCGGTCCAACGTTGGATCCATATTCTGGCTTATCGGCGCTGCTGCATCAGCTAAGTCTGCTACCTGTTGAGCTACTTATCGGGCTTGAGTTATAACAATCTTCATATCTCGGTCTTTCTCCCGTATTGTCTGCTCAGCCTTTTGTAGCTTGACAGTTACTGTCTCAGCACGAATCTAGCTGGTATGTAAAAAGTCTTAAGCCTCGCTATCTGTTCTTTGAGTGCTGCGTTTTCCATTTGAAAGGCTTGTGATTCCTCTCTTTCCTGCTGCAGACATGATTTCAGGATATCGTCCATGGCCAGACTACTTTCCAACTCACTTTGGAGAATGTCGCGTTGGCACTCAGCTTCTGTGACGATGATTTGACTTTATTCTTAATATTCTTGCATTTCTGCTTCCAACGTTCCACATCGTTCTTCAGCTGAATCATGCCATTAATCCACTCTTTAGCGGTGTCACCCAGACCGGCATTCTTGAATTCAAAGTGCAACTTCTGGTACTAGTCTTGTATGATCTTCAAATTCATGTTCAGATTGTGCCTCTCGTGCTCGAGCTGGCCGTACTTGCATGCAAGTTCATCTTCTGAGACGTTTTTATTCTTGACTCATGAATTTATCTCGCTTGAGTGACCCACTTCTGTGTTACCCGAACCTTGGGCTGGGCGTTGACCCTCCTTTGACTTTGCCCCTCGGGCAACGGCTGGTTCACTGTAGAATCGGGGTTGTCCGTCTTCGAAATCCAAAACTCTCACTCTAATAAGGTCTTAAACTCTGTCCTTCAGCGCTCTACAATTCTCAGTGTGATGACTTGAATCGCCTATGTGGTAGCTGCACCAGACACGACTGTTGTAACCCTTCGAATAAGGAGATCTCTTTGGTACAGACTTCACCGGTACGATAAGGCTCCTTTCGACTAGTAACGGAAGTAGCTCGGTGTATCTCATGGGTATAAGATAATGTCTTCTGATGTTATTGGATTCTCGAGCTTCCCCTGGTCTTGCCTCTGTTCCCTTGGCATCTACCCCAGATATGCTGATTGTCTGCTTCTTGAGATTGGTCACAAAGGGATTCAATTTTTCGTATTTAATGCTGTTGTCTGTCTCGACATTCTGACCATTTTGTTCCACATTCCGACCCTTGATCAATTCTTTTCTGAGTTAGACAGGCTGCTTGCCTTTCATCATAGCATTCATCTGGTCAATCATCTTAGCCATTTGCTTCTTTAACTCTTGTACTTCATCTCGCTTGTTACCAGAACTGACACTGCTTACTGAATCTGTTCTGGAGTCCTTGAACAATCTTTCTCCTACTGTCTCTGGCCTACTCTCAGGATGGAACTCTGGAACTGGACCCCCTTTCTTTAGGTCAAAGAACCTTTGGTCCATCATGAACAATCTTCTATTATGGGAGAACCACTCGGGAATCAATGCCCTATGTAATGCGAATGCGATGATATGCAAGAACAAAACAAAAAAAAAACAAGTTAGTACCGGAAAAAAAATAATAGATACGTAATAAAAGGGCAAATTAAATGCGATAAACAAACAAAGCAATTCTATTTACATCCCGTCTAAGATACCTAGGTTATCCACATGGCTCTAACAGGGTGGGTTTCTATGTGTTCTCTACATGCAGTTTTGGTTCTATGAGGTATCCGAATTGTCCTCGCTATCCTCCACTAAGAGTAGCAAGGCCCCCAATCATCACCCATTATAGGCTCCTTTCAACCGGGTTCAATTCAGGGGACCCATTCGCTTATGCCTGCACGAAGAAACAACATCTTTACGAAAACATAAGGTACTCGAGCCCCGAAGGATACTTGATAGGCCCTACACGGGAGAACGATATTTCCACGAAAGCATTAGCGTTTTCCCCCACTTAAAAGGACGAGTTTATATGCTAAATTTTAAATGCGTTAAAATAAACACGCAATTACAACCGAATATTAATTTAATAGTCACTTTAATCCGAAACTTCCAATATTTATAAAACGGTAATTATTTGAAAAAAAAAGCTCGGCTCTCTTATTTTTTGAAAAGATAAAAAAGGTCCTCAGTGGAGTCGCCATCTATAGCGATGTCCCTCTCGCTAAAAAAAAGTATTTTTATTTTCTTTTGTTTTGAAAAAAAAGTCTTCCGTGGGGTTTTAAAAAACCGTATTTTATTTTGGAAAATGGAGTTGCCATCGGCCACTTAGGTAGGCCGGACACCATAAAACCAGAGATTTTTAAAACTGTTGGGTTCGGGAGTCGGTTACGGATGGGGAAGGATTAGCACCCCAACACCGCCCAAAATTGATACTTTAATAATTACCGCTTTATTAAAATTAGGCTTTTCAGATAAAAATGACAATTAAATTAAAATTTGGTTATAAGTGCGTGTATATTTTAAAGGCCCCATTATCTGAGGGTAAATGCCCAAACCACTATCACTACGCCTGATACTGGCCCAGTTTACGCTTGGATAAAAGGGCACCACATTGACGATAATATATCCGAAATGAAACTAAAAAAAACGAAATATAAAACATTATTAGATCTTATTAGATCTGATTTTAGATTTTTGCCATTTAAAATTTTGTTTTATAAAACATTATTAGATCTTATTGGACCAAGGGGAAGCCCGTTTTGAAAAATCGAAAAGGGCGGTGGTCCTTAAGATGTGATTTCCCCATTTTTGAAAAATAAAGTCTATAAATATACCTTATTAGATCTGATTTTAGATTTTTGCCATTTAAAATTTTGTTTTATAAAACAAAATCCTCCCCCCTCTCTAAGATTGAATCCGGCTCTCTTAAGACCCATAATTCAGCCGCCAATAGCCACCGCTAGTCGGCGACGGCAAAACCTTAGGTTAACCCAAAACGACCCATTTGTTGCGTAGAAGCAAGATCTCCCCTTAGATGTTAGGAAAAACAACCGTCCCCTCCTAGATCTAAAAGAACCGAAACCATTTTTTTAAAAAAGAAAAAAAAACCTTTTGAAATGACCCACCCCTTTTTCTTAGAACCTAGCACCCAACACCAATTCACCGAGTTCGGCCATAAGGGCCGACAGCTTGTCACCGGTGATGGATGGCCGACAGATGAAGGGTAAACTCTCCCTCTTTACTATTTTTTTACTTGGTATTATTGTTGGTTATTTTGACATGCAAAGGAAATGAAAAAATACCTATTCGAAAACGTTTCCTTGTTTTTTTTTATTTCTGATCTAATATCTGTTCGAGTATAAAAGATTGTAAATCTCCTTACATAATGTCGTTTTCTTCTATTCTTTTGTAGTACATATTTGGTAGATTTTTGGTATTGATAATCTATGTTCTTTGTGATCTTGGCATGTTTGGACGGTACGGCTGGTGAAGGCGGTGTGTACTGTGGCAGAGGGTGGTTGGAGGCGTGGTGGAAGAAGTATGGTGGAGCTATCGTCTCGGTTGGCCTCGTTCTTAGTCGTTGGATCAGATCTGATCCAACAGCTGAGATAGTTCGATGACGGACGGCCCAAATGCAATCTTGAAACTGGTGGGATTGCGCGAGATGGTGCCACGTGGTGCACGGCAGTCAAGGGGTCAGAGACGTGAGATGCACGCGCGCGTGGGAGTTCAATAGCCTGCGCGTGGGCTTCACGCGGCAGATGAATGGTTTCTCTCCTTTCAATCGTAGCCGTTGGATCAAGATTCGATCCAATGGCCCAGGATCGGCTGCGCACAATAAAGAGAGGGTGTTAGGGTTATTAAATCTGATATGGATTGGGGTTTCTGAATTAGATTAGGGCTTGGCTGAGTTAGGCCCAATGAACACAATTTTTGGGTTTTGTAATATATTGGATTGGACACTAATAAACTTGGGTCTTATTTTATTATTTGTTTATATGTATATATATATATGTGGTAACAATATTAATAACAATAATACAAATATGATAATGCATACATATATATATATATATATATATATATATATATATATATATATATATATATATATATATATTAAATCTGTACACACATATATATATGGCACAACCGACATTAATATACGTTACATGCCCTTAGTTAATATAACATAAATGTACAGGCACACATAATTATACACTTAACTAATATAAACATTCACATGTTACACAGTCACACCATACGCACACACACATACTTATATATATACATATGCATACACGCATCATACATACTACAAACATACATAATACATGCACATGCAAACCACATATATATCACACACACACAAACATATACATTTGTTCATATATATTATACATGTGCAAACAATGCATGTACAAAATATAATCATACATATGGTACGCATATACCAACACCTACACACATACACATACATAATATGTATAATACGCATGTGCTTACACATATCACACACACATTAATCACATATATATAGTAAACATATAATATAACATGTATACATGCAATAATAATACCCCATTAATTTTTATACTAATATATTAGCAATATTTACAAACCGGATAAAAATGAGTGATTACAGGATGATGACATGGCAAAAGGGGCTGAATTGATTATTTTAACCGAATTTGAGGGCATAGTTGATTTTTTTACCGAATTCAGGGGCATAATCGATTTTAATCGAAAGTTTGATAACTTACTTAATATTTGAGCTAAAAAATATTAATATTTAAATCTTTATAAAACATTAAAAATAAAAATAATATAATGAATTAAAAAAATTAGGTAAAAACATTAAAATTAAAAAAATCAAAATTTATAAATATAAAAAATAAAAAAATTAAAAATAGTTATAAATTATCGGAAAAGTCTTCGACTGTTTATCGTTATACTAAGCGTAATAATGTTCCTTGAACATATTTTTAATTGAAACATCTTTATATTAGAGTAGTAATAAAATCAAATTTCTCTTTTATTTTTCTACATCAAATTCTATTGGGAATCAATTTAATGTAGAAAAGCTAAAAAAAGTTTGAATTTTATTGTTATTTTATTACAATGTTGATTCTACTGAAAATTTATTTAACGAATGGTAATACTCAGACTGATGAAGTCGAAGACTTTTTCAATGAAAGTGTTCAATTTTTTAATACTTTATAAAAAATTATTTTATTAAGTTTTTATATGTAAATTTTATCATTTTATAATTTTTAATACATTTTAAATTTCTATATAATTTTTTGAATATTTTATTTTTTTTATTAAATTTATGGATTTTTATAAAAAAATGAAGAATATTTTAACATTTTCTGAAATTTTCACTTTGCTTATTTTTAAAATTATCAAGGACTTAAAAGAATATTTACACTAATTTATTAATCGATTTTTTATATATTTTATTTGTAAAAGTTCATTTAAAAAAACCAAATTATTCATCTAATTTTATTGAAAAACTAAATAAATCAATTAAATTAATTTAAAATTTAAATAAATTAAATTAATTTAAAATTTAAATAAATTATTTATCTAATTTTAATTTTTTTATTTTTTTTATTTTTAACTTAAATATTAAATAAATTATTAAACTTTTAATTAAAATTAATTATGTCCTTAAACTTACCAAAAAAAAATCAATATTCAATTACTTAGCAAGCTCTCTGATGGCGACATTCGCATTTTCCAAGTAACTGCTCTACTCTTCTCCATTTCATACATTCTAATAATATTATAGCATGGACTTGCTCAAACAAAGGTCTCCTCCCACAATACTTACCAAAGCTCAAAACCAATAGGAAACAAGATGAACCAACAATTGTAAGTTGATTTTTTTCACTTTTTTTTTTTCTTGTTTTGATTTGTTTAACTTTGTTTATAACTACAGATTCTGCAGTGGGTTAGAGGTTGCTAGCTTCATTGTCAGCTCTGGGTTGCTCAAACTTTCCTGGGCTAAAATCTTGGATTGTTACTGGGGATTCATCCAAAACGAGCTGCGAAATTCGGGTTTTTCATTAAGATGGAAGTTTTATGAAGAATCTAACGTTAACATCATTGTTTTCATTACTTGTCCTATTTGTACCAAAGCTCACCTACAAGATTCAAAAGAACTGATTCCTTCTACAGCTAATCAGAAGAGTTTTCGAGTCTTTGAATTCCTCTGCAACAATGGCAACTCTTTCTGTATTCATAAAGCAGCAATTGCCCTTTTTGATGATTACTTGGATGAGCTCTTGCAATTGAAGAATCAGGTTTGGTCTCTTTCTGATTACCTGATAGTCTTTGTAAAGATTGGATGAAGTATGAATCCCCATTTTGGGGTTACTTCAAGTTTCCAGCTGAGTCAAACAGCTAAAACAGTTGCTAATTCCTCATAAGAAGAAATGAATCTAATTCGCTCATCCAATCATCGTAGTCGGTAAATTTTAACTTCGAACCGTTCAATTCTTCTCATGCCAGTTTCTTTCATACCAAATACATGTATATGTACATCTACATATATAGGAAAAATTCAATGATGAAGTCTTGCATTTTTAACCGGACTAACATAGGAATAAGTGAACCCGAACTTGGTAGTTGCTATAGTTGGTTTTGCAGCCACAGTTAGAACATGGCATTTAGCCAGCATATTTGAGCTTCAGATTCTGGCATTTGCAACCCTTCTATTAAGTTCAATGTTTGAACTTTTTGCATCTATTCAGGCTGTAATAATTTCTAAGTTAATTACAATCTCTAATTATTGCAGTGTGGAAGGAGTGCCAAGCCCTTAATTGTAACAGGGCATTCATTAGGAGGATCAGTTGCCTCCCTCTTCACCTTATGGCTGCTCGAAAGCCTCGATATATCGAAGGTGAAACAACCGCTCTGTCTCACGTTCGGATCACCTCTTCTCGGTGACAAAGGGTTTCAACAAGCCATTTCAGAACATCCTGCATGGAATTCATGTTTCCTCCATGTTGCTGCAACAAACAAAGACTCCATCCCAGGACTCTTCATTGCTCCATCCCATTATCTTAACTCCGGGATTGAAGCTTTGAAATCTGATCATTACAAGCCTTTTGGTAGCTTTCTTCTATGTTGTGAAAATGGATGCACTTGTTCTGAGAACCCTGAAGCTGTCTCTGAGGTACTGATGCTGTTCAGAGCGGAAGATGCCGCCAATGAAGAACAGATGATCCATGTTTATGGCAGGATTGTTGAACAACTTGAGTGGGTGATATTCCGTAAAGGCATCTCACAGCTTGATAAGCCGATGCTGAGTTCACTTCAAGCTGGAACAACCTTGCAATTAGAAGCTATTAGAATACGAAACGAACAGGTAGATCAACCTTGTTTCTAGGGTATGAAATTTTGTTCTGATTCTTCATTTCTTATGCAGTATTTCTATCCGATGCATATCCGATCATCTTACATATACACTAGTCCGAGTAACATAGCTTATAACTGTCTATAATCTAACTCTGTAGAATCATCAGCAAAAAAGCAATGAATTGGACTACTTGATCAAGAAACTGGAAGAATTGGAAGTGAGCATGTTAAACAAGAGGAAGGTATTTGACCCTGCAAAGAAACTAAATGACATAAAAATAAAAATGGCATATCTAGAATGGTATAAGAAGGTTGCCAAGGCTAAAGGAACGGGTTACTATGATTTTTACAAGAACCGGTTGACTCGAAGGGATCACGATATCATCAAACACAAGAAGTTCCTCACAAACAACTGGAAAGAAATCGTTGCCCAAGCGGAGAAAAAGCCTCAGAAACAACTTGTTCACCTCCGATCGCGGTGGCTGTATTCCGGTACGACTTGTCGGAGAATGATCGAGCCGCTCGACATAGCCGACTACTACCGAAATGGTGGAACGAACTATGTGGCTAATGGCAGGTCACATCATTACATTAAGTTGGAGCAATGGTTGGAAGAAGATGAGAAACAGAGTGGGGTTTCGGCCAACACCAATAAGAAACCAAATGTGGATGCTATTCTAACCTATGATTCTTGCTTTTGGGCTCATGTCGAAGAGGCTCGATTACACTGCAAATCAATGGAGGTTGCAGATATCGAGATCGAAGAGAGGGAGTCTTTGAGGCAGAAACTGATGGAGTTTGAGGCTTATGTTATGGTTCAGATCAAGAAATCGGCGGTATCTTCTGAGATTTTCTTGAAAGGTAGCAATTTCATGCAATGGTGGAAAGAGTATGAGAAGATAATTGAACCTGGCTACAATTCACCATTGACAGATTTCATGAAGAAGAGTAAATTTCAGCAGTATGCTAGTGGGCTCAATTAACAAATACCAGTAAAGATACAGTGCATTGCCATGAATAATCTAGAATGCCACAGCTTTTTGGCTTTTGCTTCACTAAAGGTCTGTATTCAAATATGACCACTAAATGTGTGATTTTTTTTAGAGAATGAATATACTCGTGTCCACATATTCGTATTTGACATTTATAATCACTCATTTTTATCCGGTGTATAAATATCGTATTAATGTATTAGTTTAATAATTAATATGTCATTGCATGTATACGTAATATATTGTATGTATGATTAATGTACGTAAAGTGTGTGTGATGTGTTATGTATGCATTAGTAATTATTATGTGCATGATTATATATGTTTGCATGTATGTATTATTAAAGTCATTGTTATTATTGAATGTATACGAATGAGTATTGCATGAATTGTATGTATTATTATTATGTGTGTTCGTATGCGAATGTGTTTTGTCATAATTGTATGTATGTGTACGTAAGTATGTATGTGTACGTAAGTATGTATATGTATGCTATATGCGTATGTGTGTCCATGTACGTGTGTGCTTGCATGTATGTATATATATATACGTATTATTATTATTATATAAACAGATAAAGTATCAAAACCCAAAAAATTAATTAAGTGTCCAAGTCCATGTACAAATATTTAAAACCCAAAAATTTTAAACCAGGCCCGAACCGGCCAGCCCAAAACCTAAAAAACCTAATTACATCTGATACAAAAACCTAATTGTTGTATTTTCTTGTGTGCGGCCCAGTTTGAGCCGTTAGATCAAATTTTGATATGACGGTCCAGATCGAAGGGAGAGGGCTATCCAGCTGGCCGCGTGCGTTACACGTCCAGACCGTCCGGCTGCCACGCGCGTGTATGATCCACGCGCGGACCCTTCGACCTCTCACGCGCGCGTGCATCCCACGCGTCAGAACTCTTTGGCTGCTGAGCTCCACGTATCGCGATCTAGTGCAGTCCCATCCGTTCAAGATTTCATCTGAACCGTTTATTCTTCAAGTCATCTCAACTGTTGGATCAGATCTGATCCAACGGCCGAGAACGCCTCTAGCAGAGAACATCACCACCATGCCTCCTCCCCATGCCGCCGTACCAACCACCACACCAGACGCGTCACCAAAAACACAAAAAAACATATATGTCAGTACCAAATCACAGAAATATGTATTTTTATGTTTCATATATACCAAATAATCAGATAACAGAGGATATATGTATGAAAAAAGTTGTAAGAACATTGAGTTACCAAGTTATCAGTTTGAAAAAAAAAAAAAAGACAAAAAAGCTCCGTGGTAAACCCTTTTTATTTTCTTTCTTTCCTGCATGTATGTAAAGAAAAATACGAAACAATAAAAAAGAGAAGAGTTGAGAGGTTCTTTACCCTCGCCATCAGTGGATCTCTCCTCGCCGGTGACAAGCCAAATGGTGAGCCGGCTAAAGAGGGAGATGTTTCTCTTGGTCATGGTTTTTTTAAGAAAAGTGGTTTTCGCTTTCGTATTTTCCTAGATCTGGGTAAAAGGAGAGTCCTTTTTTTAAATCTAAGTTTGGATTCGAGTTTGAGTTGAAACAAGGGTTGTTTTGGTGGGTTTTAAGGTTCGCCGACGCCGACTAGCGGCGGCTGGCGGCGGAGGAGACGGCGGTTGGCTGCCGGTTTCTGGGTTCATCTAAGGGGTCAATTCGTTTTGGGGAGAGAATAGAATGAGGATGGATTCTTTTTATCTGAAATGAAATTTTTGAAATGCCAAAGAGAAAAATCAAATCTGGTTGGGTCCTTATGTAAGTGTTTTTTTTAAATGGTATAATAGTGACCTTAGTCCCCCCGTGTTCCTAGTATTTTCGAAATGTCTCCGTCGTATGGGTTATTTACACCCTTGGTCCTCGTATGTTTTCATATAATTTTAATCTGGTCCCTTGATTAACTGAAATCAATTTTCAAATGGTGAAATTCTGTCTTTAGTCCCTCCGCATTTTTGAATTTTTCACCCTGAGCTCGCCCCTTGGTTCAATTACGCGTTTAGTCCTTTTAAGTTTCATCTGGTTTGTAACTTCGTCCCTAAATCATGTCTTTATTGCTCCAATTTCTGTTATTTCTGTTTCATTTTATTTCATTTTAGTCCTATGTTTTAATTATTTATGTCCATTGTTTTTTTTATTTTGTGTTTTAGCATGTTATGTTGTTCATTATATTCATATTGTTTTAATATCATGTTTTTTATGATGTGTTATATCATGCTTTATTTCGTTTGTACATGTTTTTCATGTATTTTGTTTTAGTATAATGAATGTATCATGTCTACCTATGATTAGTATGTCCTTTATGTTTTCATGCATTTGTTGTTTTCATCACGTTCATTTATGTATGTCTTCTTTCATATGCATTATCGTACCAATGTGTTTAGCTTCGTTTGTTCATAATATGTTTTAATGTTAGCTTTTTTATGTACGTTTTGCATTTTAGGTTGCATGTTAAAAATGGATGATATGTGTCGTATATTAGTGTCATGTTTTTACCTTATTTTAAAGTGTTTCATATGTTGCATCTTTATATGTATATATTTGATCTATTAATTTTTGAAGCATGTTTCCTTTTCTTTTAATTTTGAGGTATGTTTTTCTCACTTGTTTATGCTTTGTTTTTTATTGTGATATGTTTTGTTAATCATGCCAATGCATTTTGCTACCTTTGTTTAATTTTGTGATATCTGTGTTTTTATTATTTATTTTGTCTTTCACCATGTCAATGCAAATTGTATGTTTTATAATTTGTTTGCTAAGGTCGCATAACGATATATTATTTGTCAATGCGGTGCTCTTTTATCGAGCGTAAACGGGGCCAGTATCAGGCGTAGTGATAGTGGTTTGGGCATTTACCCTTGGATAACGGGGCCTTTAAAATCTACTCGCACTTATAACCAAATCTTGATTTAATCATCACTTTAATCTGGGAAGTCTAATATTAATAAAGCGGTAATTATTAAAGTACCAATTTTGGGCGGTGTGGGGGTGCTAATCATTCCCCATCCGTAACCGACTCCAGAACCCAACCTTTTTAAAATCTTTGGTTTTATGGTGTACGGCCTACCTAAGTGGCCGGTGGCGACTCCAATTTCTAAATAAAACGTGGTTTCTTTAAAACCCCACGGAATACATTATTTTCAAAACAAAACAAAATAAAAACTACTTTTTTAGCGAAAAAAGGCCATCGCTACAGATGGCGACTCCGCTGGGGACATTTTTTTTGTTTTTCAAAAAAAAGAGAGTCAAGCTTTTAAAAATAATTACCGCTTTACTAATATCGGAAGTTCCGGATTAAAGTGACTATTAAATTAACATTCGGTTATAATTGCGCGTTTATTTTAACGCATTTAAAATTTGGCATATAAACATGTCCTTTTAAGTGGGGGAAAACGCTAATGTTTTCGTGATGATATCGTTCCTCCGTGTAGGCCTAGCAAGTACCTTCGGGGCTCGAGTACCTTATGCTTTCGTAAGGATATCGTTCCTTCGTGCAGGCATAAGCGAATGGGTCTCCCTGAATTGAACCCAGTTGAAAGGAGCTTATAATGGGTGATGATCGGGGGCCTTGCTACTCTTAGGAGGGGACAACAATGACAGTTCGGGTACCTCTTAGCACCAAAACTGCATATAGAGAACATAGAAACCCACCATGTTAGAGCCATGCGGATAACGTAAGTGTCTTAGACGAGATGTAAATAGGATTGCTTTGTTTGTTTATCGCATTTAATTTGCCCTTTTTATTGTGTACTTATTGTTTTTGTCCGGTACTGACTTGTTTCCTTTTTGTTTTGTTTTTGCATATATCATCGCATTCGCATTACATAGGGTATTGCTTCCCGAGTGGTTTCTCCCAGAATAGAAGGTTGTTCATGATGGACCAAAGGTTCTTTGACCTAAAGAAAGGGGGTCCAGTTCCAGAGTTCCTTCTCGAGACTAGGCTAGGGACAGCAGAGGAAGGATCGTTCAGAGACTCCATAACAGATTCGGTAAGCAGTGTCAGTTCTGGTAACAAGCGAGATGAAGTACAAGAATTAAAGAAGCAAATGGCCGAGATGATGGACCAGATGAATGCTATGATGAAAGGCAAGCAGCCTGTCGAACTAAAAAAGAATCGATCAAGGATCAGAATGGTCAGAATGTCAAGACAGACAACACCGTTAAATACGACAAATCGAATCCCTTTGTGATCAATCTCAAGAAACAGACAAGCGGCATATATGGGGTAGATACCAAGGGAACAAATGCAAGACCAAGGGAAGCTCGACAATCCAATAACATCAGAAGGAATTATCCTATACCCATGAGATACACCGAGCTACTTCCGTTGCTTGTCGAAATGAGCCTTATCGTACCGGTGAAGTTTGTACCAAAGAGGCATCCTTATCCGAAGGGCTACAACAGTCGTGTGTGGTGCAGCTACCACATAGGCGATTCGAGTTATCACACTAAGAATTGTAGAGCCCTGAAGGACAAAGTTCAAGATCTTATCAGAATGTGAGTTTTGGGTCTCGAATATGGACAACCCCGATTCTACAGCGAACCAGCCGTTGCCCGAGGGGCAAAGTCAAAGGAGGGTTAACTCCCAGCCCAAGGTTCGGGTAACATAAAAGTGGGTCACTCAAGCGAGATAAATTCAGGAGTCAAGAATAAAAGCGTCTCAGAAGATAAACTTATATGTAAGTACGGCCAGCTCGAGCATGAGAGGCACGATCTGAGCATGAAATTGAAGAGCATACAAGACGAGTACCAAAAGCTGCACTTTGAATTCAAGAATGTCGGTCTGGGTGACACCGCTGAAGAGTGGATTAGTGGTATGATTTGGTTGAGGAACAATTTAGAACGCTAGAGGCAGAAATGCAAAACTGGTAAAAATAAAGCCAAATCATTGTCACAGAAGATGAAATAAGCTGAGAGCCAACGCGACGTTCTCCAAAGTGAGTTGGAAAGTAGTCTGGCCATGGACGATATCCTGAAATCAAGTCTGCAGCAGGAAAGAGAGGAATCACAAGCCTTTCAAATGGAAAACACAACACTCAAAGAACAGATAGTGAGGCTCAAGACTTCTTTACGAACCAGCGAGATTCGTGCTGAGGCAGTGACCGTCAAACTACAAAAGGCCGAGCAGACAATACATGAGAAAGACCGAGACATGAAGATCGTTATGACTCAAGCCCGATAAGTAGCTCAACAGATAGCAGATTTAGCTGATGCAGCAACACCGATAAGCCAGAATATGGATCCAGCGTTGGATCGCGAAGGAAAGCTAACGAGACTATTGAATGAGGTCAAGAAATTAGGTGCCAGAGTTCACCGCTATCTGTAAAATCCTAATACTTGATGTAATGAAAGCTTCTGGTCTGAATGAAAGATGTTCTATGAGGATAAATCACTTGCAGAATCAATACCTTATTACACTCATGCATTGCATTTGCACCACATCCTTTGCATTGTTTAATGATTTTATCATTGCATGGCACTTCATCATTTAATTTATGGGGTTCGATGGTAGAATTAGTTGGAAAATAAAACGAACTAAAGAGTCGAGGCTTGACCAGCTAGAAGAATTAATCGAGAAAGAGCTGAAGAAGAAAGAAAAAATAAATGTTTTTGATACGAGGGAACTCTACCTAGTCCTTGATTTGGTCATTCCTCCGGATTTCAAGATTCCCAGATTTCCGCAGTATGACGGAACCAGCTGCCCAAAGATTCACTTGACCATATTTTGTAGAAAAATTGAGGGATACATGAAGAATGAAGAGTTATTGATCCACTACTTCCACAATAGCCTGACGGGACCTACAGTAGTGTGGTATAATTGTTTGAACAGAAACCAAGTTAGGTCATGGGGTGACCTTGCTAATGCCTTCTTGAGTCAATACAAATATGCTTTAGATTTAACGTCATGTCGTCAGTATCTTCAGAATGAGAAAATGAGACCAAATGAAAACTTCAGGGAATATGCACTAAGGTGGCGATGTTCGGCGACCCAAGTCCAGCCTTCTATAGTGGAAGAAGAGTTGACTCTCATGTTCTATACAACGCTTCCCTCTCCTCTCTTCGATGTGATGTTGGAGAAATCGAGAAACATATTCGAAGATTTCATGACGATTAGAGAGAGGATAGAATACGCAATAAAAAAAGAGAAATTGGGGTCTAAGTCCAATGACCGAATCGAAGATAAGATAGATAAAGACGAAGAGGTAAATGGGTGTCATCTCCAGGGTTTGCGTGCCGTAAAAGAAGAAGACAGACTGACACCTTGGAGTCATCAAGGAAAATTCCTCGGACGAGCGCAAATTTGGAAGTGTTCGGAGCATCCATCTCAGACATATGGCCTCATTTGTTAGGGGGTCACTATCTTGCTCTTAGACCGATGAAGATTGCACCTGATCTATTTGCCCATAGTTTTGACTCGAATAGCACATGCGAATTCCATATGGGGGCACCAGGGCATCCCACTAAAAAATGTTGACCTTTATTGGAGGAGATCAAGATGCTCATCAATGATGGTACCTTGACACAAGAGCTGATCCAGTAGTGGAGGACCAAGGATGAGGGGCAAGTCTGCATAGTGCTGAGGAAGCCAGAGATGTCTCTACATTAAAAGACTTTCCTGAAGAAATACAAGGAATCAACTTTACTACCTGTGGCCCACATGTGGTAAAGATCTTTTGTGAAGGGGCATGTTTGTTGATTTTTATTCCAATGAAGAACACATTTCGCTTAACATACAATGTTCTTGAAAGCACATAGATGTATTTTTTTCTCGTCGTTGTAGGACACTGGATATCAATTGCAAGATGTAACATTAGATGGATGTTGTGACAACGATGGGGTGTGATCTTCCCTACCAGACTCTGGTCAGCAAAGCAAGATTACTGCACTTTCGATGATGTTCAAGGATGAAAAAGCTCTAGATGTCAACCATGTAGAGTTGCTTGAAATTGAAACTCTAGGCATAATCTTCTAGGTAGTAAAGAATTAAAAAATAAGAATTAAAAAAAAGGAAGAATTGAAGGAAAAAAGAAGAGAAAAAAAGGGAAAATAAAGAAAAAAAGAAGAAGAAAGAAAGAGAAAAGAATACTAAAAAACACTCATATGTTCGAAACCTGGTAATAGGCTTGTTCAGATAAGAGTGTGAGAATTTTGGGGCACTCCGCTAAAGCGATAAGGTGGCAATAAACCATCCAATTCAACAAACCTTAGCTTCATGAGTGATGGTAATAGTTTCAAATTGTGACTATGTCGAGTAACTTGGGGCAATGTTGTTTGCTCCATCGTTGTTCTCAAGACAAAGGACTGTGACGAATTGATTTCCTCAAATAATGATAAAAGCGTAAAAAAATAAGAAAAAAAGAAAAAAAAGAAGAGAAAAAAAAGAGAAAAAAGAAGAAAAGAAAAAAGAAAAAGAGAAAGAGAAAATGAAGAAAAATAGGAAAAAGAAAAAGGAGGAGAAAGGAAGAGAAAAAAAAGAGAAAAGTAAACTATAGCATAGGTAAAATTAAAACTCGCACCATCTAGAACTCTATTCTTAGAGTAATATTTATGCGCTCGAGTGGTCATACAAGCCCACCCTTTTTGGGGGCAGAGCAGATAATGAGAATTGAGAAAGAGTAGTATTCTTCAGCAACGCGGTAATCATGAGGATGAACCGAGTCACCTGGGAAGATTTCACAGCCTTGAATTACTGAATGGTTGAATCTAAGACGCTCTTGCACTTGATATCCAGAGCTCATATTCTGTGATTTCAAGATCCTGTATGTTAATCTAAATGATACCCTTCAGTGGAATGTCAATCAACAAATTAACAAGTTAAAACAATAAAGATTTCCATGTATTACTTCAGAGATAAGATCCAGAACACAAGGTTGCAGATATTATTGGAGCACCTAACCAGAAACGACCCCACAATGTATAGGATGAAGATGATGACAAGAGCATATGTGTCAGATAGCTCAAGAACAAGAAGCGGGTTTCAGCCATAATGCATTGGTTGGTTCAAGAAAATGAAGGACCAGGATGAGAATGAGATTACAAAATACGGGGGACGGTAAGAGGTAAACATTGAGTATCCAAAGAATTAAAGCACAAGGATCGAGAAATGGTTCCCGTCAAGAGGCAGCAAGAAGATTGAGATTAAGTTCAGAACATAGAAGCATTTTGCTCACCCCGATGACGAAACTAACAAATAGCCAGAAAATTGGGTCAAAAGAGCTGGAAGGTAGCCGAGCTCATGATCGAGTAGGGCAATGCAGAACAAGAAGAATGGTAAGAATCTCTGCACATGCATGATATAGAGTTTGTTTGTGAAGCGGGCAGAGACCCCGAAGAAGAAAGGCAAGTGCTCGTGCAAAAGAACAAGAGCGGGTACTCATTTTACAAAAATTGACATAAATGAAGATCAAAACTGAGCATACTGCAAAAAAGAAAGGAAACAGAGAAATCTGAAGAATGACTTTTCAGGGTATAGGATTTTAAAACATGTCTAAAAAGAAAAAGAAAAATAGAAAGAAAAAAAGAAAGAAAAAAGAGAGGGAATTATATCGCGAAAGGGTTAAAAGACATGAATCAGATAAATAACTGATCAAAGGGCATACTGCAACAAAAGAGAAAAAATGAAATCTGAGAAATAACCTTCCAGAGCATAAGACTTTAGAACAAAAAAATAGAAGAAATAAGAAAAAGAAAGAAAAGAGAGTAAGAGAAAATTGATGATAAAAAGAGAAGAAGAAGAAGAAGAAGAAGAAAGAGGTAAAAGAGAGAAAATAGAGAAGAAAAAATAGAGAAAAAAGAAAGAAAAGAGAAGAAAAAGAAAGCACGACATTGCATGCATCATATAGATAGAGGCATGTCAATTTTTGCTTGTTTTTTACAGGTATTTGAAGAATTGTCAAAGAATTTACTAAAGAAAGAAAATAGCGGCATCCATAGCAGCGTGAGGCCAGATGTTAAATCATTCGGGTCATCGGTAAGTCCTTCAGGCACGGTGTTAAGTCCTTCGGGCCACCATTAAGTCTTTCGAGCATAGTGATAAGTCTTTCAGGCCATCAGTAAGTCCTTCGGGCATGATGCGACAGCCATAGCAGCGTGAGGCCATATGTTAAATCCTTCGGGTCATCGGTAAGTCCTTCGGGCACGTTGTTAAGTCCTTCAGGCCACCATTAAGTCTTTTGAGCATGGTGATAAGTCCTTCGGGCCATCAGTAAGTCCTTCGGGTATGATACGACAACCATAGTAGCGTGAGGCCAGACGACGATAGCCATAGTAGCGCGAAGCCAGATGTTAAATTATTCGGGTCACCGATAAGTCATTCGGGCACGGTGTTAAGTCTTTCGAGCCACCATGAAGTCTTTCGAGCATGGTGACAAGTACTTCGAGCCATCAGTAAGTCCTTCGGGCATGATGCGGCAGCCATAGTAGCGTGAGCCCAAATGACGATAGCTAGAGTAGCTTGAAGCCAGATGTTAAGTCTTTCGGGCCATCAGTAAGTCATTCGGGCATGATGATAAGACCTTCGAGCCACCAGTAAGTCTTTCGAGCATGGTGATAAGTCTTTCGGGCCATCAATAAGTCATTCGGGCATGATGCGGCAGCCTTAGTAGCGTGAGTCCAAAGATATCAACAGCCTTGTAAAAAAAGAGAAAGAAAAAAAAGAGAAGAGGAAAAAGAAAAAGAAAAGAGAAAAAGAAAAAAGGGAAAAATAGCAGAAAAAGAGGGAAAAAGAAAAAAAAAGAAAAAAAAGAGAAAAAATAAAACAAAAATCGAAGATAAAGGTTATATAAAGGAGAAACCTACGTTTTCGAGCCCCTAGTGAAAGGCTCCATATAGGAAGAGCTATAACTCTAGAATCTCAAAGAAGAACCAAAGGTGAAGAAGTTCTATATAGGGAGAACTTACGAGCCTGAAGATTCAGCCGAGGAAAAGCGGAGAGTTCTATAAGAACACGTGATTCTGAAGCCGTGAGTAGGGAAGTCAGATAAAAATGAGTACTTTTGGTCTTTGCTTTGTTCTCGTTTCACAAGAACAAGCAAAGAGGGGCAACTGTAATCACTCATTTTTATTCGGTGTATAAATATTGTATTAATGTATTAGTTTAATAATTAATATGTCATTGCATGATACGTAATATATTATATGTATGATTAATGTACGTAAAGTGTGTATGATGTGTTATGTATGCATTAGTAATTATTATGTGCATGTTTATATATGTATACGAATGAGTATTGCTTGAATTGTATGTATTATTATTATGTGTGTTTGTATGCGAATGTGTTTTGTCATAATTGTATGTATGTGTACGTAAGTATGTATGTGTATGCTATATACATATATGTGTCCATGTACGTGTGTGCTTGCATGTATGTATATATATACGTATTATTATTATTATTATTATTATTATTATTATTATATAAACAGATAAAGTATCAAAACCCAATGTTGCGTGTAATAAGTGCTACACAAATGTGCAAGTATACACGTCGCAAGTAATAAAGTGATACGAGTATCGAGTATCGTCTCCACGGGGATTGGTTTGGGCCACTTTGCTTAAGTTACTACACTATGAAAATAAAAACACAATTGATAATAGAGGTTTTAATTAACGAGAAAACTAAGAGCAATAAACTAAAAGAATAGATGAAATTAAAATTGAGTAAATAGGCCAGGTTATCGTGAGTTGAGGTGTGATAGCCGATTGGACCGTCTTGGTAAAAGAGTGCAAGGGCAACTTAGTTGCCGTGGCAACTTGCACAGCGGGGTTGCCTTGGCAACTAATTGATGGTTGCCTGGGCGACTAGCTGGGCAACTACTTAGGCGTCTGGGCAGCAACTTCAAGGTCCGGCAGAGCGTTCTTCAATGATTTCTTCTTATCCCTAAGTTGAAACTCTAGCTACTTGTGCATGCCTTGATAATACATCCCTGCGTGAATCAAGGGTGAACAACAACCAATCTTGCGCTCCTCTTAGCCGTTGAAATCCTTAACTTATTCCTAAGCCGGATTAATCTTCACCATCAATAGATTGAATAAAGACCATACTCATTCGTTTCTTGAATCTAACTCTCCCGATATTAGATAAATAGATGAAGTTACGAGATCCTCTCCCAATTCATTCGCAAACAAGAATAAAAACAAGAATGAGTAAACCTTGAATAGAAAAGTGCAAACTCTTATTACCTAAACAAAATCCAATTGTTTCTCACAACAACAAAACACAATAACCCCAACCAATCAAGTTAGTTCATGGTTGGGTTCAAAAGATATACAAAGAATAATCCCCAAACCATGAATCTAATGGAAGCAAAGAAGAAGAAGAAGAAATCGAACTCTCTCCCCCTTGCTCTCTTGTCAGAATTTCTCTCCTCTTGCCCTATGGGGTTGTCGAAATTTTCCCTCTTCTTGCTCACCCTCAAGTTGACGATATGGCCTCTTATTTATTGGGCTAGGTCAAAGTCCTTCTTTGAGGAGGAAGTTAAGTTGGAATTAAATTATCTTTAAAGAATATAATTCTTTATTATAATTATATTCCTACTAGAACTTCTCCTATCTTCTTGGAATTTAATTCTTCTTTTATCTCTTCATGGAAATCAAATTCCTTTGGGATTTAGCTTTGCTCCACGTCATCTTGGGCTTGTCTAGTCATCAATTTTGACTACCATATCACCTTATTCTTTGTCGACAATTGCCCTGGCAACTGGCTCGGCGTCTCCTTCATGCATTGCCCTGGCAACTAGCTCGGCATCTCCTTCATGCATTGCCCTGGCAACTGGTTCTAGCCTTGTTTAGGCAAGTGATTTTGCACACACACAAAAACACACCAAAGCAGCATCTTTTTCCACAAAAATCACCAAGTTATGTAATCAAGCTCAACGGTGGAAAGAAACATGAATTAATGCATGAATGACTAATTATGCAACTAATATGAGCTTAAGTCTAACAATAATATGAGTAAAAAGGGTAATAAAAATAGTACTTTTGAACACTTATCACGCCCCCAAACTTGAACTATTGCTTGTCCTCAAGCAATGCAAACTAACAATTACCTGCCAAGACTTTAATCATCAAAGACATGCTTCAAACTTGAATTCAAACCTCGGAACCGTGGCACAAAGTATGATCACCTTTTAATTTTTTGGATAGCACAAAAATTACCCGGAACCAAACTATAATGCTCGTGACAATGTGTGTGCGTAGTTGTGTACAAGTTGATTTTCAAGATTCTATGTGAACAATAGGCTTTTATCAATTTAATTATCGGGGCATTTATTTTTATTTTCACTAGAGCCAATTTCGGGCACCTCTAGCGATTCTTTAATGTGCATTAACTACTAGAGCCAGTTTTGGGTACCTCTAGCAAGAAAGTGCATTTACTATTAGAGCCAGTTTCGGGCACCTCTAGCAAGAATTTAACTTTTAATTTTCAAATTTACCCAAATTTTAAGCAACCTAAGTTCACTAAGTTTCTTTCAATCAACAAGCCACAACCGTGTAAAAAAATATTCAGCATCATAGTAAAATTCTAAGTTCTTTTCATGCAATCCTAAAATTAAAGGTTCTTTCAATTAAGTGCAGTGGCAAAAATTCATCATTGGATATTCAACAAGTCTTAAGCAATTAAATCCAATTAAAGGCATGGCAAGTAACATATACAACCTATATGTGATTGCTAACGATGAATGCAACTAAACATGAAACTAACTAGAAACCAACACCCCCCAAACTCGAGAGAAGCATTGTCCTTAATGCATGTAAGAGTGAAACAAAATTTAAAAGAAACTAAATGAAATGAGTTAGTCGGAGAGGTCGTCACCTCGAGTGATAAGTTTCCTTCGTGCCGTTTGCTTGATTCATTTTTCAGTCGTTGGTTGAATGCTGGTACCGCGTGAATATCATTGCTTTGATTTGATCCATGTTTGCCGATGCAGGTTCACTTGCATGGGCATCAGTAGTTGCCGAAGCCATTGTTGTTGCCTGGGCATCGCTAGTTTCTGTTGTTGTTGCTGTGGCAAGTAGTCGGCAGTGAATTTCCTTAGCATGGTGGTTGTGAGTCTTGTTGCGGAAAAGAAAACCTGGAAACTAAAGATAATGAAGAAAATAAAATCTCTCCTAAAAATTCCAAAAATAAATAAAGAGATAAAAAATAACCGAAAATAATAGAAAGAAAAAAATAGTTCAAAAAAAAGAAAAAAAAATATCGAAAGGAGAGCATGCTCATGCATCTCCTAAGGTGTCAACTTCTTTGTTTCGTTCTACATGGGCACCGTTGTAGTGCTTCAATCTTTGTCTGTTAACTTTGAATTCATGTTTGTCGGTAATGGACTTGATTATCACAGCACTATGGGATAATGGTTTGACAACTTTGAATGGTCCCGATCGTCTTGATTTTAGTTTTTCCGGGAAAAGTTTCAGCCGAGAATTGAATAAGAGAACTAGTTGCCCTGGCATGAATTGTCGCGGCAATAGTTTCTTGTCGTGCCATTGCTTTGTTTTCTCCTTGTAGATTTGTGCATTGTTATAGGCGAGTGCACGAAATTCTTCTATCTCGTTGAGGCCCAACAAACGCTTTTGTCCGGCACTTTCCTAATCCATATTCACGGTCTTGATTGCCCAATATGTCTTGTGTTCGATTTCTACCGGTAGATGGTATGTTTTGCCATAGACAAGTCGGAAGGGGGACATACCTAAGGGTGTTTTGAATGCAGTGCGATATGCCCAAAGTGCGTCATTTAGTCTTACTGACCAATCATTCCTAGAGGGATTTACAACTTTTCTCGAGTATACCCTTCAATTCCCGGTTGGAAAATTTCTGCTTGCCCATTGGTTTGTGGGTGATATTGCTCTTCCTCTGGCAACGATCAGATTGCTTGTAAAACTCTTGGGCATCTTTGTACAGTGTTGGCCAATACAAATCGGATTGAAAAACTTTGGCCGCGGTACAAGTTCCTCCAAAATGTCCTACATAGGGTGAAGAATGGCATTACCGGAGTACATTCTGTTGCTCCTCTTCAGGGACACATCGACGTATAACCTGATCTGCACATTGTTTAAACAAAAGAGGCTCGTCCCAAAAGTAATGCTTAGCATCATGGCGGAACCGCTTTTTCCCTTGGTGAGTAAGGCCATAAGGTAAAATACCACAAACAAGGAAATTAACTAAATCCGCGTACCAGGGTATTACCGAGGCATGTGCTGTCGTGGCGATTACTCCCAATATTGCCGAGTCGTGTGTGTCTAGAGTTGTCGAGGCATACGCATCCATGGTTGCCGAGGCGTGCGTATCAGGAGTTGTTGCGGTGTTGAAGGTTGCCGATGCAAGCTTTTTCTTTAGGGTTTCGAATGCTTGGGCGCAAGAATCATCAAAATTGAAGACTTTATCTTGGTGAGGGTAGTCTCTCGATCACGTCCACCTTAGCTTTGTCTACTTTAATTCCCTTGGATGAAATCTTGTGGCCGAGCACTATTCCTTCATCTACCATAAAATGGCACTTCTCCCAATTAAGGACTAAATTGATTTCTTCACATCTTGCCAATACATTCTCTAAATTTCCGAGGCAACTGTCGAAGTCATTACCAAAAACGGAAAAAATCATCCATGAAGATCTCAAGGAAGTCTTTGACCATGTCTGAAAAGAGTGCCATCATGTATCTTCTAATGTTAGTGCATATCTGAGAAAACTTGAGGATGGTCATTTTCGATACTTCTTATAGTCCATCCGCACCCTCCATCGGGTGACAATATTGCCCAAAAAGAGTTTGGCCTATGTGTTTGCCACTACTCCCTTTTGCGTTATCATGGTGGAGGTGTCTTTCTTCTTTGTTCGCTTGTAGTCTATGTATACTCTCCACCTTGCTACTATTCCTAAAGGCACAAATATATTAATAGGAAAAATTATATCCATTCTCAACCATTCAATTACCTCATTCTTGTCGACTTCTATCATAGTTGGATGTAGCCTTTGTTGTCGTGGCAATTGCTGCTCAAGCCAATTGCCGTGGCAATTAGTTGCCAAAATTTGCTGTAAGTCAAGGGAATAACTAATTTTCTGAAAAGCTTTACGAATCCAAACACCTTTTTCTTTTGGCCTCTCAAACATCTCCATCAGTAGAGATTTCGATGGCTTCAAATCTACCAACATCGGTTCCTCAAGACATACCTGCAATGGACGAGGTGAGCTTTTAAAGAATTTGAAAGGTTCAACCATTACCTGCTCATATTCCATTGGCAAAGTATTATCATCTCGTTGATCTTGCATGTGGTCATGTAATTGCCATGGCAATTGTAGATGAGAGCAATCTACAGATTCCTGTTTCAACATCAACGTTGTAACCTTATGGGCATCAGGTTCCTCAGAATTTGTTGTAGTATTGTTGTTCTCAGCTTCACTGGGTGTTGTCACGGCATTGCTCTGTTCAGGCTCCTCAATCATTGCCGATGCAATTTGTTGTTCAGGCTCATCATGTGTTGGGCAGTCTCTCTCATTGGCATCCTCTTTACTTTGAGGTTCTAGTTGTTCCCCACACATCAGAGAGCTTTCTTTGCATTGCTCCTTATCTTCTTACCTTGGGACGTCAGTATCCCTATGAATGAATTGTTGGTGCATGTTATCCATGACATATGTGGATCTCCCCAATTGATCTTCTGAATCCCCTAAGGTTGCATCCCACTGAGCTATCCTCGTATCCATAGATTTTGATAGCTCTCAAATCTCTTCAATTGATCCGTCAAGTCTAGCCAAGGAAGCTAGTAACGTTTCCTCCAAGGAATTGGAATGCTCTTGAAAATGACTACATTGCCATGGCATATATGTTGCTGCGGCAAAATTGTTATGGTAAAAAAAAATTGAGCTTTTTGACCATACCATGAAGAATTTTGCTGCTGGTTCCCTCTATGGTCCTCTATGTACAGAAAATGTGAGGGCAATTTTCAAACACATGATGTTCTCCACACATAGCACAAGATTTTTCCACGGTATAAGTTCTTTGGGCTTTTCTCGGTTGGTATAGGTAATCATCAAAGGGTGCAAGAAACTCTTGATTGGATTGATTCATATCTTCCAACATCATCTCTCGAATAGATCGGCTTTTATTTCCCGACATGTTGATGTCCCTTAACTTGTAGCGCACCTAAATTTTTTTTTTGATAAAACAAACAAAAAGAAAAGTTAGTAAAACTAAGAGAAAAAAATGCAATAACAAAAACAACTAACACCAATTGCCAATCCCCAGCAACGGCGCCAAAAAATTGTTGCGTGTAATAAGTGCTACGCAAATGTGCAAGTATACACGTCGCAAGTAATAAAGTGATACGAGTATCGAGTATCGTCTCCACAGGGATTGGTTTGGGCCACTTTGCTTAAGTTACTGCACTATGAAAATAAAAACACAATTGATAATAGAGGTTTTAATTAACGAGAAAACTAAGAGCAATAAACTAAAAGAATATTTGAAATTAAAATTGAGTAAATAGGCCAGGTTATCGTGAGTTGAAGTGTGATAGCCGATTGGACCGTCTTGGTAAAAGAGTGCAAGGGCAACTCAGTTGCCGTGGAAACTTGCACAGTGGGGTTGCCTTGGCAACTAATTGATGGTTGCCTGGGCAACTACTTAGGCGTCTGGGCAGCAACTTCAAGGTCCGACAGAGCGTTCTTCAATGGTTTCTTCTTATCCCTAAGTCGAAACTCTAGCTACTTGTGCATGCCTTGATAATACATCCCTGCGTGAATCAAGGGTGAACAACAACCAATCTTGCGCTCCTCTTAGCCGTTGAAATCCTTAACTTATTCCTAAATTTGGATTAATCTTCACCATCAATAGATTGAATAAAGACCATACTCATTCGTTTCTTGAATCTAACTCTCCCGATATTAGATAAATAGATGAAGTTACGAGATCCTCTCCCAATTCACTCGCAAACAAGAATAAAAGCCAAGAATGAGTAAACCTTGAATAGAAAAGTGCAAACTCTTATTACCTAAACAAAATCCAATTGTTTCTCACAACAACAAAACACAATAACCCCAACCAATCAAGTTAGTTCATGGTTGGGTTCAAAAGATATACAAAGAATAATCCCCAAACCATGAATCTAATGGAAGCAAAGAAGAAGAAGAAGAAGAAGAAATCAAACTCTCTCCCATTGCTCTCTTGTCAGAATTTCTCTCCTCTTGCCCTATGGGGTTGTCAAAATTTTCCCTCTTCTTGCTCACCCTCAAGTTGACGATATGGTTCATTTATAGGGCTATGTCAAAGTCCTTCTTTGAGGAGGAAGTTAAGTTGAAATTAAATTATCTTTAAAGAATATAATTCTTTATTATAATTATATTCCTACTAGAACTTCTCCTATCTTCTTGGAATTTAATTCTTCTTTAATCTCTTCATGGAAATCAAATTCCCTTGGGATTTAGCTTTGCTCCACGTCACCTTGGGCTTGTCTAGTCATCAATTTTGACTACCATATCACCTTATTCTTTGTCGACAATTGCCCTGGCAACTGGCTCGGCGTCTCCTTCATGCATTGCCCTGGCAACTAGCTCGGCATCTCCTTCATGCATTGCCCTGGCAACTGGTTCTAGCCTTGTTTAGGCAAGTGATTCTGCACACACACAAAAACACACCAAAGCAGCATCTTTTTCCACAAAAATCACCAAGTTATGTAATCAAGCTCAACGGTGGAAAGAAACATGAATTAATGCATGAATGACCCAAAAAATTAATATGAGTAAAAAGGGTAATAAAAATAGTACTTTTGAACACTTATCACCCAAAAAATTAATTAAGTGTCCAAGTCCATGTACAAATATTTAAAACCCAAAAATTTTAAACCAGGCCCAAATCGGCCAGCCCAAAACCTAAAAAAAACCTAATTACATCTGATACAAAAACCTAATTGTTGTATGTTCTTGTGTGCAGCCCAGTTTGAGCCGTTAGATCAAATTTTGATCTAACGGTCCAGATCAAAGGGAGAGGGCTATCCAGCTGGCCGCATGCATTACACGTCCAGACCGTTCGGTTGCCACGCGCACGTATGATCCACGTGCGGATCATTCGACCTCCCACGCGCGCGTGCATCCCATACGTCAGAACTCCTCGGCTGCTGAGCTCCACGTGTCGCGATCTGGTGCAGTTTCATCTCAAGATTTCATCTGAACCGTCTATTCTTCAAGTCATCTCAACCGTTGGATCAGATCTGATCCAATGGCCAAGAACGCATCTGGCAGAGAACATCACCACCATGCCTCTTCCCTATGCCGCCGTACCAACCACCACACCAGACGCATCACCAAAAACACAAAAAAACATATCTGTCAGTACCGAATCACAGAAATATGTATTTTTATGTTTCATATCTACCAAAAAATCAGATAACATAGGATATATGTATGAAAAAAAGTTGTAAGAACACCGAGTTACCAAGTTATCAGTTTGAGAAAAAAAGAAAAGACAAAAAAAGCTTCGTGGTAATCCATTTTTCTTTTCTTTCTTTCCTGCATGCATGTAAAGAAAAATATGAAACAATAAAAAGAGAAGAGTTGAGAGGTTTTTTACCCTCGCCGTCAGTGGATCTCTTCTCGCCGGTGACAAGCCAAATGGTGAGCCGGCTAAAGAGGGAGATGTTTCTTTTGGTCTTGGTTTTTTTTAAGAAAAATGGTTTTCACTTTTGTATTTTCCTAGATCTGGGTAAAAGGGGAGTCCTTTTTTAATCTAAGTTTGGATTCGAGTTTGGGTTGAAACAATGGTAGTTTTGGTGGGTTTTTTAGGTTCGCCGGCGCCGACTAGCGGCGGCCGGAGGCGGTTGGCTGCTGGTTTCTGGGTTCATCCAAGGGGTCGGTTTGTTTTGGGGAGAGAATAGAATGGGGAGGGATTCTTTTTATCTGAAATGAAATTTTTGAAATGCCAAAGAGAAAAATCGAATCTGGTTGGGTCCTTATGTAGGTGTTTTTTTATTTTTTAAATGGTATAATAGTGACCTTAGTCCCTCCGTGTTCCTAGTATTTTCGAAATGTCTCTGCCGCATAGGTTATTTACACCCTTGGTCCTCGTATGTTTTTATATAATTTTAATCTGGTCCCTTGATTAACTGAAATCAATTTTCAAATGGTGAAATTCCATCTTTAGTCCCTTCGCGTTTTTGAATTTTTCACTCTGAGCTCGCCCCTTGGTTCAATTATATGTTTAGTCCTTTTAAGTTTCGTCTGGTTTGTAACTTCGTCCCTAAACCATGTCTTTATTGCTCCAATTTCTGTCATTTCTGTTTCATTTTATTTCATTTTAGTCCTCTGTTTTAATCATTTATGTCCATTGTTTTTTTTATTTTGTGTTTTAGCATGTTATGTTGTTCATTATATTCGTATTGTTTTAATATCATGTTTTTTATGATGTGTTATATCATGCTTTATTTCGTTTGCTTGATTTGTACATGTATTTTGTTTTAGTATAATGAATGTATCATGTCTACGTATGATTAGTATGTCCTTTTTGTCCTTTATGCTTTCATGCATTTGTTGTCTTCATCACGTTCATTTATGTAAGTCTTTTTTCATATGCATTATATTACCAATGTGTTTAGCTTCGTTTGTTCATAATATGTTTTAATGTTAGCTTTTTTTATGTTCGTTTTGCATTTTAGGTTGCATGTTAAAAATGGATGATATGTGTCGTATATTAGTGTCATGTTTTTACGTTATTTTAAAATGTCTCATATGTTAAGTACTAGTTTTTTTCTATGTTCGCTTTTTGCTTTGATTTGTTAGTTTAATACCATGTTACGTGTATATCATGCATATGTTGCATCTTTATATGTATATATTTGATCTATTAATTTTTGAAGCATGTTTTCTTTTCTTTTAATTTTGAGGTATGTTTTTCTCACTTGTTTATGCTTTGTTTTTTATTGTGATATGTTTTGTTAATCATGCCAATGCATTTTGCTACCTTTGTTTAATTTTGTGATATTCATGTTTTTATTATTTATTTTGTCTTTCACCATGTCAATGTAAATTGTATGTTTTATAATTTGTTTGCTAATGTCGCATAACGATATATTATTTGTCAATGCGGTACCCTTTTATCCGAGCGTAAACGTGGCCAGTATCAGGCGTAGTGATAGTGGTTTGGGCATTTACCCTCGGATAATGGAGCCTTTAAAATCTACTCGCACTTATAACCAAATCTTGATTTAATCGTCACTTTAATCCGGGAAGTCTAATATTAATAAAGCGGTAATTATTAAAGTATCAATTTTGGGCGGTGTGGGGTGCTAATCCTTCCTCATCCGTAACCGACTCCCGAACCCAACATTTTTAAAATCTTTGGTTTTATGGTGTCCGGCCTACCTAAGTGGCCGGTGGCGACTCCAATTTCTAAATAAAACGCGGTTTCTTTAAAACCCCACGAAAGAGATTATTTTCAAAACAAAACAAAATAAAAACTATTTTTTTAGCAAAAAAAGACATCGCTACAACATTCACGTTCAAATTCAAGTAACATAACTGAAACTAGCTCAGTGTAATGTGATATGAAACGCATGAAATCACCTAGCCAACCAACGCGAACAATATGTTGCACTTAACTTTTTTTAGATAAAATATTGTATTATTACCCAAAGAAGCAGCAAATTGCTACAAGAAAACATAATCAAGCTTATGGTGCGATCAAGTTATGTTATGATCTCCCAAGCTGCACAAATTTGATTTTTTTTATATATATATAACCACAATTGCTCTAATTTATTTTATGATAAGAGGATAATCTTGTTTAAATCGAAGGTGATATTTAGATAAAGTTCTTCCAATAATAATGACTTTAAAACTTGAATAAAACACTTAAAAAAACCACTATAACTTGAGGAGAATTTTATACAGAAAGTCTTGAAACTTTGTTAAGAAAAGGAAAAAGGAGATAGAATCCTTGAAATAAAACCATTATTTTATGGCCTAAAAAACTTTGAAATATGAAAGAACAAAACAATGATGATGAAGATGCCAACAAAATGAATGGTGATAGATCATCTAGCTGTGTTTTGAAATGGGAATATGAGCTGTTTTACTATACACATAAAACTATCCCAGCTTTCAGTAGGGACCAACCAGCACATGCACATGAAAATACTACCCACTCCCAACCTCCTTTTTTTTATAATAAAAATGGTCTCAAATTTGACACTTGACTATGGAATTTTTGGGATTTTGATCTCTACTTTGTTTTAGTTTTTTCTTCCCTAATTACACGATACGAAATAAATTTCTAAAGTATGAAATTAAATACTTTTAATCAGAAATGTTAATCAATAAATTGAACTTTGTCGAGCTATCAAGTAATATATATGTCTCATTTCGTTTGAAGAGTTTGATGTACAAGTTGTTGTAATTTTTTTCTACAAGTATATCTAATTTATTTTTAAAAATTAAAATCTACATCTTTAATCCTAAAACTCTAAAACACAGACCCTAATCTTTAAATTATAACCATAAATTTTAAATCTTACGATCTAAGCTCATAAATTTTAAATCCTAAGCCAAACTATTAAATCCTAAATTGAACCAACTTATAAAAAACAAATTTTTAACCGTCACTATATAAAATATTTTCTCGTAAAAATAAAATAAAAATATGTGAATATATAAATATATATTATTCTAAAACTGGTTACTGGTACAATATTTGGCAATGAAAAGGAAATTGCATGCAGGTGAAGATTTGTTGGGATAGGAAACTCTTTCCGAGAAATGGAAATTTGAGTTTAGGTTCCATTATTGTTTGCACTGTGTCCATGTGGCCTCTCCTTCCGGTTTTGTATGTTTCTTTCGTTCTACCTCTTCCATGTTAACTTTTTAATTTTTATAAAATTTGTTACTCTTTTCTTTAAATGCAAATTTTATATATTATTTTCGAAGCTCTCTATTAACATTTTAATCATTATAGGACAATATTATAAATTAAACTTTTATCTGTTATAAATTATATAAATATGTATATAAAATATACTCTCTCTACATATAAAATGAGTTAAATTACTGACTATTAATTAGTTTCACGAGATAATATATTAGACCTTAAATAATATATATTATCAAAAAAATTATTTTAATAATAAATATTTGTAGTATTTTATCTAAATTAGTTAACCTATATATCAATAATTATAAAAATAATTGAATTGAATTTAGGGTAAAACTTTGATACACAGGCTATGTAAAATTAATTTTGTACAAGTTTGTGTATTTACACTATAAAAACCTAAATCCTAAATTTTTAACCCTAACCTTAAAAACCTAAACCATAAACCTTAAACCCTATACATTAAATTCTAAACACTAACCTTAAATTCTAAACCCTACAACCTAAACCCCTAAACCTTAAACCCTAAACTAAACTCCTAACCCCTAAAACTAAAAGGCACGTGTAAACTAAAGTTTACACGGTCTGTGTATCAACGTTTTTTTTCTTGAATTTAACCCTTAAATGTTTGAGTGTGGATTTAGTTGATTTTAAAATCACCATCATTTTCATCAAAATTCATTTTTGTTTCAAACCCTGCGGTGTATTTTAACCAATGCTAGGAGTCTCACTTTGAAGCTGTTAAATAAATTTAATAATATATCTTTATAGCCATCGTCAATGGTAGGGGTGACAGACGGGTATAATTTTACGGATTTTGTACCGCACTTGCTCCAATTGGGGCGGAAATAAGTATGAGTTTAGTAAACCCTACCGTATGAATTTTGGATCATTGTGAATTTAGAAATAAGTTCACAACCTATTTTGTAAACCCTAAGATTTTAAAGGACGTGCCTTATAATTTAACCAAAACTTATGGTATAAACATTCTTTATAATTATCTACTCGTTGGATGTAGTTAAGTAAAATTTTATACCGGCTTAAATGTGCTTTAGTTAAGTTACTTATAGTTAAATTTTTATATGTGTAAATGTACTATTTATATGCACTTGATCAATCAATAAAATATGCGAACTTTTACTTTTCTTCAGACAAATTTATGATTTATTTTTACATAATTCGATATTATCAGTTGCTTTCTAAGTGGGTACGGGTTAGGTGATGGGCATCCAGTTAGGTAGTGGGTGTGGAGGCGAATTTGTGAATGTACCTACTTAAATGGATATAAATTTGAAAAACGATACCCACCGTGGGTCGTGAATAAGTGATGAATATAAAAAATTCAAGTAAATATAAATATGAGAGATAGGGTATCCGCACCCACCCTACCCATTTATTATAAGGGCCAGCCTTTTGATTTCTTTTATGTCTTTAATCTTTTTTCTTTAATTTCTTTTTTTATCTCTAAGTTTTGTATTGTAAATGCGAGTGTTTTTTTACGTTTGTTTAATAAGTTTTTTTTATAAAGATGATGAATATTTTTTATTGTACTTGTAACATTTTTATCTTGTTTTTACAAATTTTTTTCAGGGTAGATTGATTGTCATCTCTTCAGATGGAGGTTGTTTCATTCTCTCGACGATCTACTTTTACTTTAAATTTTCAAATTGTTTTTCTTTTACTGATAAATTCTTGCAACCAATTCAAATATTTTAGGCCAGAATTGTGATAAAGTCAATTGTCAATGTAATATCATGTTCTATTATTATTTTAGAAATTATTTATCATTTATTACCGACATTGATGTTTATATATTTTTTAGTTGTTTGCTTAGAATTTTTTACCCTTTACTTTTATAGTCTAATTTAATTACTCAATAGCTAGTTTTGAATAATTAATTTATTTTATTAAATTAAAATTAAGATCAAATTGATAAATTGTATAAATAACGAAAATTAAATGTGTAATTATACTAATTGATATATTGTATAAATAACATAAATTAAATGTGTAATTATACCAATTTTATTTAACATCCTTGTCACTTCTCCGTTATATTTTAACGATTAGTGGCTTTATTAGAATCACTTAAATAATTACGAGTATAATTGTCAAAATTAAAAATATAATGGTCAAATTGATACTAACCTATAATTAAGTAATCATCTATGTAGTTTACCCTATAAAGTATTACATTAACAATATATTTTCTGTGAAGATTTGATTATTACGAATTTTGAAATCCGATTAGGCGCGGGTTTAAAAAGGAAAGACAACGAAGAGGGGACCCATTTTAAAGGCTTTTTCAGCGGCGTTGAACTTGAAACGAATTTGATTGGCCATGTGATGCCGAAACAAGCGCCAAATGCACCGTTCCTTTGCCTTTTGCTTTGCTGTCTTTTTTTCCATTTAATTTATGAGTTATATTTGCACTGTGGAAATAAAATTACACCAAATTTTCTATTTAAATTATGAATATTCAAAATTAAATCTTCAAACTACAAAATATAAATTATATTTCAAATATTAACTTTTAAATCTAACTTCTCAATTTTAAACTTTAAAATCTAAATTGAACTCATGGACCCAAAATAGAAGGAAAATATAAAAATTTTGTTCTAAATTTATTTCACTTTCTCTTTGTTTTATATTTTCTTTAAAAAATATTTAATCATTTTTTTTATCAAATCATGATCACAAATTTCATGACTGCTTGTCCACAAATACATTCTCCAACATATTCCATTTCCATACATACTTGGTATAATAATAATATTAGTTCTCAAAGCTACATTGTATTAATTTGATAGTAATTCGAAATAATTTAATAAATTTAATCTATTTATATTTAAAAAATTTATTAGTTAAGTGATTATGTCTACTAGCAGGCGACATTACGGACATAATGGATTTGTTCCGTTAGTTTGTTAGTTGTCCAGTAATAAAATGATCGTGTCTATCAAACTATCACATATGTCGATTATCGAGCTGAGACAATAGCATGAAGTACAACAAGTGGTCGAAAGGTGTGTCAAGATGGTGCAATGTCGAAATTCTTAAATATAAATAGTTCAATTTATTAATTTTTTTAAATTTAGACCAAATTAATGAAATGTCTAAATTTCAGGACTAAAACTATTATTATACAGTATCATATTTAATTTTAGGGTAAATTATACAAATGGTCACTAAACTATCCCTAAAATACAAAATGATCACTGAACTTTCAAAAATTACATAATGGTCATTAAAAATTAGTTTTTATTATAAAATGGTCACTGGGTTGTTAACTGTCGTTAACTGGGAGACGTGACAGTTACGAAAATTTGTATAATAACACATATAATGATCAAAATTTACACATTCAATCAATTTAAACATCAACAATGATGGTTAAATTAGGAATAAATTGATTAAATGTGTCAATATAGAGGATTAAATGTTATATTATTCAAATTTCTATAACTGTCACGTCACCTAATTAACGACAGTTAACGACTCAGTGACCATTTTGTAACAAAAACTAAAGTTTAATGTCCATTATGTAACATTTAAAAGTTTAATGACTATTTTATATTTTTAGAGACAGTTTAGTGGCTTTTTGTGTACTTTACCCTTAATTTTAACTGTAAATAATTTGTTTGTCACAAAATCATAATTGAGTGATTAAATTACTATTTTTAAGAAAGCATTACCAAATCTAAAATTAAATGATCTGCCATATATTTTACTTTTAAATTTATTAATTTTGATAAATATAATCCTATCATGTAAAAAAATTATCTATTCTCTTATCATAGAAAAAAATTTCTATTGTAATTGATAATATTTATTTTTTGGTAATATATATGTCTATCTTATGATCTATATTCGGGGTATGAGGTTGCCCCTCCCAATAATGTTGCCTCCAAAGTTCGAGCTCACGTTCTCACGTTGAGAGTGTAATGTACCTTACCAATGTATCTAACACTTGTTGGTATAATATTTGATCTTTTTTTTTGGTTGCCCTCTGATTTCCAGGGTTTCGTTCTGACTAATTCAGACCGATCCGGGTCGCATACCTGGCTTTGGTGGGTGAGTCTCTCAACGGGAATTTTTTGTATACACAACGCCTCGAACCCGAGACCTTGCTTAAGCGACACCAAGCTGCTTACTACTTAGACCAAACCTAGTTGGTTATAATATTTGATCTTTTATAATGATTAAAGTTATTATTTATTTAAAATATTTTCATATTTAAATATCATTTATTTTTTTGAGCGACAATATCATTTAAATTTTTGTGACATGCCTGAAGCGAGACGCATAAATCTATCTAGTATTACTCATTTACTCTTTACTTTCAAACAGCTAATATCGCAGAATCATATGCTTATCAACGGCTGCCATTTCATCAAATCACGTGCTTAAAACTAACTGGACGCCCTTCCTCCCCACTCCCCACGCCACGCGTCCACATCTTACATGCCGTGATTACTGCCGCACTCTACCACTTCCCTGGTAAAAAAATCCAGTAAAACAGTAAAAACAACTGCAGTTAAAATTAAAAATAAAAGATATAAAAAATGAAAAATCCACTCCCCAGCTCAAAACGCAAAAGCTTAAAAAGTGGCCTTTCCCATCTCTCTTCCTTTACCCTTTCTCAAACTTCAGCTTATTTCAGTCAAAATGGCACTGGCATCTCTGCCACCAGCGCCGTCGTCTTCGGTGGTTATTGTTCTCCTCTTGCTCTCTTCCGCTGCATTGCTTTGTGAATCGAGGTTAAGCTTAGATTACTACTTGAAAACCTGCCCAAGTTTCAACAAAATCATGCAGGAAACCATAACCAACAAGCAAATCACCAGCCCCACAACCGCCGCCGGAACGCTCCGTCTCTTCTTCCACGACTGTCTCCCCAACGGATGCGACGGTTCCATCCTCATTTCCTCCACCGCATTCAACAAAGCCGAACGGGACGCCGACATCAACCTGTCCCTCCCCGGAGATCCCTTCGACCTCATCGTTCGAGCCAAGACGGCTCTCGAGCTCGCCTGTCCCAACACCGTCTCCTGCTCCGACATCCTCGCCGTCGCCACCCGTGACCTCGTTACCATGCTCGGTGGACCCTACTATAACGTTTACCTTGGCCGTAAAGATTCACGGTTGTCGTCGGCGTCTTCGATAGAAGGGAAGTTGCCTAAGCCCACCATGGGTATGTCCCAACTCATCAATCTCTTTGCTTCGAATGGGTTCACTGTTCAGGAAATGGTGGCCTTGAGCGGCGCACATACGATTGGGTTCTCTCATTGCAAAGAGTTAAGCTCAAACGTCGGCAACGACACCCATTACAATCCCAGATTTGCTCAAGCATTGAAACAAGCTTGTGCAGATTATCCAAAGAACCCAACTTTATCTGTTTTCAATGATATCATGACCCCCAACAAGTTTGATAACTTGTATTACCAGAATTTACCAAAGGGGTTGGGGCTTTTGGAATCAGATCATGGATTGTACAATGATCCAAGAACAAGGCCATTTGTGGAATTGTATGCAAAGGATCAAAACATGTTCTTTCAAGATTTTGCAAAAGCTATGCAGAAGCTAAGTGTCTACGGGATCAAGACTGGGAGGAGAGGAGAGATTAGGCGCAGGTGTGATGCTGTAAACTGAGCCTTTTTTCAGCTTGTTAATTATATAATTTGCTGTGGTTCAATTTGGGTTGGTTTTGAAATCATTTGAGAAATATTTATACTTGTCTTTGTTTGTATCAATTGTCACATTATCAGGGCTTCAATTTATATACATATTTAGTTATTCTGGGTTTCAGAGTTCAAATCTTTTGTTTTTGTTGTTGTTCAATGCTGTGGATCTTGGTGTATTTGTTTAGTTTAGGTAGAAGCTTTTAGTTTAGTGGATTTGTGATAATGGGGATACAATAACAATGAAATCAGCTATAAAGCTGGCTTCTTTTAGGGGTTTTGAAATTGATGATGTTGGATTGCTTAAGATCACTTTTGTCTCGACCCATTGTTTCCTTCAAGAAATAGGCTTAAATCCTGGTTTAGTCATCAAGTTGAAATTTTTAATGCTGAATCTGATGATGCTTTTATCCATGCACTTTCTCAACTTGGGTGCCTCTGCCTGGATACTTGAAAAATATAAAAGCTGAACCAATATGGTGAATTTCCAGGTAAACAGAAGAATTGAAACAACGTGGTTTCCTAGAAAGCAACTTGATTTTGGATGCACATCTGGTTTATTACTCGACTTTTAAAACAATTTTGAGGATTGGGGCTTGATTGAAATTTGAAATGCCTTGTCATCTTTCTTCACCATCTCACCTGGGGTTTGAAACTTGCAGTTCAAAATCGAGGTTGAATTGAATGATTTGAGCTCCTTTGGTTAGGTTTGAAACTCAATTATTTGTACACAAGTAACAACAATTATCCAGCTGATTCTTTTTATTTCTTAATAGAATACAGCTCTTAAACAGCTTGTAAAGTTACTATACTGTTAGGATTAGTTATAGGTTGGTTATTTTTTGTTTGAGTAAACTTCACCGGAGGTCTTTTCGTTTAGGGCGTGTTCTATTTTTGTCACTCAATTTGAAAAAAAGATTATTTTTGCCACTTATATTTTTTACCGTTACTATTTTGGTTACCCAATCGTCAACCTCAGTTAATCTCTGTTAATACAATGACGTGGCACCTTAATAAAAAATTAATTTTAAATTTGACCCTCAAACTTTTAAAAGTTTACTTTTTCACCATCTTCACCAGAAAAGCCCTTATCTAAAAATGAAATCCCAATAGTTTCAAATCCCAGTGAATAAGGAAATTAAATTTCTTCAAATTAAAAATAACCGAACAGGAATTATCTATTTTACTGAGAAATGGAGATGTAAATAAGTTAAATTAGGGGGAAAGTGAAGAACCTTTAGGTAGGAAAACCTAACAACTCTTAGGCGAACAAGATTATGGACACCAAACTGCAACACGTTGCACAATGCCTTTTCACTCTAAATCTCTCCAGCATCAACCAAATAACATGAAAATCTATTGAAACCAGAGTGTAGAACTCGAAAAAACTGACAACAACAAACAAACATGATTTTTAATTTTTTCAGTGGGATTTAGAATTTTTTTTAATTAGGATGTAGCTTTTAAAATCAAGCAAAATGACGAGCTCTAAATAGGGATTTAATAGTGGGTTTAGGGTTGTAACGAATGCCGGCGGTCCCCTGTTGAAATGGAAGGATAAATTAGTTGAGTGGAACAATAGGTATGGCTTGAGGCGGACTGAAGGCAAAAAGGAGGGACTGAGTCAGGAGGCTGTTGAGCTGGTCTGAGTGAACCCGAGTTCGATTGCTCGTGAGAATGAGAGGTGAAGAAGAAATGGTCTGATAAAGATGAGAAATGCTGTAGAGAATTGACTTATTGTCCTACGCAAAGCGCTACAGTTTCTTAAATCCAATCAATTAATAAGCGGTAATCCAAACAAAGCATAACCAATTTAGATTCAAGATTGATGTTTTAAGAGCATGGCGAACTTATTGCTCATTTCTATAGAGAAGAAGCATGAGAAAAGTATGGATAGAATCAAATAGAAGGATTGGAACAGATTGACAGTTGATAAATTGGTGAAGATGATGAAAAAGAAAACTTTTAAAAGTTTGAGGGTCAAATTTAAATTTTGCTTTTTTATTAAATTTCCACATTATCATATTAATGGAGGTTAACAAAGGCTAACGCTCGAGTGACCAAAATAGTAACTATCGAAAACATAAGTGGCAAGAATAATTTTTTTTCAAATTTAGTGACCAAAATAGAATACTGTCAAAACATAAGAGACCTCTGGTGAAGTTTACCCTTTTTCTTTTAATTGATTCTTGTATATTATAAATAAGAATCAGTTTTTGTATTTATTTATTATTCTTTTTACGACAATAATAATAATAATAATAATAATAATAATAATAATAATAATAATAATAATAATAATAATAATAATAATACTACTACTACTACTTTACTCTTCTCTTCCATCCTAAAACCGACTCAATTCTAGATTCAACATGGTAGCAGAAGACTTTTCAGCTTCTCACTCTTCTGATGAGGGACGGTTCTTCAAGTCCGATGACCCCTCCGGCTAATACTACATCCATCAGAATGAGAATCCAGCACTGGTTCTCACATCCTCGTTACTTGATGGTAGCAACTACCATAGTTGGGCGCGATCGATGCGCATGTCTCTCATCTCCAAAAACAAATTCTACTTTGTCGACTGTTCGCTTAAAAAAGTCAGGGAAGATGATCTCCGATTTCAGGCGTGGGTTAAATGTAATAACCTAGTTCTTTCTTGGTTACAACGGGCGTTGAATCAAGAAATTGGGCAAAGTGTCCTTTAGATTGACACCACCTATGAACTATGGTAAGATTTGTTCGATCGATTTAATCAAGGAGATCTGGTGCTTGTTTCCGATTTACTCCAAGAGTTCTACTCCTTGCAACAAGGTAACTCTTCCGTCACGACCTATCACACCCAATTAAAAGTTCTTTGGGATGAGATTTGTAATCTCAGACCTCTTACAACTTGTAAGTGTTCTGCTATCAAATATCGAAAGCAAGATTTCATGCTTCGTTTTTTTAGGGGATTGAATGAAAGATTTTCTGTTCCTAAATCTCAATTGTTAATGATGAAACCAACTCCTAGTATTAACGAAGTGTTTGCTGTAGTTGTTCAATATGAAAGATCCCTTTCTCCTAGTATTACTGAATTGAACATCTTGCTAGATGACAGATATTCTGTAAAGAATGGAAAATCTAATATTAGGCAAGACAATAGGTATTTTAATAATAGGAAGTACACTAAGGTCAATAGCTCTAAAAGGCCCCTGTGTTTTTTGTGGATTGTATATGCACACAATTGCCAAATGCTACAGGAAACATGGGTTTCCACCCGGGTATAAGAGTAAAAATCAGTGTAATAGGGCCAATCAAGTTGGGTTTCATAACGGCAAAGGGTCTTTCAACAATAATTCTTTAGTTCCAGACAACAGTTATTATGTTATGTTCACTAAAGACCAGTATGAAAGCTTGTTAAGTATGTTGCAAGAAAGGAATCTTCTACTGTTAATGTCTAAAATTTTGCTAATGTCTCAAAGATCAATGCCTTGTCATCTGCTTTCGATATACCAACTGAAGATGCAGATATAACTCTAAACTGTTCTAAATTGCATCATTTAAATTCCTCTTGAATACTAGATTCTGGTGCAACAGATCATATAGGTAATTCACTTTATTTTTTAATTCCTATTATCCAGTTAATGATAAGTTTATAAAATTGCCAAATAATAAACTAGTTAAAGTTGCTCATATAAGAACTGTCAAGATTAGTTCCTCTTTAATTCTACACAACGTTTTTCATATTCCCAATTTTACTTTTAATCTTGTTTCTGTTTCTTAATTAACTAAGAGTAACTCTATTTGTTTATTTTTCTCTTCTGTTTTTTGTTGCATTCAGGACATAAAAACATGGAAGATGATTGGTTCAGCTAGAAAAGTCAATGGCTTGTACCACATGGATGTTTCCTTGTTCAATTTGAATTCTGAGGTTTCTGAACCAACTGCTTGTATCTGATTCTAATTCAGTGAAGCTTTGGCATGCTAGATTAGGTCATCCCTCTCAACAGAGGATGAAACATTTCTCTAATATGAATAAAGAAATCTCTTTTGTTTCTGGTTTTGATTGTGAAATTTGTCACATTGCTAAACAAAAACATTTGCCCTTTCCTGTTAGTAATACAAATTCTGCCTCTATTTTTGATTTAATTATATGGATGCATGGGGTTCTTTTTCTGTCAAAAGTCTTTATGGTCATTCTTATTTTTTGACTGTTGTAGATGATAAAAGTAGATTTGTTTGGATTTTTTCTATGGAACTTAAATATGAAGTTAGGAATTTAGTAGTTTAGTTTTATCAGTTAGTAGAAACTCAGTTCTCTAAAAGAATTAAATGCATTTGAACTGATAATGTTAAGGAATTTGAAATGATAGATTTTTTCAACACTAAAAGCATAGTTCATCAGAATTCTTGTTCTCATACTCAACAGAATAGCATAGTAGAAAAAAAACATCAACACTTACTTTTTGTTGCTCGAACTTTGAGATTATAGGCCAATTTTTCTCTGATTTTCTGGATTGATTGTATATTACATTCTGCTTATTTAATTAACATTACGCCTACCCCTGTTTTAAGTAATAAAACACCTTTTGAAATGTTGTTTAATCAGCAACCTAAGTTTACTCATCTTAGACTTTTTGGATGTATTGCTTATGCATCAATTCTTCCTAAACCTAAGACAAAGATGCATCCTCGAGCCACAAATGTGTTTTTTAGGATTTTCAAAACACATTAAAGGATATAGACTGTTTGACATAAACACTAAAACTGTGTTTGTTTTAAGAGATGTGATTTTCTCAGAAAATTGTTTTCCTTTTTAAGAATTGAAAAATTCAAATTCTAGTAAGATTGTTTTACCAACTCATGATAATAATATTTTCGTAGATGATTGTGTACAACAGTCAATTATTTTTCACCCTGTTAATCCAGCTGGTTATGAAAATTGTTCTCCACAATAATTTTCAAGATCTCAACAGAATGAAATTTCTTCTGATAAGAATATTGTTGATCTTTCATTACTGAGATCTGCAGGTATTTTTCTACCAGATATTCATAGAGAACAGTCGAATGAACATAGAGTTCTACCAGATTCCAGGCCTCCTAGACCTTCTAGAAATATCCAGTTACCTTAGAAGTTCAAGGACTATCAAGTTTCTTTATCAGGTTCCAGGTCTTCTCCTCATAATATTGCTCATGTGTTATCTTACAATGCTTTATCTTCTAAGTATCATGCATATGTTAACAATGCTTCAATTTTATCAGAACTTAAGTCATATAAACAAGCTATTAAATATGATTGCTGAAAAGATGCTATGACTGAAGAGATTAAAGCTTTAGAACATAATAAAACTTGAGAATTGGTTCCACTGCTACCTGGTAAACAAACAATAAGTTGTAAATGGGTTTATAAAATAAAGTTAAAATATGATGGGACACTTGACAGATACAAAGCTAGACTTGTAGCAAAGAGTTATACTCAACAGCCTGGTGTAGATTTCTTAGATACTTTCAGTCTTGTTGCTAAAATAACCACTATTAGGACTCTTTTGGCTGTTGCTGCTTCTAAAAATTAAAAATTACAACAATTAGACATTAATAATGCTTTCTTGCATGGTTTTCTAGATGAAAAAGTTTATATGGAACTTCCTCATGATTTTCTTCGTAAAGAATCAGGATTAGTTTGTAAATTAACAAAAAGTTTGTATGGTTTAAAGCAGGCCAGTAGACAATGGAATGAAAGGTTAACTTTGGCCTTAAATAATCAAGGTTTTAAACAAACTTCTTCTGATAAATCTCTGTTTATTAAGGGTTCATGAGATATTTTCATTGCCCTCGTAGTATATGTTGATGATATTGTTTTAGCCAGCCCTAATTTCAGTGAAATATCTGTTATAAAATATTTTCTACATGATGTTTTTTAAAATTAAAGATCTAGGAGACTTAAAGTATTTCTTAGGTCTTGAAGTTGCTAGATCTAGTAAATGTATCAACTTATGTCAAAGAAAGTATACTCTAGACTTGATAGAAGAAACGGTTTTTTGAATTCTAAGCCTATCTCTATTCCTCTTCTTGCAATGAGTAAAATTTTTAAACAAGATGGCACTCCCTTATCTGATATTACTTCTTATCGAAGGCTCCTTGGCAAATTACTTTATCTTACTAATACGAGACCAAATATTTCTTTTGCTGTTCAACAACTCTCTCAATTTATCTCTTCACCTATTGATGTTCATATGAATTCTGCCCATAGGATTCTTAGATATCTTAAAGGCAATCCTGGACAAGGACTGTTTTTTCCTGCTGTTAAAAAAATAAAGCTTAATGCTTTTTCAGACTCTGATTGGGCTTCTTGTCCTGATTCAAGGAAATCTGTTACTGGGTTTTGTGATTTTCTTGGCTTAGCCTTAGTTTCTTGGAGATCTAAAAAGCAACAAACCATTTGAAGGTCTTCAAGTGAAGCAGAGTACAGGGCTTTAGCTTCGGTTTCTTGCGAAATACAGTGTCTAAGCTATCTCATTTCTGATTTAAAACTTGATATTACTTCTCCTGTTAATCTATATTGTGATAATTTGTCTGCTATTAAGATTGCAGAAAATTTTATTCAGCATGAGAGGACTAAACATATTGAGATCAATTGTCATCTCATTCGAGAAAAAATACATCAAAGATTGATCACATTACTACCAGTATCCACGCATCATCAACTAGCGGATTGCTTCACCAAAGCCTTGCAACCTTCACCTTTTCTTCAGGCTATTTCCAAGTTAAGCATTCATAACATGTATGAACCAAATTGAGGGGCTAATAGAATACATAGGTTAAACAGCTTGTAAAATTATTATACGGTTAAGATTAGTTATAGGTTAATTATTTTTTTTTCTTTTAATTGATTCTTGTGTATTATAAATAAGAGTCAGTTTTTATATTTATTTATTATTCTTTTTACAATAATAATAATAATAATAATAATAATAATCCTTTCCTCTTCTCTTCCATCCTAAAACCGACTCAATTCTAGATTCAACATTTCTCTAGTTTTTGCGAACTGAAGTTGAATAGCTTGCATGTTTTAGTACTCATTTATGCTGGAATCCAACATCTTCAAGGAACACAATAACAGATGATATCAACTACACGGAAGAAAGGAAGGATTTTGGCCAGTGTTCTTGGTTGCATTTGATCGGATCAGATATTGAATATGATGAAAAGGTCGAAATTACAATTATAAAAAACTATTGTGGATATATCATTGAATTGATGAAAACTTGTAACAGGAAAAAATAAGGCCAACAACCAGTTAAAACATTAAAACTGAGTAGACAAGTTTGTCTCCTATGAGGGAAGAAAAAGAAGGTGTCGGTCTACAGGGACTAAGGAGTTGCTGATATATGGTTATTCTGATTCTGACTGTTGTAAGATAATTTAGTGAATTGGGGGGTTTTGATCGAAGAAACTGGAGAGTAAGAGTAAAATCACTGCGAGAATAAATGAAGTAAAAATAAATTGATTAAATTAATTAGCCTCAAGCTTTTGCTCCGCTTCAATTCAAAATGATCATTGAAAAGAATTTTTTTTTACTCCGGATACATGTCGGTTACAGTCTACAAGGCCCAACCCTTGTAACTTGTTTTTCTCTTTGGTAAACCAATAATCTAAAATTAATTTTTAGATTCCAGTTTTCTGGTTAGACTAACAACGACTATCGCCGTTAGAATAAAACAGTTTTTAAAATTTGGAAAAACCCGACTCGAATTATGTTGTCTCAATGAGAATCGAATCCGATCTCAATTCCCCTTAGCGAATCCGTCGCTAAGTGTGTTCATACGAAGTCAAAATCACGATTATCGTCGATTCTTCCTCCCAACTGTAAATTTCAACAACAATCAAGTCAATGTTAGCTTTTTGAAGTAAAAGCGAAAAGATTTTAATAGAAAGGCTGATTGCCGATCTAGGTTCTCAGAAAATTGAGAATGTAAAAAAAGTTGTTAAATGCTTTTTAATTCTCACAAGGTGAATCGAAGTTTCGCTTTAAGTCATTGGCTAATAGAAGAATTTAGCTAAGCATGATTATGGAATAAATCATACTTAACATTTAATAAATAAAATTTAAAAGAAAATAAAAAGAAAAGAGAATTTTATAAAATGTAGAAAGCTAGAACAAACTAAGAATGAGAGATGAGAGATGATTTTCTAGCTTATCCCAATGGGGTATTTATAGTATTCTAAAACCCTAAAAATAACTCTAAAAGATAAAAAGATAAATCCTAAAAATATTTAAATTAAATACAAAAGATAATCCCAAATTTAAATTTTAAATCCGTCTGATAAGCTATCAAATTGCGGCTGATAAGTTATCGTCACTGCTGACGTCATCTTCTAGAAGCGCTGACGTGGCGTCCAGTCAGATTTTTCATGTCCGGATTCATGCCCATTAGCCTAGCCTTGACTCCAGATAAAATTTGTAGAATTTTGCCTATTTTCAGTGTGTTTTCCAGAATTAAAGGTCTGCACGAAAAATACATAATAAAACTCAAATCAGTATCATATTCGAATCTTTAAAAACATAATTAAAAATAAAAAAAGTGATCATTTAAATTATTCATCAGTTGCAAATTGCAATTCCTTTTGATAGGAATGCTAGTGGCTATCATACACTTGCCGACGCTCTACAAAAGCTCAGATTCTTTATTTGAAGGGTCAAGGTAAATATAGCCATCACTCAATCTGAGTGTGGCACGATGTCTGAGATCTGTACTATACCGTACTACCATGCTCATATCGATGTTATATTTGAATACTTGTATGGTAATATGATTTTTAAAAGATAAATATACGATTCCGGTTAATATGATTCTCAGACATGTTTATCTGCCCCACAACCTGGAATGGATTCGCTTAGCTATATGTTTTCCGTTTCTACTTGCTTGAAGACATAGAAAGCATCGAATGAGATTAAAAAGAGGGAAAAGAGCAGAATGCTTAATGCAGCATTAATGTGCTACTTTGTGTCGTTGGTTGAATGTCATGGGTGCCAGAAAAGCAGACGCAATAAAGCTTTACCCCGCATCCGCTCTCCTTTCGTTTATTATGTTTTCCTTTTGGGCTTTCTTTCTTTTCGGTAAATAAAAATAAGAGAATTATTTTGTTTGCTGTTCCTAGAAACGCAAGTAGTTAGTACTGTTATAAATAGGGATATTTATTGAGTTGAGCAGCTCGTAAATAACTCGAACTCGACTCGTTAAAACTTGATTAACGCTCGACTCGAATTGACTCGGCTCGAGATCTTAGCAAGGCAACTCGACTCGATAAGTTTATGAGCAGGTCGTTATTTTTTTATATAAATAATTTTATGATCACCTTAAAAAATTATGTTCCAAGAAGTTTAAATACTAGTCGAAAACTCTAAAAAGGTTGAGTGAATTGCTAGGTAATTTACCATTAAAATTTTGGTTTCAAATTTCCAAAACGTTTTGTATTCTCGAGAATTAAACAAGTTAATTTGTATTAATAAGAAATTAAATTATAATAACGAGTCTTTCTTTTTTTATTAAAGTCTTCCCTTTTCTTTTATTATTACATTATGTATAAAAGTAAAAAAGAGAAAAAAAGCGTCAGTTTCTATTTCCCATGTAAAAAAATACGATTGAATGTTAAAACCCTGAAATTCTTAAGGCATTATATCATTTGTTGTTCATCGAAGATTGTTGAGAAACTCGGTCATAACAAGTTCATTTATTTATCTTCTCAGACCTCACTTTTTTTTCTTCTGAATTTCTACGTTTATATTAAGTTCTAATAGTATCACTAGATTTTACTTATATTGAAAAAAGGCTTAAGGGCTACTTTTGCCCCTGTAGTAGTCCCAATTTATCGATTTCGCCCCTATGATATTGTTGCATCAATTTGGCCATTGAAGTAGTCGAATTGCATCACCATTTGCCCCTTGACTGACACTCTACCCCTAATTTCTAAATCTCAAACCCTAAACCCTAATAAAAAATTTATCAATATAAAGTGAGTGTAAAACATAAAAGTATTCCTAAACCCTAAACGATGATGCAATTTAACTACTTTAGGGGCCAAATTGATGTGAAAATATCATAAGAGCGAAATCGATAAGTTGAGACTACTACATGGTAAAACTTTTGACGAGCTTAACGAGCACGAGTCTAGCAAAATTTTATCGAGCTTAATGAGCAACGAGTCGAGCAACAAGATTTTTTAATGAGCACAAGTCGAGCACCATTCAACTCGCGATCTACTCGCTCGATAAGTACCCCTAGTTACAAATAAGAGGTGAACACTTGTTTTGAAAGAAAAAAAAAATATTTGATTTATATTTTATAAACTCGACTCGACTCAAAATTTTAAAATGAAGTTTGAATGGTAAAATAAAACTCGATAACTAGAGTACATATATAATTCCAATTCTATTTTTAAAATAAATTTCATTTTTTTCAATTTAGTCCATCAACTTTGTTTTTTATTCAATTTAGTCATCTAACCGTAACTATTTACAAATTCTTTATTTCCACGTCAATTTCTTGACTATTTTATACCCTCGTCAATATTTCTCCTCAAAATCTCTTGCTAAAAATAATATTATAAATATACCATATAATTTTAAATGGTATTTGATTTATCAAATACCATTACAAATCTTACACTAGTAAAAGATATGGAGAAATATATATGTATATCGTATATAGTTATAGGAAGTCATTTAAATTAGAACCAATTAGCACAATAACATTATAAGTATTTACAATGAAATTTAAATAGAAACTCGGATAATTTGACTTGAATTTCATAAACTCAACTATAATCGAAAAAAATCAAATAAAATTTGAGTGATAAAATAAGACTTATTAACTTAATTAACTCAATTTCTTTTAACTCATCTCGATTCGGTCGAATAATTACCCCAGTTAGAAATTGGATCGGACAAATGGATTAAAGTGAGGCTCGGTTGATATAGTATATGAAACTGTTCACTAACAGAAATCCGATTTAACCCATAAAAAAAGATTAGATCTGTACATATTTTTACTTCATAAAATATAAACCTTTAATCTTTTATTGGTTTTATATAATCAAAACAGTAGTATTAAATGGAATACATAATTTTTAATAATGATACTGCTAAAGCTGTGTTGTCGAACGGGTTGCCTGCCCATAAATAATTTTAACTGAATTCACTAAACCAAATCATATCGAATTTAGGATGAGTTTAGTGTGGATTTTAAAATTCTTTATTTATTCATATTTAGGTCAATTTGGAGTTCGGTAAGTGATTTTGTGTTTGAATTAATTGGTTCAAGGTTTAAAATTTTGGGTGTAAATTGTCGTATTAGGTTTGATTCGCTTCAAATTACTTGTTTTGATCATCTTAGGTTTAGATCACGTGGGATTTGAATTAGTTTTACGTTCAGGTCAATATAAATCTATTCAATTCGTGTTTGGATTAAACGGATTCGAACCGTTAATTTTTATAATCAAATTTGATCGAGATAGAATAAAGAAAGTCGAGTTTTAGAGATGTGCCCAAGTTTGTATTTTCCTTGTACCCACGACCCAATCAAACAAAAGCCTGCTTATTTACTAAATTACTCGACCTGAGATATTCGACTCGTTGACCCTGTGAAAAATAAATGAATATTTCTTTTTCTTTTTTAAAAAAATTTGGGTGAGGACCGGATTGTAAAATTTGAATTATACGGGTATTCGGCCCAATTATCTATATTTATTTTTATTTTTAGACTGTTAAGATTTGTTTAGTTAAAAGTTAAAATATTTTACACTAATTTCTACATCGATGTTTTGATTGTGCAATTTGAATTTAAACTTTATATTTGATTTATGTGTTATGTAATCTGAACTTTTAAATTTTAATTTTGCCGTTTCGAATTACTTTGAATTATATGATTTGTAAACAAATAATAAATTTAATTCGAGTACTCGTAAACTAAGATTACAGGTACTGATCATTGCAGGTATTCAAATTATGAATACCCAGTATTAATGGACCGAGTCACGGATCAATATTTATAGTACTCAAAACTTCAGATACTCCGTTACATCCCTATATTAAGGTATTAACATTTCAAACCTGACATTAATATACACTTCATTTGATTCACGAGCTCAATTGATATTATTTTAAAACATTTAAATTCAAACAAAGTATAATATAATAAATCAATAAACCTCAAATTTGTATATGATGAATTAAATACCATTATATATTTGAATCGGTTTATTTGATATTTTAAAATATATAACAATAAAATAAACATGTAATATTTTAACAAACCTTAATTCTAATTTTAATATTAACCATACTTAGAGGGGAGAGAAAGAAAAGAATTATAGAAGAAAGAATGAGTGCTCTTAGTGGGCCTAGAACTAAGGGTGTTCATGGTAGGTTAACCGTACCGTTTAGTTTAAACGATTGGTTAACCGTTATAACGGTTATTAACCGTAACCTAATTGTTAAGAAATGGTTAACCGTTAATTTTTTAAATGGTTAACCATTATAGTGGTGAAACAGTTCGGTTATAGGTTAACATGTAACCGATTACATTTTTCTTTTCAAATATTCATTATTTCCTTTTAGAATTATAAACTTATTTCTCCGATAAATATTGTATTAAAATTTCAAAAAAAAAACATAAATAGAAAGATTTTAAACTCAAACTTCATACTTAGTTTTAAACTTCATACCCGTGACCTAAAACTATATGAGAAAACAAAAATATGCAGCTTGGTCAACCGAAATAAACGTATAATGTTGTTTATAAAAAAACCATGTAATTTGATATCATATTTAAATAACGTGAATTTGTATGTATATATATACAAATAAAAAGTATAAAGTAAGATGGAACGTAACAAATACAATTCAGAATCCAGCTAAGAAAAAAATGATTTCCTTTCTTTTTCAGAATCAATTCCCCATTAATTATTTACACTTTTTTATAACCATCCAATAGCTTTAGAAAAGAAAATCTAATTAAAACAAAAGTCTCAAAGAAAAAAAAGGAAGAAAAATCTATATAAAATGTAAAAAAAATCCACCAATAATTACAAAACCTGAATGGAAATAAATAAATAAATACCCACAAAAAGAATTTTAAAAAGAGCTCAAAACTCGGATGAGTTCACACATGATCCGTCTTTTCCACCGCCGGGTCGAAACCGAGTCCGATTCGTCAACCCGGAGTCAAGCAACGCTTCCCAGTCCACTTCCTCTTGCTCCTCCCCACTTCCCCGTTTCATCATCTCCAACATCCTCCTCGCTTTCTCCCTTGTCGGCCCACTCGTCTTCCTCTCCACCTCCGCCAACTCCTCCATCGCACCGGCCACCTTCGCCAGCCCCTTAAACCTCAACCCCGCGTGACTTAGCCCATACAAAACCGCCACACAACCTTCCCTAGTCGACTCATCCAACTCATTCCTCCTCAACAAACTCATCAAACACTCCACCGCACCTGAATCCAACATTGCAGCCCGACCGTCCGAACCCGAAGCCAAGTTACTCAAGATAAGGAATACCCGGCCAGTCATATGACCCGATTTAACCATAGCCAACAGAACCGGAACCGACCCGTTCTTAATCAATTTACTCCTATTGCTCTGAACGAGTGAGAGATGGTAAAGCGCCAAGGCCGAGTCATGCCGAGTCCGCTCAGTCCCTGATCTCAGCATGTGCATCAAGGGTTGCAAAGCTCCCAAAACTCCAATGGCGGTCTTGTTATGATCATCAAGGGCTAAGCTAAAGAGTGCACCGCAAGCATGCTCCTGCGCCTCAGGGGATCCCGATTTCAATACGTCGATCAAATCGGGAACCAATCCTGACCGTACAATCTTAACCTTGTTGATCTTTTCCAACGACAAGTTCACCAACACTGCAACTGAGTTCACTTGAATGCTCACGTATCTGGAAACGATCAAAGACCGGAAAATTGACAGTACACGTGGCTTGCAAAGAATAGCCCTGGAACTCTCTTGTGTTCTTGTTATCTTCCTTAATTCAATCAATGCTCCTTCGATGTCGGAAGCTTGAGAGCTTTTCAGTTTCGTGATAAACGTTTCTTCTTCTCCGTTGATGTTAGGGGTTGTTAAGGTTTCGATTTCCAAAGAGGACGAAGCGGATGAGTAGCAACTCGGACGATTCGTGAGTTGCAATGGCGGTGTTACGACACTGATCGGAGTCGTAACGGCGGCTGCGGCAACCGATTCTTCGGAGCTGGAGCGAGTTAACTCAGTGACTGCATGATCCAACTTCACCGAAGGAACATCTTTGACACCTTGAATCAAATTTCTCTCTGAAATAGAGATCCTTTTCCCTTCTTCTCCGATGTGGGTTTTTGGTTTCTTGGACGATAATGTACGAACAAGTTCCTGAGCCTTGGAAAAATCAAGGGGTTTTGGAGGGTTTAAAGAATGATTTCGACACCAATTAACAATGGTGGATTTGATAGCAAGGTTAGGGATAACAGTGGAGAAATCGGGGACGGAACCATCGTTGAGTGTCGGTGTAAAGTCCATGTTTTTACAGGCTTCAACACAAACTCTTTCAAAAGTGTGACCCGAGGAAACTATAACAGGATCCGCCATTAAAGACCCCGAAATGGGGCAAGAAAATTCTTCAGGGATATTCTTTGGTTGAAGTTGATGACGAGGTGTCCTGGAAACGCTTGCAGACGATGATCTTTGAAACAAAACCTTCCATTTTGGCTTCATTGATGCAACTTTCCCCGTCTCTTTCCCTGGAATTGAATGGAAAAAATCTCTATGATGAGTTGGTGTTTTATGAATCGCCAGCTTCACCAAAGCTTCCTGGAACTCCATTGTTGAAATCCTTGGATTCAGACTCTAAAACTTTGAATCAACATATCGAATCAAAATGTAGGAGACAAAACAAGGATCAAGTGTGTGGACTGTTGATACAAGGGAGATAGAATCGTAGAAGAGAAAGTTAAGGAAAGTGTTGGTACTAAACAAAGACCAAGTCCAGGAAAAGATTGGAAGTTGATTTGGATGACGAAACCATGATTCAGGGATTGAGGTTGCAATTTTCCTGTTAGGATTTGTTTTTTAAATCTCTGATTTTTTTTATCTTCGGGCAGCAGAGGACATCTTTTCTATAAGCACTTTAGTTTTAGGATTTGAAGTCTTAATTTAAGATATCGAGTTTAGAAGCTAAGGTATAGAGTTTAAAATTTAGGGATAGTGATAAATATTTAGAGTTTAGAGTTATAATACAGGATTTAAAAGTTAAAACCTAAATCCTAACTATATTATCCTAAAAACTATACCCCAACCTTTAAAATTTAAATTCTAACCCTAAACCCTAAATTATAATCACTATCCTTAAATTATAAACCTATATACCTAACCCCTTAAAACCTACACCCTAAACCCTAAAATTAAGGCGCTTGTGAAAACTTTCAGTTTTCACCGCCAGTATATTGAATATAAATTCATATATAATAAAGAAAAATATTCTATGTACATCTGTAGAGAACTTGTTTTCCACAAACGTTTAGTTTTGGGTCTAAAAATTAGGGTTTAGAGTTGGTTAGAAATTTAGTGTTTATGGTTAAGTTTTTAAAGTTTGAACAAAAAATATGATTTAAGGCTCCTAAAAGTGATTTGTAGCAGTTTTAGAAGTCTAGTCGTGGAAATAATATTTTACCAACAATGCATCAAATAATTAACTATATAATAAGGAAAAAATTTTGATACACAGGCTGTGTAAGTTTACACGTGTCTTTTAGTTTTAAGGGTTAAGGTTTTAGTTTAGGGTTTAAGGTTTAGTTTGTAGGGTTTAAAATTCAAGGTTAGTATTTAGATTTTAGTGTGTATGGTTTAAAGTTTAGGGTTTAGTTTTTTAGGGTTAGGGTTAGGAATTTAGAATTTGGGTTTTTATAGTGTAAATACACATGCTTGTGTAAAAATAATTTTACACAGTCTGTGTATCAAAGTTTTACTCATATAATAATAGATGAGATAAATAAAGTAACGAAGTATAAATGTTTTATATAAATATTGATATTTAGTCTTAGTTGATTAATTTAATTTAGATAATGTATTTTTTAATAGTCTAAATGTGATTTATAAGATAATATATATTTATATATATTCTTAATTTTTTGACAATATACATAACTTGCAGACAAAATAAATTAAATATAAATCTTTAGAATGAATATCATATTTTTTTATTGAGACATTTAGTTGGGTTCAATATAAAAGTTTATTTTTAGAATTATTTTATATGATCGGTAAAATAAATAATTTAGTCACGGCATGTTTATGGCATGTGTTAACTTTAGTTTCTTTTGTTATGTGGATTTTTTAATTAAAACTGCTTTTAGTAAATCAATAATTTATTTGACAATTAGTTGATGCAATTATTGGTGCTGTTGAGTCTCACAACACCGTTGACACTTTACTGCTGTAAATAAAAATCTCACTTATAAATACAATTAATAATAATAATAATTGCACTTTTTTTCTGGCTTAAACATGGTTTGATTCCGTTACTTACCCATTAAAATACATCTATCTAGTTCAACTTGATTTAAAGCATTATAGTTTTATTTATTCAAGCTCAATTTAGCTTTTGACGTAAAAAAATATTTTGTTTACAAAATTTGATAATATTTAAATAAAAATATTTTTCATAAATTTGATTGAAATTATATCAACATACTACTTTGCTTCTATCACACATGAAATTCTTAAAATATATCTCATTTTGAGTGGGATAATTAAATTATTTTCTTTGTTAAATCTTGTATGTAAACTATAATCCATAATCATTTTAAATTTTATCATTATCTCAGCCATTTATGATGATTTGATATAATTAAAAACACCACGAGACACTATCAGAAAGAGCCACATGATAAGAAAAATAAACTTTAAAAATCTGAAAATTTCTTATATATTTTTAAATATTTGTAATTGACATTTTTAATTTGTTAACCATTTACCGTTTGTATATATATTTTCTATCTTTTTGTATTTTACATTTTACAATATTTTATTGTATGTTGGTTTTTAAGATTTTTATAGTATCATTTGACTTTTTTTTATTAAATAGAGATAGATATATTTATATTATTAATATAAATTTTAGAATTCAAATCTATATAAAATAAGAAAATATAAATATCATTAATTATTCGATCAATTAATTATTTTATGTCATTTGACTTTTTTTAATGTATCACGTCACTTCAAATAATAGAGATTATGACGTGGTTTAAATGCTTTATAAGGTAGAAAAATTAAAGTACCTAACTTATAAAAAATCTAGGGTAAAATAATGGTCACTTATGTTTAGGGTTTGTACAGTTTTGGTCACTAATTTTTAAATTCGACCGTTATGGTCACTTACGTTTTCGATCTGTAAACTTATGATCATTGGGACTTTTGTTGCCGTTATGGTCCCTAAACTATTACTTCACTCTTATTTTGACCACCGAAATAAAAATAATTTATATAAATATACATTTAATCCTCCATAATTATAATTTTTTTATTTCTTTTCTCCCTCTACCATCTTCCATATTCTTCTTCCCCATATTTAGTTAATCTCCAATTTTCTACTATATTAATCTCCAATTCACACAGTATATTATAATATGTTGCATTCAATTCTGTTATTAAATGAAGAAAATCACCATATTTAGTTAAAGTGGTTTTTTTGTACCATTATAATGAGATTAAATGATTTTATTGCAGAAGAGACTAGCTATAAATATATTCCGAAATTGAAACTAGAAGTTGTTCCAGTTCCACCTTTTAATAAACTAAAGCTTGAATAAAGTTGCATTATAGTTGACAGCAACGAGCTCTGTTCTTTTTCTAATGAATTACAAGAACGCCGATCATTCAAGGTAGGACACTCTTACCCCCAGAACTTTCAGTAAACTCAGGCTACTCTCAGATGTTTAGCTCGGCATGAACATCATTATCACAGATGTTTAGTTGAATCTAACATTTCATGTTTTCTATAACAGAAAATGTTTTGGGAAGCTTTTTCTTCGAAGTGGATGTTACCGAAGCCATACAATGAACAACATCCAGATCTATGAAGGAGAAATAAAACAACATTGAACTATTCAGTGACAGTAAGAAGTCAAAACCACAAGAGATGAGATTTTTTGAATTGGATTGATAGATTCTTTAGATAAAATTAGAATAGTTTTGAGAATAAACAGAGGAAGAGGCTCTCAATTTTTGAGACTATAATTTCTATGGGTTAAAAATGTATAGAGATGGAGAGCATTAGGCAGTTAGTAAGCTCGATGGAGACTTGTTTTTCGTCTAAATTGTAGTGTTTGCTTGTAATAATTAATCAAATAAAGCATTACTCAACGTGAAAAATATACTGTATGAATTAGGGATTAATATAGTATAAAATTAGGGATTTGAGTTAGATGAAGAAGAATATAGAAGATGGAGGAGAGGAGAAGAAATAAAAATTGTATATATGGAGGATTAAATGTATAATTATACAAATTATTTTTATTTTGTGGTCAAAATAAAAGTAATAGTTTAAGGACTACTTAAGTAATTTATCCTTCTTTTTATTATGCAAGACCATCATCTCGTTAACGTTTAACAGCAATAAACGTTCCAGTGATTATAAGTTTACAGATTAAAAATGTAAGTGATCATAACGGTTAAATTTAAAAATCGGTGACCAAAATTGTATAAGCCCTAAACATAAGTGACCATTGCAGTAGTTTACCAAAAAAAATCTAAGGGTTGTGTACAACAAAACCGAAGAAGTCTTCAACGCCCAGAGACAAACTGCTTCGGCAGTCTATTAATTCCAAAAGTTAAAGAAAAGTTTGAACTTTACTTGTCCTGGAAATGTTAATGGCCATGCTTTACCGCGATTAACTAAATTATTAATGAATTCTTTACAATGAAATCTTAATTGCTAAGTTTTTGTAGCATTTGAGTGGTGTTTTTTTTTTGTTCTTTACACTTTTGAGGTGTTCTAGGCTGGATGACGTCTCTTTCTTATCAAATCAAAGCCCATGAACCATATCCCAACCCCATATATTTAAAGAGGCTTTTTTTAAGAAAAAGAATTTGATCGATTTTAAAATTTTAAATTCAATTAGTATAAAATAATATTTTTATTAGTTTACCATAATTTAATTGAGGAATTACATTATTTTTATAATTCATTTATTTATTTATTCCTTTCTCATTGCATGAATTTTTGCTTACACTCCACTTTTATTGCCACCCCTTTTTTCTCCTTTTCCCCTCCCTTTAGTGATTGACAATGAAATTGGGTTGGTATTCACTTTCGAATGTTCATCTATTCCCATTTAAAAAATATGCCTATGTTTGGAGCATTAATAATAATAATAAACCTTCAAATAAGAGAAGATTGTTCAGATTTTAACTTAATGTCTGTTGGATACAATTGACGGTTGAGATCTATTAATTGACTGAGTGACTAAGAATGTTCATGTTATCACATCTTGTATGAGTTCGAATCACGACATTTACCTTGGGAATATAATACTTCTCTATTTAATCAAAAAAAATATAGTTAACGGTTTCTTGATATTAAGATTGATTAGATAATTTGAGTTAATGTACATGAGAAAAAAAAACTGTTTTTGGAAATCTAAATTAGTTTTCGAGATGTGCTTTAATGTTTGTTTTAGTAAGGGTAGGGAGAAAAACGAAGAAAAATAATTAGAATCTGTAAATGTTTAATATGTCAGATGATTTATAGGAAATTAAGGAATTATGTTGATGCATGAAAAAAATAAAATTTGTTATTGTTTCGACTCTTAATTTCAAACGTTAAAAGTTAAATCAAAAAATATTTTTTATTCTCTTTTTTCGGACTAAATTTTAAAAAAAATTAATGAGACATCATGTAATATTTTTTTTTCATAAAAAATATATACAATACTCATCTTTAAATTTAATTAATGTAAATAAACTTAACTAAGTAACTAAAAAGTCAAAGTTTTAATGATTGTGAATGTGCATTAAAATATCTCCCAATCGATAAACAAAATCTCAAAAAAGTAATTAAAAGATTTGACATGAAGCAAATTCACTTTTATTCTTAACTTTTAGCTATTGTTTTTATTCAACAATCGAGTTTAGTTCTTCAAAAAAAAAAATCGAGTTTAGTTAAAGACAAGTAACATGAATCTTAATTTACGATTGAATATTAATTCAATTGTTATAATTATTATTACAATATTTAAAAAAAATGTAGATTTTAAGGGTATTAATCTTCGATTCAAGAGTTGAGAACTATATTTAAGTTATAAAATTTAGATTTATAGTCCTAACGTCTTAAAACTTAATTATTAAACTCTAAATTTTAATCATAAACATTAAATTTTAAATCCTATGCACTGAACCCTAACCTAAATCTTTAAATTTTAAAATTAAAAGGCTTGTGTATCAAAGTATTATTCTATAATTTACTAGTAAAATTTAAAACCGCTACTAAAATTAAAGTTGTCGAGATATATCACTAATCATGTTATGAAATAAATAAAATAATATAAAGTCATTGAATACTCAAGTTTGATTCCAGTTTAAATTATGTAAGAAATGTTTTCATATTTAATTATAATTTTAAATTCCATCGTATATGGATTGTTTACAGATTTATTTTAATATGGCTCCGAGTATACACGTTTATTATAAGTTTGTACTTTGCAATCATTAATTCTTATTATAGTCTATCGAATATGTATTACTTGTAAATTTAAGGCTTAAATGAAAAATAAGTGTTCAAAATATATTTCTTTTAAATTTTAGGTGCTTCAATTATTTATTTTATAAAAATAGGTGCCTAAAGTTTCAAAAGTTATAATTTTAGGTACCCGGTCATTAAAAAAATTATTATCCATTTAAAACGCAACACATGGCAATGATATTGATTTTTTAATTATTTTTGAAAAAAATATTATTTTTTTTAAAAATCCCAAAATTTTCAAAAATGTTCAAATCACTCCCTAAATCCCTAAAAATAACAAAACACCAAATTCCCAAATCTTCATCTCTACCAACCCCACCTGTCCAGTCGCCGAACCCAGCCAACCATTTCTCCCAACTTGCTATCGTCGAAAACTAGAGAATGGTGTGCCAATTAAACAGTTATTTCACGTTTGACGTTCAATGTTCGACTGACACACTGTTCGCAGATTTTCGACGACGGCGAGTAGAGGAAAGTAGTCGGCTGAGTCTGGCGACGGCGGCTGATGGCAACAACGGTGAGGATTTGGGGATTTAGGAATTTGAGGACAATTTTAAAAAGTTTTAGAATTTCAAGATTTTTTTGTAAATTTTAAATTATTAAAAACAAAAAAATAATTTAAAGAAATTAAAAGTTAAAAATGACACGTGTCAAATTTGTATTGGTTAATGGTTTTTTAACGGCAATTAACTATCAGGCATCTAAAATTATAACTTTTGAAATTTTATGCACCTATTTTTACAAAAAAATACTTTAGGCACTTAAAGTTCAAAAATGTATACTTTAGGCACTTATTTTTCATTTAAGCCTAAAGTTCAAAAATGTATATTTTAGGCACCTAAAGTTCAAAAAAGGTACACTTTAGCCTTTTTTTACAATATTATATTTGTACAGTGGTTTAAATGTTTTTTTTATGCATCTCAAGTATATAATGTTCGAGTCCCCTTAATCCATATTTATTTCTTTTTCCTTGCATTAACAACAAACTAAAACATATTTTGTATTTTGTACTTCATATCTCAAATGACCATTTGGTTTAGTGGCAAACGTATGCCACTTACACCCAGGGAAACCTAGGTTAGATTCCCAGTCAGGGCAAAATAGCCTGATTGGAGGAGACACATGCCAACATTTAATTGAGTAATTAATTTATTTAATTAAATTAAAATTAGAATCAAATTGATATAATAGGTAGCTAATAGGACCAAATGTATAATTATATAAATTTCCTCTTTACACTTAACTTCAGAGTGACCGAATTTGTCATCAATTAAATTTTCTTCCTTTCAAATGCCATGCTTGCCTTAAGGTACGGCTACCCGTACTTGTCATTCTTTCTTTTTCCTTTTTGTTTTCTCTGTTCAATTCATATATGCATTGCTATTGTTTTCCAGGTAGGTGTTTTGTTTGGAACATAAATCGTGTAAGTCTCACGAGTGTCCGAAACCGAAACATAACAGCAGGAAGGTGATCATATGCGGAATCTGTTCGACGTCGATTGAGATTACGGGCAAAGAAGATGATGTTGGAGAAACATGAAAGGTCTGGGAATTGTGATCCGAGGAAGGAGAAGAAACCAACATGCCCTGTTAGAAAATGTAAAGAGACGTTGACGGTTTCTAACAGAAGCGTTTGCAAGTCATGGGGATTGGAGGTTTGTTTGAAACACAGGTTTCCAGCCGATCATGCTTGCAAACAGGCCTCCTCCTCTGTGCCGGCGGCAACTAGAGGCGGTTGGAACAAGAAGTTGTTGGCGGCGTTTAGTTCTAGGAACGGGAAGGTTTGTGGCAAGGGTGGGCGGCCTTCATCACCAACTACTCCATCTGTAAAGACCTATTAGGACTTTCATGGTTTTTTCTCTTTTATATTCTTTATTAACGTGTAAATAAATTGAATGAAAAAGAATGAAATCCACAACTTTAATCTTGAATGATAATTCTTTGGCTCATGCATCTCTACATGCTTTAATCCGAACACCAATTAAAGCCATAGTGTTCCTTTCAGTTACAACCTGGAAATGGCCTAGGATAGAATACTAAATAATGGAGGATTTATTTATTTTTTCTAGCATTAACAACATATTAAGACATATATTACATTTTGCACTCCATGTTGCAAGTGTACTTGTCCTAGTGGTAAAATCACAGCGCTTACACCATCCTTGTCTCTGGTTTGATCCCTGCCATAGCCAAGCAATTGCTATGTTTTATTTTCTTCCTATAATTAGGTGACATGTGTCACCACCTACTTGGAGGAGGAAAATAAAAATATTAAATCAAATATATATTAATTAAAGTCCTCCAATTAGGTGGTGATATCACTACCTAATTGAATAATTAATTTATTTTATCAAATTAAGAGTAGAATCAAATTGATAAAATGTGTAAATAATATGGACCAAATGTGTAATTATACAAAGTTTTGTTAACTGTCACGTCACCCTCTCCGTTATGTTTTAACGGGAGATGACTTGATTGATACCATTTAAATAGTTAAGTGATCATAATGACAAAATTAAAAGTATAGTGGTCATATCGACACCAGCCTCATATTTAAGTGGTCATTTGAGTAGTTTACTCTTATATTTTCTATTGATAATTTAATTCCACACTTCTAAAATTTTGTTATTTATACCTCCTATATTCAGGGGCAGCACTCAATGGAGATCGGTGGGGCCATAGCCCCAAATTTTAAAAATTAAAAAAAATAAGTCGGATAAAGATAAAATTATATTTTAATTCCTTAAAAACATATAATTTATATTGTTCACACCCTCTAAAATTAGACATTTTTAAATAACCCTTCAATAAATAAGATTGAATTTCAACACGGTCTATATTTTTAATATAACTTCTCAATAATTCACACCCTTGCATAATTGTAGGTAACCATGGAAACGAGATGCAGGTACTACGAATTTAACAAGTTCATACGTGGGCTTGTGTAAGGGACCAGAGATCCAAGGCCTAGATGCTTCGAGTGCTTCTGGCCCTTCAGCTGCTATAGAGCCCGCTTTAATATATTAGATATGCATCTGTAATAAACAAGTATATAGAGATACATGTAAAATAAATAGAATAATATCATGCGTAAATGTTGATTAATTCTATGAATTGGATTATATGTTATTTTAAAGTATGACATAAAATTTGTAATGTGATATACAAGTATATATTTTAAAATATTTATTTATTTAAAAATAAATATTATTTATAATGTGAACAAAAACTTGGTGCATGAATTTCGTATGGTTTATAAAATGACTCAAAATTGGTCTTTAAAATAAAGAATAAGATAGGTTGAGCTAAACTATAAAATTTTAAGCTAAAGGTATTTATTAATAAAAAAATGTCTTCTTAATTATATTTTGCTACAAGCTCAAAATTTATTAAAAAAAGGAATATATTGCATAATTCATAAATAATTATATTGACCCTTAACCACTAAACCAAGTTATAAACTTAAATATTTGTGGATGCATAATAAAAAACTACAGATTCATAATATTGCCATCATAAGACTATTACTTTAGAAGAGATTTTGTTTTGATTGATATGAACATGAAATGTATCGTCTCTTTAAAATTAACATAACGCTTGTACATCCGTGCATTAAATTGAAGAAGATGAAAATTAATCAGTACTGTTCTTTTCTAAAGAGGAAAACAACATAGAAATAGAGGAATCAAATGCTTGGGTATGTATTAAGAATGAATTGAAAATCTCAACCTCTCTCTCTTTAATCTCGACAACTTTATTCTGTATCAAATTTATCAATGATGGCAATCCATCAAATATCAAAATAGTCAACTTTTGCAAGAATGAACACTTTATATTAAAGGATCATAGACTTGGATATCCAAGTTATAAGCATGAAATGAAAAACCCTAATACATACACAACAAAAAGCTACAGTTCAGCTATATATGATGAACATGGTAGGTCTGCTTGATTAAAGACTTTACCAATTACCATACCTTTATTATTGTAACACGTTATATCTTGTAGCATAAGAACAGTTGAATATATATCAGATGAGCTTGGAAGAATTGCAGAAAGTAAGTAGAAGAAGAAGTTCATAGTGAAACATTGAATTGCAGAGAATAAAGATCTCTCTTACAGAACCATTGAAGAACACAACAAGTTTTCCCAAACCATAGAAAGCCAAGCAAAAATTTGCTTAGATGAAGCAAATACTATTATCGGACCAAGATGCTTGATTCCCCTCAAAAGAAAGTTGAGAAAAGAGTAGTAGAAGAAACAAGACCCACCACCATCACTCGGAACAAAACCTATGTCTTGCTTTTCTTTCTTTGATCAGCTCTCCTCCCATCTCTTGGAAACCACATGTTCTTTAGCCTTTGATTCTGAGCTTCTTCCTGCTTTTGCTGTTGGTCAAATGATGGAATGCTTTGAAGAGAATGGAAGGGTTTGTGATGATAAAAAAGGTGTGTGGTGTGGGAACAATGATGGCGGTGGGGAGGATTAGGAAAGAAAGGGAACACTATCATTGCTGCTTTTGTTTTGGCGTTGAAACAAACAAGATTCAAGGTTTTTTCTGCTCTCTCTCCTCTCAGCCTCTCTCTCTTGTCAGACGAGAGAGAGGAGAGGAGAGGAGAGGAGACAAAGAGTGAGATCATCAAAATCAGCCTAGGCTAACAAGTTCCCCTAGAACAATGTGGGTAACCTCTTGTTCTTGGAGACTCTTGCCGGTGTTGGATTCTCTTAAGCAACCGGAGCTCGGTTTTGTTCGATACGGCAATCGTCGAACTGAGGGACCTTAAAACCCCATTTGTAATGCTCACTTATAGCTGATTAGTAGAAATTACAGTTTCACTTAAAATGTTGAATTTGAATCGCAGTTTACAAATGAAGTGGAAGATGCCTTGTATATTGATTAAATTGGATAAAAAAATGTCATCTAAGAGTTGGAAGTTTCAGACATGTGGTCTAAGGTGAAATGGGGTCAATTGGGACTGAAATCTTGGAAACATATGATAATCATCAATATACCTGATGGACCTACTTTTTAGCATTTCTCCATGTTCAAATCCTATGCGATTACTGCATTTAATATAGTATTCACCTTCAGCCTTAGCTGTAAAGTCTAATTTCAGCAGCAGAATTGCAGGAATAAAAGGGCAGGGTTTGAAGCCTGATCTGAAACAAGGAATTTCTTTATGTTTTTTTATCATATACTGAATTTCAAATATTCTAATTACTGACTGCAAAATATGAATGTTGTCAGACTCAATTGCTTTAACTTTGAAAATTCCTTTTCATATTTATGGTTTTTTTTTGTTATTTTATGTAGTTTTTACTAATAATATTTTATCAATATTTAATATGAATCCTGAGTTGCAAATCTGATGATAGATTCATGTTGCCAAACTCTAGCAGAACTAAACACAAAATCATCCCAAATGCAGAAATGATGGAAACAATGTGTTTGAATGCATTGTTTAACCATTACATAACCTTATAATTTATAATTTTCAAGAGATTAAACTAAAATTTTGCTATTTTTGGGAGCCGCAAAGCAATTTCGTTGTTAACTTGAATCTTTACAGTTATTAAGGACTTAAACTGCTTTTCTTTTTTCATTTTGGGGACAAGGCCCTTGGCCCTGACCTGGCAAACTTGACCCGAGACCCGGAAATCGAACCGATTTACTTGAACCGATACTCGAAATTGACCCGAACATGATGACCCAAATTTTGATTCGAAACCGAAATAAACCGAACCGAAACTGATCCGAATTTTAGTTGAACCGAAATAGACCCGAACCGATTTTCAACCGAGCCGAATAGACCCGAACCAAAGGCAACCCGAAAATATAGAAAATATATTAATAGAAATAAATAAAGATAGGATATGAACAACCGCACAACTCACCAAAAAGTTAAATATATTGACTTTATAAATCTATATATAGGGTGTAAAAAACTGACCGGCCTAAAAACTCGATTAAAACCGATCGATCTCTCATTGACCCGAAATTGAACCGAACCGAAAATCAACCGCCTGAAATGACCCGAATCACAATAGACCCGAACTAAAACCGAACCGAATCGAAACCGAATAATATCAGACCTGAAATGACCTGAACCGAACCCGAACCGAATGACCCGTTTGCCACCTCTACGTTGACCCCTTGCTTGTCCCTAGATACGCCCCTGCTTAACCACAAAAATCAAATTAACTAAACTAATTTAGCAGAATGATTTGGTTAAGAAGATTAAGTCGATTTTAACCAACTCATACTCTCCCTAGATACGAGGGCAGGTTACTCAAAATTGACGAAATCCGAGTCCCGATAACATAAATATGAAGCTATCGACTCTAAAGATGGTTTCGCTACGATAGTTCAATAATCGTTTTATAGCTTCGGATTTCAACATGAACCACAAACAATACATATACAATAACAACTATGATTTATTTACAAGTCTTCATTAAACACAGTTTACATTCACTTACAATTATAACCATGTATGAGCATGGAGTTCCGCATGGAGTTTCACCGTTTCACTTATCAATGGCATATTTGTTCCTGTAGGTGGCAAAGACCATACCAATGGGACGAAAAATTATTTAGCATCTAATAAATAAGCTAAGGCTTGTAAATTATGACAGTTATTTGACCATATAAAACGTGAAGTACAGGGAACATGACATACTATCGTAAAAGCAAACACTGCAAACAGCTTTGATACTCACGTTTGGTATTTGAGGTATTGATCAACTGTTAGAGGTTTAGGGCCACCAAACCAGTTAATCATAAAGATGTCTTCGATCACCAATTTGAAAATCCGGAAATCATGACCCTTCGGCCACCCTGTACAGTCCAACCATTGCAGACTTGGTAAGTAGAATAAAGATAAGTTACTCGGACTTGAGTGTATTGTTGAATATTGTCGTATTCATAACTACATATTTAGGTGAGAAGAACAATTATTTGGGATAAGAATTACCTTTCATCTCTGGATGCTTTGCGAACAGTGCAGTTTGAGCAAATTCGGCCTCTTTAGAGTTTGCTTCAGGTAGTACCAACTAAAACACCATACGGCACAATCAATTTAGCTTAAAAACCATTAAAAATGTCATTTTGTACTTCTGTTTATTCTTTCTTTTTTTCCGTCTAATGGTTCTAGTAGTAAAAAGGGTAGCTTATCATATGGATCGGATTAACATATAGAACTTAATCTTTATAAATACGCAAGTGAACCAAACTCAAAGAACTAGAAGAAGCTCAGGAGTTTATTTATAGACACACGCGCACATTATATGTAACAAATTAAGCTCAAAGCAGATGGAAGAAAACTGGATTCAGCAATGTACCTTTCCCGTGAGTGTGATTTTTGCACATGCAGGGCTTTCTGGGTCGACATTGCCACAAGTTCCGAGCGGATACTCACTGATTGTAAGTGAGGACCGCTGGTCTTTTAAAACATTTCTTGCTGTTGGATCAAGGGTTGTCAAATAGAAATACGGGACACCGGTACTTTTTCCAGGTACCCCATCACTAAACAAAACAACATTCCTGCAGAACATTTTAACGCTCTTGACATGTCCATACAAGTATCTTTCAATACCGAGTGTTTATTACGAAAATGAGAAACCTACTTTATAATTGTGAGTCATGACACTGCAAATACGCGTCTCAAAGAGAATTAAAGATAAAACACCATGTGAATTTTCAAAACAATGGTAAATAAACTACATATCAATGTCTAGACTCTGGATTAAAAAGCATTTTTATGCTTTCTCAATGACCGCATGCTGGTTAATTGTAAACGAAAAGCTCCTAAAACTCTGAAAACTGTAACAAGGTCATATCAAACTCTAATCTATACCAGTAAAACCAGAGATTTGAAATAAGATTCGGATTATCCGAGATCCTTTTTTTTTTCTTTGCTAATCTTCAATCTTGTAAGCAATCGAAAATAATAAATGCCTATGTTACTCCGACTCTTCATTTTCATTGAAGTAGCTGTGTCCGGCATATATTTTATTATTATTATTTTATGAGTGACAAAAATTTTATTATTATTTTCTGAGTGACAAAAATTTTTAATATATAAAGTTCAGTTATTAAATTATTTTTTTTAAAGTTGAGTGACCAAAATAAAAGAGAAAAGATAGTTGAGCGATGATCTGTATATTTTACCCTAATAGTAATTTAGAAAGTGTAAAATTTTGATCCGCATACTACATTATAAAACTCAAATCTTAAATTCCTAACCTTAAACTCTAAATCCTATACTTAAATTATAAATATTAATCTTAAATTCTAAACACTAAAACTTAAATCACTAAATTTCAAACCCTAAACTAAACTCATAACCCCTAAAACTTAAATTCATCTAAAAATGAAAGAAGGTGATGTTTTAATTCTATGGTGTCGAACCACGATATAAAACAATGTTGTTGCTTCTTATGATTGTACCTTTGGCCAACATTTTCAATCCTAGATACATATACTTGTTAAACATTTTTTGAACAAAATCGCTGGCATTCAAGAACAAAAAATAAGAGTACAATAGAGAAGAATGGGAAAATGCAAGAGATAATAGAACCAACAAGAAGGAAGATCCAAATGTATCTAAAAAACAAAATTAAAAACATTCGACAGACACCCAACGAACAAGCAACAGTAAGCAAACAAAACTCAAAAATAGTGAAGAAACAAACAAGACAACAACACTACCATAAAAGTCTAGACGAAAAGCCAACAATTAGACCCTCAATTGCATGTCGAATCTGGAGACACAAAAGCATAAATCTTGAAGAATAATGTAGAGAAAAGTCATCGAAAAAAAAACTAAAACGTAAAATAGACGGAATCGTTCTATTAAATGAGCTAAAAAGAGAGGAGTGAAGTCGAGCACCTTTTTTAACTTTCAAAAAAAAAAAAGAATGAACATTTGTTTGATTGACATTATTACTGACACGATAATTAAGAAATTATAAATCAAAGACAAATGTATGTTTAAATTCAATTGTCTTCAATTTAAAATTAGAAATTAATGTAATTAAAAAATTAAAAATATTCTCATTAAAAAATACGTTTAATTTTAAGTTATCAAACATGCTTAAAAATTAAATTAAATGAAACCATTAATTTTCAATAAATTAAAATTTTTAAAATTTATTAAACAAACCTTTAACTAAAGGACAATTGGGCTTTATAAATGGGTCCAACATCCCATTTTGGGTCAGACCAGATCCGTAACAAACAGAAGTTGGCAAACAACATTTTTCTTCATGATTACTAAATTTTGATTAATTATTTAATTTGGTAATTAAATTTTTAATTTCTTTATTATTATTATTAAATTTTTATTTTTGTTTCAATTTGACCACTGATCCGTAACAACGTTAAAAGGGTGATGTAATTCTTAAAATGTTTTGTATAATAACATATTTAGTTCTCCACGTTTACACATTCAAATAATTTAGTTCTAATTCAAAAGAAATAATAAATTTAACTCTCGCTATTGACACATTATTTCAATTTGAATCAATTTTTAATTAAAAATAATTTAACTCTAAAACCGAAACTTTAAACCCTAAACCCTAAAAATGTACCAGCTGGAAATCGCTCGTCTTCACCTATTTGCGAGAACTGTTTACACATCTATTTGAAGAACTGTTTTAGTACCAAAACAAGAGGTGTAGCGGCCGGAAATTGCTCAGTAAGCTCCTTCACCTGCAAAGAAAAACTTCAAATGTATCAATAATTACAAAACAGTAACAGCGTAAAACACTCAAATCTATATGCAGCAGTGTGGAATTGTCTGTTGAGACTCTGAATCACAGGAAATTCCCAAAAACAAATCTAAGAGGAGAAGAAGATTGAATACTCTAAATGCATAGAAATATGTCTAATTCCTACATAAACCAGACCCTAAAACTTTCAGAACCTTAGAAGTCGAAAAATATTAGTGAAAAAAAACTACAAAAGCTCATAACGTCATAATTCTGAAACCCAACAAGTACAAATATAATCCTCCTAGCCAGTAACATCATCAGGCAAAAGTAAAACAAATGTTCTCCTTAATTTCCATGAAAGAGGCTACAATTAGCAGTGAAAGCATATGTCATGGGTTCTAATTTCAGACACAATACAAACGACCAACGTTCATTGGTTAAGTTCTATTCATTTTACCAGTTCAATAGTTTGGAGTCTTGTATGTGAGGGCGACATGAAACTGATGTCGAGACGAACTGATTGACGCCCTTTATATTACCATCGGTTATTTGCGAGCACTTAGGTGAAGCTGAGTCTTCTAAGGCAACAATATCAGAATGAGTATGGTCACCATGTTTAGCAGTTTTATCTATTTGCCCTTAAGGGTTTAGGGTCAAATTATTTTTAATTGAAAATGGGACCAAATCGAAATAATATGTAAATAATGGAGGTTGAATTTATTATTTCTTTCGAACCAGGACCAAATTGTTTGAATGTGTAAATATAGAGTACTAAATGTGTTATTATATAAAACATTTTAACTGTCACATCACGCTTTTAATGGTTGTTAATGAGTCGCCAAATTAGAGCAAAACTAAAAGGCTCACATCAACAATAAACATAAAACCACCAACTATTGAGGACTGTTTTGGCCTATTATTAATTGGTCTAATAGGATTATCACTAGGTCCTCAAATAAGGAGAAAGATTTAAATTTTAATGTTATAAATAAAGTAAAAAGGTTAGAATAATCTGTAGTACAATTCAAATTAATCGTTAATATATCAAATATAATCTATAAGAGTATAATCCATTAATATATTGTAAAAAAACTAAAAAGTTTTCATCGATTTTAAATGTAAATTTAGATTATCCACATTTTTTTCCTAATAATCGGTTTTGAAAAATAAAACCCCACGACAAACATAATCATCGAACCGATCGTCAAAATTGTGCCAATAACTCGACTCTCGCACCATTTCACTTGCCATAAAACCCAAGTTCTAATTTTCTAATACCCTCCAAAATCAATCACTTTGAATAAAATAAGCTAAGAAAATTCAAAAAAGAAAAATATATTTACAAATAAACAGACGTGAAAACGAAGCAGAACATAATGAAAACGGCATAATAAAGTTTTTTTCAACTGTAATCAAGAAAAAAACTAAAAAGGGAAAGATAAAAAATCATAAAAAATACAAAAACATAATGACAACCAAATTTTGGTTAAAATATAATAAAAATAAAGTTTTGATTTTTTTTAAAATTTTAACCTATCTTTTCGATTTCCAATTTTCAAAATTAGTCAATCTATATAATTGAATTGTCAAACCAAATAAATTTTAATTTCAATTAATCTGACCATTTTTTAGGTTTTTTATGGAAATAGTGTGAATAAGACCTCTATTTTCTTTAATTTTTTATTTATATATCGTCCTACTCAGGTGACGACTTGTTTATTTTAATATAAATTTTATAGGAAGTCATCATCTGCAGGTGACGTCACCCTATAAAGTTAACATGTTCCAACAGTTATGAATACCGGCTAAAACATCGTATAATTAAAAAATAGATATTGTCACCTATATACGACACTCAATATTATTGTAAAAAAAAAACCAAATTTATCTAAATAATGATGGACACATTTTTTTAGGGAATTATTTCCCTACAAAAAGCCCTTTTTAGGTCCTTACTTGAACCTATGGTTATGAGTAGGAACCATCCTTCTCGGGGAAAAAAGACCGGAACTTCGTAAACCAAGTCTGGGCCCTTTCATGCATGCATACTTTGAATTTCTTCGTCATTTAGTTCCCATTAAGCATTTCATATAGTTTGAAGAACTCATCAGTCGATGGTTTTTGTAAGCTTAATACGTGAAATGGTCGTAAACTCATATTTGACTTGGTACGTCACATATTTTCTTCACGCGTTTAAGGTTGTCTTTTGTATACAAGACCTCGTAAATTCCTACGTAAACTTCTTCTTCACACGTTAATGACCGTTTATCATTTGCAAGAACTTGCAAACTCTAAAATAATAAACAAAGACAAACTGAAAGATCATCTCTTAGTACTATTCAAGCTATAAATAGGCTAATAAGCTGAGCTAATTTCACCAACCATTAAAGATCATTTCCTTTTACCTCATCATGGGATCCAAATCTCTTCCATTCCTCTCACTCTCCCTCCTCCTCTTCTTGATGTTTCAGGCTGTTTTTGCAGATCTGAAACACAAAAGCACATCTCCATTTCAGTTTCTTCAGCACCTTCAAGGATGCCACAAGGGTGAAAACGTCAGAGACATACATAAACTCAAAAAGTACCTTGAAAACTTCGGGTATCTGAGTTATAAGAACAAGACTCGTGACGACGACGATGATTTCGATGAGTTGCTGGAATCCGCCGTTAGAACTTATCAGCTGAATTACAATTTGAAAGCAACCGGAAGCCTGGATGCCAATACGGTGTCGAAGATGATGAGACCGCGATGCGCGGTTGCAGATATCGTCAATGGAACTTCGAGGATGCGGACCAGCCGAAAAAGGCACCACCATTCGGGATCGTTCCACACGGTGGCGCATTACTCGTTCTTCGACGGAGAACCAAGATGGCAGGCTTCGAAATACAGTCTAACTTATGCATTTCTTCCGGGGACTCGAGCCGACGCGATTACCCCGGTATCGAGAGCTTTCCAAACTTGGGCTGCAAACACACATTTTAGGTTTTCAAGGACTGAGGACTATGTTAATGCTGACATAAAGGTTAGCTTTGAAAGTGGTGATCATGGAGATGGGTCCCCTTTCGACGGACCCGGTGGAACTTTGGCTCATGCTTTTGCACCGACTAATGGGAGGTTCCATTACGATGCAGATGAGAAATGGTCCGTGATAGCAAACCCTGCTGCATATCATTTGGAGACTCTGGCATTGCATGAAATTGGACACCTTCTAGGTTTAGGGCACAGTTCCATTGAAGGGGCCATCATGTATCCCACTTTCAGCCCTGGAGAAAGCAAGGGTTTGCATGGGGATGATATTCAAGGAATCAAGGCTTTATATAATCTTTGAAGAATTACTATACGCAGATTGGGAATAAAGATAATATTGTTGTAACTATGTTGTGTTTTATTATGTTTTTGCTACAATTTACATGTTTTTTTGGATCATATACAGAGTTCGAATAAATAGAGATAATTTTACTTGCCAGTCCCTTACTCCCTTTGCTGATGTCTATGCTTTTGCAAATTGAATTCGTGGTCTTATAAATGGACCTCTAATATTCAAATAGGTAACTTCTTAGGAATTTTTCTCTTGTTGCACTCATTATTTTCCTTTGGTTGAAAAAAGTTTTATCTTTTAATAGTCTAAAGGTCATTACAAAGTAATATATGTTCATAGATATTTTTAATCCTTTGACAAGGCACATACACCCTATAGACAAAGCGATTTAAACCCATATCTCTTAAGATTAACATCATCCGCTTTGGCTATTTATTTATTTATTTTGAATTAAAGTTATGTAATACAAGTCTACAAATTACACGATGAAAATTTTACTTGGAGTTGCAACTATCTATGTAAAAGTAATAAACAATATTAATCACTGATGTAAAATGAAGATATGTATGATTATTAGAGTAGACTTTAAAGAATAAGTGTCGTATGCAAGTGTCGTATGCAAGGACGAACACATGATTTTATATTAACGCAAGATTTTATGTTAGGAGATGAACCTTAAAATTTTCCGGGCGAACTTATAGAATTTTAAATGGAGAAAATAAAATTTTAATAAAAAATTTCTAAAAAATATACAAATTTCAAATTTTTAGAGGAACAATCTCTCTTATTTTAGGCTTGTGGCATGTGGTTGTGACTAAAGACGAGAAAATTACACAAATCTCGTCGTTGTAGACTTGCAGTGATTGTGAGGGAGAAAATTATTGAGAATTTAGAATTATTAAAAGACAAAATATTTATTGTATTCTTTGTAGAAATTTTTTTGAGTTTAATTTAGGGTTTATAGTTTAAAGTTTAATTTAAGAGTTTAGCTTATATCGATTATAAGTTAAGGTTTAAAGTTTATGTTATAGAGTTTTATAGTTAGGGATTTGGATTTTATTTTTTTTAAAATAAATATACATAGTGGTATAGTTTTTTACACAATATATAAAAAATATTTTTTGCTTGACAATTATTTTATTGAATGATCATATCGCCTCTACCTATATGCGTGTCTGGTTAAAAATCTCTTTAATCTTAAATGGAAAAAAAAAGATACAACACATACATGTTACGAAAAACACCAAAATACAAAATCGTAATACGCAATGACAACACCCTCATTCGTCCCCATTACAAAGGACTCTACACCCAACTCAATAAAGAAAAACACGATTCCAAACTAAAGGAAGGAAAAAAGAAAAAGAAAAAGAAGGGACTTAGCCACTCAGGCTTCGCGCAAAACACCAAGGGCTCCAATCCTTCATATCGAAAACTAAACTTAATCACCACACCATGTCTTAAATAGTTGACTGCGATTCATCCCATCCTTTACAAGGCAAGCTGCCATAAGATTACGATCCCTTTCGACATACTCGAAACGGACACCGTTGAATCTACTTCTACACAATGTTTTGATAAATAGAGTGCTGGTTAGTGATTACATTTTTAATTACAAGCATACTTTCATAAGGGTTTTTTTTAATATTTCATGTATTATAAAGTTTTTTTGAATAGTCTAAAGGTAAGTACAAGGTATTATCTGTTCATACATATTCTGAACCCTTTGACAATGCATATACATCATGTAGATAGAGTGATTTGAACCCGTGTCTCTTGGGATAAACATCATCTTCTTTTTCACTGAGACACTTGTTGGGTTCATAATTTTTTAAAATTAACTTGATTGAGTTTAGGGTAAATTACTCCATTTAGTTATGAGTTTTTATAACATGCATGTTACTTTTTTCTAAAAATTGTACATAAATCACTCAATTAAAATATTATTATAAACATGCTACTATGTCGTTAAAATTAAACGTACGTCCAATGTGACATGATATAATATAATTCTTGTCTTTAAAATTGATAATTTTAGGAAAGTATTATAACATTTCAATGAGATGCACAAAAACTAAATGATGAATTTTGTTTTAAATATGAATGATTAGATTTATTGAATTATTTTGAATTAGGACCAAATGATTAGACTGTATAAATTTTTAGGAATAAAACTGTTATTATATCAGACTACGTCACTGTTCTCGTTTAATATTTATCGGTCAATGATATATTTATAACAATATTTTAATTCAATGACATATTTTTGAAAAATATTGTGTTTGTTATCAAATTTATAATTTAAGTAACATGGAGTATAGTTTACATTAGAATTTAATCAGATCAAACAACAGAAACGAAACAAGAAATATTTAGATTACGGAAAAAAAGAACCAAATTATAATTTTAGCATGAGAAGCTGAGCAGGGCCGACACCCTGCCTACCCATTGCTTTGTTAACCAAGTTAGGTTGTTTGCCAAACCCTAACTGCCACCCTCATCTAAACCTTAAATACCGTTAACTGGCTGTAATAGCAGCACTACATATGCATACTTTTGTTTTTTTAACAAAAATACTCAACTCGCTTGACTCGACTTGTAATTTCATAAACACGTTTTGAATTTTTTTAAAATAAAGTTTGAGTTATAAAATAGAAATTCGAATAACTCTCAACTTTTAATAAGTAGTTGATCAATTTTTAAGTTCGAGTAGAGTCTCTTAATTCTGCTTAATATATATATATATATTATATACTTTGATACACAAGTTTGTGTAAACTTTACTTTACACAATCCTCTCAGTTTTAGGGTTTAAAAATTTAGGTTAGGGTTTAGACTTTAGGGGTTTAGGTTGTATGATGTAGAATTTAAAGTTCACGGTTAGAATTTAGAGTTTAGGGGTTAGAGCTTATGATTTAAGGTGTTAGGGTTAGGAATTTAGGTTTTATATTTTATAGTTTAAATATAAAGAGTTGTGTAAATTTCTTTATACAGCTTGCGTATCAAAATAGAACTATATATATATAGAAAAATTCTACAACGTGCATCGCACACCGTTAACGCTGAACATCGCTTAACACCATTAATTTTTTTAATAAAGATTAAAAATATCAAGGACTCAACATACAAATAATAATTATTTAAAATAAAATCAATTTTATTTTAAATAAGGGTAAAGTTCATAAATGGTCACTAAACTTTAGTTAATTATTCAATTTGGTAACCAAACTTTCAATTGCTTTAATGTTACCATTAAACTTTGTGTTTTGCTTTAATTTGGTCACTGAGCTCTTAACAAACGTTAAGAAGATGACGTGTCAGATAATAAATTTTGTATAATAACACATTTAGTCATCCAAATTTGTACATTCAAATAATTTAGCTCTAATTCAAAAAATAATAACAAATTTAACCCTCATTATTTAGACATTATTTGAATTTGGCCCTATTTTAATTAAAAATAATTTAACCCTAAACTTAAAACCCCAAATCCAAAACACTAAACTTAAAACCCCAAACCCATAAACCCTAAACCAAAACCTTTGAACCCATAAACACATTGGCATTAGAGTTATATGGGGTGTTCTTCCTTTCATCCTTGATTTTCTTGGAATTGTGTTTAAATGGAGGGAAATAACCAGTCGGAGGTTGTGGTTATGTTGGCTGATGCACTACTTACCTTACAATCAATGGGATTATATAAATTATATATTCCCAGAATTTTTCATATAGTATTTATGTTTATGTACACTCTTGGAATCCTCTATTTGCAGTACTCTGCGAATTCATAAGTTGATGATTTGTACTTACTTTCAATTGTTTTATAGCGTGAAATTTATACATTTTGAGTTTACACTTATAAAGAAGGAACACATAAAAATAGTGTTGCTTCATCAAGTAGAAATGGTAAAACACAGAGAAAGTGACTGGGTGATGAACAAAGCATAATTACAATGAATATGTGTGGCAAAGCAGGGATATGTTGGAGGTAAAAAGTGATCTGAAACTTGATGTTTACTGAAACCCCAAGATAATGCTCTGTTCATTATAATTATGTTCGGGTTTATTTAGAGTTTCAAGTTTTGGGTTAAATTATTTTAAATTAAAAACAAACCAAATTAAAATAATGTGTAAATATTGAGGGTTAAATTTATTATTATTATTCGAATTATGACTAAATTGTTTGAATGTGCAAATATAAAGGACTAAATATGTTATTATACAAAATTTGTCAACTGACACGTCATCTTCTTAACGTCTGTTAAGAGCTCAATTGCCAAATTGAAGCAAAATAAAAAGTTTAATAGTAACATTGATGCAATTGAAAGTTTAGTTACCAAATTGAATAATGTAACAAAGTTCAACGCCCATTTATGAACTTTACCCTTTAAATAATTATTAATTGTATGTTGAGTCTTGAGATTTTTAATCTTTTATTAAAAAATTTAATGGTGTTCAGCGGTGTACGACGCACGTGGTAGACTCATCCTATATATATAATTATTTCATGCACAAGCACTTGTGGAAACAAAAGTTTCCACAAGCGCTTTAGTTTTAAGGCTTATGGATTTCGTTTAGGGTTTAAAATTTAGGAGTTTAAGTGTAGTAGTTTTGAATTTAGGGGTTGTTAATAGAATTTTGAGTTTATGGTTAAAATTTAAGGGTTATAGGTTAAAACGTAAATCCCTAACCATATTATCCTGAACCCTAAATTCTAGACCCCTACACTAAAACTCATAACCTCTAAACCTTAAACCCTAAAATTAAAGCACTTGTGGAAACAAAAAAAATTCATCGCCTGTGTATGGGATAATAATCATATATATATGAAAAAGATTCACTTACTTGGTGTAAAACTCATTTAGTTTTACACTAGTCCAGGACCGTTGGATGAGTGGAATTGATAGATGAGATTAAATACTCTTATTTCCGCTTAAAAATCTCCTTATTTCAACTTTTTATCTCATCTATCCATTCCACTCTTCCAATGGCCATGGATTAGTGTAAAACTAAATGAGTCTTATACCATGTAAGTGGATCCTAACCCTATGAAAAATATGAAGATATATATATATATATATATATATATATATATATATATATATATATATATATATATATATGAGTGTGTGTTGTATATGGTTATAGAAATTTAAATTAGAACTAATTAGTACCATAACATTATAAATGTTTACAATTAAACTTGAACAGAAACTCAAACAATTCGACTTGAAAAAATTTCAAACAAAGTTTGAGTTATAAAATAAGACTCTTCAACTCGACTAACTCGAAGTTTTTTTACTCGAATTGACTCGATCGAATGCCCACATGCCAAGGGGCGAAAAAATGTGATTGGTCCCACAAAATATTTTTTTAAATATGAATGTTAAATTTATTTAATTATTTTGAATTAGTATTAAATTAATAGAATATATAAGTTTCAAGGACTAAAACTGTCATTATATCAAGTCTTGTTAGATATATATTTGTATTTTGATGAGAGAGTGACCCAATCGTAACTAAACTTTAATTGAATAACTCAATTGTAAGTTTTAATAAAGTGAGTGACATGTTTATAACTTAACTAATAACTGAGTGGCCTCCACGTAGTTTACCCAAAGAATTATAAAAATAGGCCCCTCGTGTGACCCATCCCGGACTTAATTTTCAGCCTCGGCAGATCGGGGTAAATTTACATGCATTTCACTGGATCCATTTCGTGAGAATCTCCAATGAAATAAGGACACCCGTGCTATTCGAGTTGTAATTGGACAGGTTCCGTTATTTCATTGGATTATTTTAGTAAAAGCACAATAGGAAACTGCGTATAAAGTTTGCCCCTCTTTCTAAAATCAGACCCAGGAATTTCAACCCCAAAATCACCCTAAGCGAAAAATCAAAATGGCGGATCACAACCCCACCATCACCACCGTCCCAACCGCCTCTCCGTCCCTCCACTCGCCACCGGTTTCACAACCCAAACCACCACCCCAAGATCTTACCCTCCGTATTCCTATCCTTCTTCCATCACAACCCCAACTGCAACTCCCTCGAAACACCGCCTTTCTATCCAATCTTCTTCCCAAAAGAAATCCTCCCTCTCTTTCCTCCTCCTCCTTTCCCTCCGCTCTCTTTAATCCCTCCTCCCTTTCATCCGCTCTTCCCCTCCTTCTTTCTCACTATTCCCTTTCTCTTTCCTCCTCTCCCTCCTCCCCTTCCTCTTCTCTCTCTCATTTACCTTCTTCTCTAAAAAAGGCCACAGAAATCTTCCAATTTTCCCCATCTATTCTCTCAACAACACTCAGCCCAAACTTCTACTCCCCAAGTCCTTACTTTTTTCGATTATCTTACTTCTCAGGTTCCAAGCTCTTAGATACTGTGGCACAGCTGCTATGATCTTAGCTGAACTATCCGGGAACCTTGCTGGCAGGCTTTTTTCCGAAGAGAAAAACCCGAATAAAAGGTTTCACTTTATTGGGTTTTGCTTTTTATTTATTGGGTTGGTGCTATTATCTCTAAGTTGGGATAGAGTAGATTGCTTTCCTTTAAATAAGACGGGGTTTTCCATGTATCCTAGAGAAGGCTGTGTTAGAATTTGGCCTATGTTATTACCGTTTTTGTCAGGGTTTTTAGGTTGTTATGAGAAGGTTTCCATGAACTGGGGGAGCATTAGACAGCTTGTTCCAAAAAGGGTTCGCATGATTTCATTGTTTTTCACTACCGTTATACTTTTTGTTCCTGCTGTTAGTTTCTTTGTTTATGAAAGTGAAGAGGGAGTGAATATTTCTATTGATAATTTGGGTTGGCCTTTGGCGAATATTGTCGTCTTCGGAGTGATTTTGAGTGAGAATTTCAATGATGACGATAAGTTGATGAGTTCTAAAGATTTCCGGAGGGAGTTTGTGGTTACTTTCATTTGTACTATTATATGGGAGTTGTTTTATTTTGAGGAGTTATCGCTCTCAGGATTGTTGTTGTCTGGCTTGTTGTTGTACATTGCTGTTCGAGAGCTGGATCCTGCCTATACGAGTTATATTGAACTGGGGATGGAATCTTCGGAGTCTTTTAGTATGTTGATAATGAAGCCTATTCAACATATATTGAGTGAGCGAAAGTCTCGGAAAATTGCATTGTTTCTATTGATTAATACTGGATATATGGTTGTGGAATTTATTGCTGGCTTCATGAGTAATAGTCTCGGGTTGATATCAGATGCATGTCACATGTTTGATTGTGCGGCATTGGCTATTGGGCTTTATGCTTCTTATATTTCACGGTTGCCGGCTAATAGTCAGTTCAATTATGGTAGAGGCAGATTTGAGATTCTATCTGGGTATGCTAATGCAGTTTTTCTAGTTCTAGTTGGGGCACTAATTGTGTTGGAATCCTTTGAGAGGATTTTGGATCCTCAAGAAATATCAACCAACAGTCTGTTAACTGTCTCTATAGGAGGGCTTGTTGTCAATGTGGTCGGTTGGATATTCTTTCATGAGGAGCATCATCATGCACATGGTGGATCGTGCTCGCATTCCGATTCCCACTCTCACGACCATCAACACCAGCATTCACATGATCATGAGAGTTATGTTGTACACCATGACTTTATAAGTGTTTCTGTAGGATGCCACGATTCTTGCTCTAGTCATGAACACCATCACAGTAACCAACATCTCGGCAACAATCACCATAGCGAAGATCACAATAAACAAGAGTTTCATGGCCGCCATGACCATGATCACAATCAAGCCCCACATGATTGTGCCCACCATGACCATGGACATAAACATGATCATGCTCATAGTCATGACAACCATGATTGTGCCCACCATCATGATCACCATGACCATGGACTTGAACATGATCATGATCATGATCATGCTCATAGTCATGACCACCATGATTCTGCCCATCATCATGATCAAAGCCTTCACTCCCACACTCACCATTCCGAACCTAAAGGTGAGTTACCACAGAAGCAACAGCATCGACACATTGACCACAATATGGAGGGAATCTTCTTGCATGTTCTAGCAGATACCTTGGGAAGTGTTGGAGTTGTTGTATTGACCCTCTTAATTAAGTACAAAGGATGGCTTGTTGCTGATCCTACATGTTCAATATTCATTTCGGTTTTAATTATATCATCAGTTATCCCATTGCTTAGGAACTCTGCCGAAATTTTGCTTCAAAGAGTTCCAAGGGCTCAGGAGCAGGGTTTGAAGAAGGCCATCAGTGATATTTACAAACATGAAAGGGGTATTTCGTGTTCATAACTTGCATGTATGGAGCTTTACAAACTCGGATATTGTTGGAACAGTCCACCTTCACATATCGGCAGAAACTGACTAGGCTGCTATGAAATCACGAGTTTTGCATATCTCACATGATGCCGGAATCAAGGATTTGACATTGCAAGTTGAACGTGTGGAACAATAGTAACCGATCCTAGGTTACACTGTTGAGAATAGAAACTACTAGCTCATTCATTGTAGGACTGAATCTAAATATGGTCGAAGGCAACAGATTGCTCCTATTGATATGCTGTTGTTAAGGAATGCAGCTTTCTCGATTCTATCTTGGAGCATGTGCATACTCGTAAGAGTTGTGAGTTCAGCATCGGTGTTTTCCATCAAGGAATAGAAAGAAGGTAAATGTTTATTTTTGTTTGGCAGTGTCTTCAGAACTAAAGAGGACTGTTAATTTCTCAAAGGTTCAGGTGACCGAAATCCAAACAAGAAGATTTAATTGGTTATGTAATGAAACAAACAATGTTACATTATCTTCTTATGTGACCTTTTGCTTATAATGGTGAAAAAGTTGATTTTATGGTTCATTTGTCTCCAACTTTGATATTTATGTTAATATTCGTTTGCATGTTTACTGGAAGTATGGTTTGATATTATTCTAGTGTGTCAGGCTTATCTGAGAAATTCATAGATTGGAAACGTACCAAATAATTAAAATCCACAAATGAGATATCAATTTCTAGGTATTTGGCCTAACTCATTTTTTAAATACAATTAATCAATGCTGATGGACCTTTTAAATGTTCATTTTGGTGGAATGTGGATCACAATTCTTTATCCAATCTTTAAATTTAACTCCACAGCAAAAAGATAATATCCCTCATCACTTCCTATTAATATCATCTTTATCCAATCTTTAAATTTTGATTACTGCATTTAATATACATTATTACAGTACATAATGAATTAATTATTCTTAAAAGTGTTGAGCAAATCCCAAACGTAAAAAGTAGGTATTAACTAAATTCTAATATGAAGTATGGTTAAAGAAATTAAACTAAACCCGACGTTCGGGTTTAGAGTAACTGATTTGTCAAATTTTATAAATAAACATTAAAGCATAAATTCTTTGAAATGGGAGCAAAAACTAGTTCCACTTGCTACAATTGTAAATGGTTATATGGGTTAAAATAGGCTTCTGGTTTACAAAACTATCTTATGCTTTGAAGGTTTATGAGTTCCAACAGTCCTATTTGGATTTCTCCTTATTCACTTTGAAGCGTGAGATGGTTTAATTGAACGTACTCATCTATGTCGATGATCTTATCATCTCCGGGAATCATTCAGGTTCCATACAAAAAATTAAGTTCTACCTCGGTGATTGTTTTCACATGAAAGGTTTGGATGTTTTGAAGTATTTTTTGGGGTCGAAGTGTCCCGTAGACTAGAGGGTTTTGTTCTTTGTCAACACAAGTATGCGCTCCATATCATTTCTGAGGTAGGATTGTTAGGCGCACAAATTGTCGACGAGCTCGATGCTAGATGATCCGGAGCCCTATCGTCAACTAGTTGGACAATAGATAAAGTTGTGTTCCAGTGGACCCGATATGTCCTGTAGTGTTCATGTACTATCTCAGTTTATGCAGAAGCCTGTGAGAAACATTGGGAATAAGATTTAAAGAAGTTGCTCTTTTCAATTCAGCATTGCAAGATCTTTGAACATGTTGAGTAGACTTACAGGCTTATTGACCACAGTTGTACATTGAGATTGGGCATTCTTTGCAGTAAGAAGAATCCCAGTTTCGCCTATGCAACATTAAGAGACATAAAAGAACAGAAAAAGCTACTGCATCATATATCATCATTCTCAAACACAAGCAAGAATATGCATCTCTGTATATATTTGGAACTAACAGAACTAATCCTAGAACATTCTTGATTCTTTGATTCGGAACACCTATGTTCCCACAACAAATCAGCAAAATGAATCTGTGTTACAAAACTATCATGATGTAGTTCAATGAAGGAAACCCCTCTGTCCCATGAAATCGATCACTCCTACACCACACCCTTGGAAAAGTCTTCACTTTCATCTACTCTTTGAGTTTGAGTATCGAATCAGTCTGAAATTTCATGAAATAGCAGCAGAGTTAATAATGAGTAATCAGAGTTAATAATGAGTAATCATAAGCATGTTGACAGTGAGGATACATTTGCCCCTCTTCGCCACGAACTCCAGTCAAGATCGGTAGGAACGTAGTAGTTAAATCGGTCCTCTGCGTTCACTGTTGTGGCCTTAATTCCAACTTGTATGTCTGTATTTCCATGGGAGGGATGATTACACGTCCATCTCGAGCAACGTCACCGAATTTCTCAGTGTACCCTAGCATCTCTGTGTCGTCATGCAGAAGATTTAAAGAAGTTGCTTTTGCATCCAGCACCGCAAGATCTTTGAACATGTTGAACAGATTAACAGGCTCATTGGCCACAGTTGTACATCGAGAACGGGCCTTCTTGCAGAAAGAAGAATCCCAGTTTCGCCTATGTAACATTAAGACAAACCGAAGATCTCCTAGCTGCTGCTGCTGCTGCTGCTGCTGCTGAGAATATTTTGATGGTCGCGGGACTTTGAAACTTACAATATGCAGATCACATGGTAAGGGAGAAGCTAAAGGAGAAAAGGATCTTGAGTGTGTCACCACAGAAATTTCTTGTGGCTTCTTGGCAATGAATGCATGTAAAGGATAGTTCAATTGAGCATTAACACGATGAGAAAGAAGAGACGGACTCAGTGGAAGAGGGTTTGAAGCAGGATTTGAAGTTGAAGAAATGTTGGATTCCATCAGGAAATGGAAAACGACATTCATGACTCGATTGTCCGTCACTCCTTGCCCTAGACCACGTCCATCATCTCTCACCAAACGACGGTCCAGCATTATTTCTAGCCACCCTTCTCTAAGGCTTGCCACACCCGCTGCCTGTCGAGAATGAACCGAAAACCTCTGGCCATTCGACCCTTGCATGAAAGCAAGAGAGGGCATGGGGTAGTAGTTTCCCTGCAACGGAATCTTATCATATGTTTCTCTCCGGCTCATCTGAAAGCCATTCAAGTCGGAGTAGAAAATTCTTTTATTGTCGGTATCTGTCTTATATCGAACAATTAACTCTCTGTCATTAAAATCCCTGCCAAGAAGCTCAACATGATATTCCTTCTCTATCAAAAATTCCTGTATTGGAGTGCCTCCGCTGTACAGGCGAGTACTATGGGAAACGGGTGTTTTCTCCCATGACGTTTTAGGATAAGAGTACACCTCTTGCATCAACGGACCCTCAGAGATAACCAAATGCCCACCAGACTGAATTATAGGCTGAGCATCCCCGTCCGGTAAGAAAAGGTATGCACCACCTGAACTTGAGTAAAGGCCTATCTCTTCAACCACAACATTCTGCGGACCATTTTTGTGGGTTACTTTTTGCAACAGACCCAGCTTGACATCGAAGGTGAGAACTTGATGCCGGTTCATGATTTCAACAATATCTCCTTCTACTTTTGAGCAAACATATGGTGCAGGGCACGGAATCGAACTCAATTTTGAAAAGAATTTCAGTTTTACCGGTTTAGCATTTTCACATCTGACAAAGCTGTTAGCGATATAATATGTCTGCAAACCCATGGCAGGAATGGAAGCTTTCCAATGGACGCGATGCCTTCCCGTAAAAATCTTGCTTCCATCATGCTGCAATTCAGGAGAAACCTGGCTTTGAACACAAGTCCAATTTGAGTCCAAAATGGTAACATCTGCTCTATTAACAACTACCATCACAACCTCCTCTCGTGTTTGCTCAAGAGGATTAAAGAATACAACAGACTGTGCAGTTCCTTTGTGAGCGTTGATTGTTTTACGTACAGGCAGAGCATCGTATTTAGATCTCACTTGTTCAGGATCAAACAGTGCAGGGGTCTGATCAGACTTCTCTTGGCGAATTCCGAGCAAGACTTCAATTGCTTTGGACATGAAAATCTGCAGGTCTTGTAAAGAAGTGTGCATCCGAGATCCATAATCGAGAACAACGTGATCCTTAGCAGTTCCCGTCACCCCGTCGTGATGCTGAAAAAGAGCTAAATTCCTTCTTGCAGCTGTCAACTTATAAGCATACCTCATCGGCAACTTTTCACATTGTGGTCTCTGGCAATGACCGAGTAAGAATGCCATTAACATTTCAGAAGCACGAAGTGTTTGCTCTAGTACCCGATCAACAGCTTTAAAGAAAGGTCTTGAAACATAATAGCCACTCCAATAATCCTGCTGCCTATCAGCATATGTAAAGAAGTCACCTGATAAAGAAGGAAAACCACCAATCTGACTGGAGCCGATTTCTCCACGAACGGAATAGTTTATTCTGTTAGCCTCCTCTCGAAGGGTCTGAAAATAGTCATCCAAAGTGCCAAATTTCGCTTCCGCATTCAAACTGGGTATGGAGTTGATGTAGTCAAATATCATTTGATAATTTCGAAACTGAGCCTCTGCTTCTTCAACACTGACGTAGCGGAAATCATCTCCGAGAGGCACAAGAAGTGTATTGGTCCTGTATAGGGTTGACTTCTTCCGATATTGATCTAATAGTTTTAGTGCCCTCTCCTGCACATTTTTCTGGTTAGTCTCTTCAGGATGTTGTCCCCACGGGCAGAGTTCATAAAAGAAGTGGTGCATACGAGCAAAATCAAACTGACAACAAATTGCAGGCTCTGGTCCACAAGTATGTGGAATATCATATGAATAGAATGGCATCATATGCACAAAAATGTCAGTAGTTTCATCAGCATCCCAACTCTGACGCCAGACATATTCCAAGTTTTTATTCCAAGCAAGTTCCTTCTTCAGCTCATAGTGTGTCCTTTGAATAAGCATATTCTCGAACCCCATGCGGCGGAGGAGATAAGCCATGGAAGGTGAGTAACCAAATGGATCTATTGCCCAAGAATTTTTCGGGACAAACCCAATGGTGTCATTCAACCACATATTTCCCTCAGTTATCTGCATTTACAAACATAGGAAAATTCAAAGTGAAGAACACGGTTTCATAGAATTTTCTATGATAGAAAACTATGGGAAACAGAAAACCTTGTTCATCATTGATGCAACCTAGAAATAGACAAGAAAGAAACAGTCATTTAATGCATGTGGGTTTTTAGAGGATCTTTTCAAGTGAGAATCCATAAATTTATGAAAAGTTGATATTGTCACAGATGGTATCATGATCATTGACAAGAACATAAAATCACAAAATCACTGCATAGCAAAACCTTTTGAAAATATGGTATCATAAAGCCAAATACAATCACAAAGAAACAGAGTTCAAGGATTACCTGTTCGATTATAGCAAAATAATGTGAATTTGCCTGTATCAAGAAAACAAAAAGTTATTAAACCCAAATGAAAACCACAAAACAGGGAATAATCTATGTTGCTCCAACTATTTTTTGTAAAGAACCCATGTGCGACACCCTTCCCCCACTCATATCCAAACATGGTGTACCGGGATATGAATTGAGCATACCCGTGTTGGATACATCCGTATCCAACAATCACACTCTACTCCAAGTAATGTAAGAAGTGGCCATAATGAAGTACAATGCATGGAATTTCTATGATTATACGAGCTTATAGGCATACCTCGTCATTCATAACCCAGCCACCTCCTACTATTTCTAATTGGCCATTCTTCACCAAATTTGTGAAAGACTCCCTTTTATCCTCTGAGGCATCTCTCCACCATCTTTCCAAATATGACATCTCTTCCCATATGAACTTCCGCCGAGGATCCTGAGGATACAATTTCAGATGACACTTATGATATGTTTGCTAACATGAATATGAAAATTTAGATTTGAGTTTCATTAGCCATATAAATTGCGAGAACAAAATGCATACTTCATGTATATTTGAAAAGTACAAGAACATGAATTTCAAAATCATCTTTGTGTAACATATGCATATTCCAAGATGTAAATAAACTTTGAACTAAAAGGTTTAAAACTACATTCAACTATCACAAGATCCACAGCATTCACCAATATTAACTTCCGATAATGAATCCCATATCTACTTCAGTAATACTCAAATCTTACGTTATTAGGACAATTCATTTTTATTGAAGAGTCCATGTTTGTTTGAACATATGGTTTCATGCATATTGTCTTTGAAAAATAAATTACGGATATTGAACATGTCCTATCAGATATATACCAATATCCGACACTTAAACCCGACTCAAGTTAACATAGATCCAATAAACATCAAACTTTACTTTCCAAAGGAATCGGAAGGGTAATTGAAATTCCATTTCTATGGACAGGCAAATACAGATAAGAACATTCTCATTATTTCATTCAGTTCACCTTTCTTCAGCACCATCCATCAACCAAAACCTAAAAAGCACTAAATCCCAAACAAATCTCTAACTTCGTTCAACACTAAATATCAATAAAAAGAAGAAATAGAACAACAGTAGCTAGCTCCATACATGGTCAATACTATGGCAAATCTCTAAATCCGTTCAACACTAAATATCAATAAATACATGAACCGATCGAGCTAACCGTTTAAGGAATTCGAACTTTATTCAAACATTTCACCATCTTAACCCATCAAAATTTAACCTCCTAAAACCCCAAAAATTTATTTTTAAAAAAAGAGAGAAAGAAGTCACCTTTGATAAAGTGTGTACAATGGAATCAAGTATATGCCTTGACTGCTTCTCATAATACTCTTCCACAGTGAATTTCCACCCCGGATCATTATGAGAATGCGGTACCACAAAGATCTTCAATTTTTCAGTATCCCATTCATTTCCTTTATAGCTAACTTTCCACCCTTGTGTCCAAGCCCCTCCAGGTTTATCCAAGAACTCAATTTTATCATACAGATCTTTAGTCGTTATATCGACGGCAGCACCGGTTTGGTTCGAGTTCGACCTGGGTTGTTTCCGGGTCACTGGTTTCCGGGTCGTTATCCTTCGGGTCGCGGATGGGGGATTGAAATGGGATGAAATGGGCCTTGGGATTCCAAAGAAAAGGAGAGTTAAGATGAAGAAGATAAAGGAAAGGGAAAGAGCTATGGTGAAGAAGTTGGTGAGCAGGAAGTTGATCAGAGCCGTCCGTTTTCGTGACTTTCGATAGGCGTGGACTTTGGGGGTTGATTTGACGGTGGGTGATGAAGAAGGTAGCAATGACTGAGCCCATCCTCCGCCACGGCGGGTGTTGCCAAGGTAGGAGGATAAAGGCATATTTTTGGAGTTTGGACTTTTCTCTTCCTCCTCTGTTTCCTTTTGCTTTCCCTTCTTCCAAACAGGGCTTCCTGCTCTGTTTTTCTATCAAAGTTTAGTCTTCGTGTGATGGGATCCAACTTCAAAGGATGTTAAAGTTCTTTGATATTTTTCACAAATGAAATAAAGAAAGAAATTTATGATTGTAACTTGGGGAAGACTTTTCAAAGAAAAAAAAAACGGATATTTCAAGATGTTAGGTAGAAATTTTGGATTTTTCCTCCCCTCCTTACAGATGCAGATCCATATAGAAAAATTGTAATAAAAAGACACTGATTTGTGTTGTTTTGTGCTATAGCTACTACCTACCATTTTGCCCCTTCATAAAAGTAGAGGGATTTGTTTTTTGTTCAAATCCTAAAAGTAGAGGTTTACTAGTAAAATAAATGTTAAAATTATATTTTTATATGAAAGTATTTCATGTATGTTATGAATTTTTCTTTTATAAACGGGTCAATTTAAGGATTAAGATATTAGTTTAGAATTTTAAATTTTAATGTTTTAAATTAAAAGATTATAAATTTTAAGATTTAAGATTTATTAATTGAAGATTTTAAAGTATAAATAAATATATTGTAAAAAAATTTCACTATGTACATAAAATATTAATATTTTTATTATAAATGTCATTTTTTTTGTGTTTTTATTTGAGTTCAGACATTGATGGATTGGGAGAAAAAATAAAAGGAAGGAAGGAGGGGATGGAAAAAGGAAAGAAAATAAATTTTGGGTGTGTTTGATAGGAAAAAATATGTGAAGAAAGAAAATTAGAGGAGAACCATTTTTCATGCTCGTATAAAAATGAATCTTCTCAAATTGAAAGTAAAAGAGGAGAAAAAATGTGCAAGACATTTCAAAATATTAATTATTTAAAACTTAGTTTTTTTCTTTTAATTTTTAATTCTACCCAACAACACTGAAAGAAAATAAAATACAATTTTCTTTCAATTTTATATCTTTTTACCAAGCATGCCAATAAAAAAAATTAATTTTTCATTTTTCACTTTTCTACCCTTATAGTTTTTATCCTTCCAATTTTCTTTCCACTTATCAAACACATCCAAAATTTATTTTCTTTCTCCTTCCATCCTTTCACTTTTTTACTCAACCAAGCAAAGCCTTAGAGATGGTTTCTTCTTACTAAGCATTTTAATATATTTTTATAATTATCGATATTTGATCCATTGATTGATTAATTTTGACCAAAAATTGTAGAAACTCATTGTCGAGTGACTCTCCTGATTTTATTTATTCCATTCATACGGTCAAAATTTGAATCTTTGATCTTAATGCCGAGATCAACTCAATGGTTGTGCTTGCTGTTTTAAACTCCAACTCAATCAAGCCTTGGGTCTATTTTTTCATGATTGTAGGAAGCTGATCAGATCGTTCCCTAGATGGACTATCACTCATATATACGTATAGTATAGGTTTAAATATGGCTCTTAATTATGTTTGTAATAATCTGCCTTTCTTTGTTGTTCTTTTGGATGTACCGGACTTCATGTCTTCTTTCTCTTTTGGCCGATAAAATCAACTTACCTCTAAATTAATCTTAATGAAATGTTCTTTTATGACAGAACCCCCCCCCCCCCCTTTTCTTGTAGGTTAGTTTCAGACGAGGAACAGATTACGTTTGAAATTGCTGCAACATATCAAACGGTTGAAGGTAGGAATAGGATGGCTAAAGAGATACGTCATTCCTACAGTTTGCAAACTCTAACTCATGTCCGTTTTATGCATCTTCCTCCGTCTCGTATACATTCTTTGGCTAAGTTTGCCAAATTATGCAACTGCCTGTTTTAAATGCCCATAAACTTACCATGCTTCTGTTTCTGATATTTGTCAAAGCTTTAAACAGTAACCCAGTGATACTTAGTGGTTTATGTTCGAAATTTGTTATTGATATATGGATATAACAAATGAGCCTTCAAATACAATAAAAGACTTTAAAAATATCTAATATACATTTGTCAAATACATATTTATATACGACACTTGTACTAAAACTCGAATAACATTGAACCCTAAGTTTTTCCCTGTTAGATGATGCCAAACATTCCAAATGAATGACCTGAATTCGAAGGTGTGTGCGTTTAACAATTAAAACTATAAATAACATAATTGGACCAGACTCAAATAACAAGAACTGTCTGTCTTTGGTCTATTTAGACTTCTCCTTAGCGAAATGGGTTTGGGTTGTGACCCAAACCATAATCCAAATCCCAGTCCTGGCGGAATCTGGATTGATTTTGTAGTTCGTTTCACTAATATAAAACTATTGAGATCCACTAAGTAGTCGAATAGTCAATAATATTTATATTATTTTATTTTGTATATATTCGAATCTTGATATTTGTTTTAAAAATATAATATATTTTTATTTAATAAAAAATATTAAACGCCATTTATATACTAAAATCTATATATTTAAATATTGAATTTAAATAAATTTTTTATTAGTGAATGGTAAACTAGGTCGGGCTGAATCCATAAAATTCAAAGTTAACTGAAGTTAGATAGACTAAAATCTTTAAGAAAGTCTTTATATTATTCATACATCGTTTTAAATTAAATTTAAATAATTTATGGACTACCCATATAAAAGTCATTGTTTCATTCTAAATTTGTCCAAACCAGTATTATCCAATTCGCCGAGCAACCTATGAATCTCATTTGAATTCGTGTGTTCCAATTCACGGTTCGTTTTTGTTTCAAATCGTTTAAGAACTCGAACTGAAACGAACAAATTGATGTACTAAAAAAGTTACCTCCGGGTTGTTGACAACGGCGGTTCCGATCATCGGACGGCGAATCCCAATGGTGGATAGCCCTCGTTTGGTAAGTAGGACCACATATTTTGAAATCAAGTCGATCCAACGGCGGAGAATGTAGATCGAAAGGTGAAAATCGATATATTCTTGATATTATTCGTGGTGATTGAGACGGATTTTCGTAAAATAGAAAATGAATTCGTATTTAGCGTATAAAAACAAGTTTTATGATACAATTTGGACTCAAACAGTCGTCGACGATGATAGCCGACGACAAATTAAACAGCGACGATAATCTATAGGGTTTGATATTAGAGAGAAACATAATCTCTCTTTGGAGAAGATAATGAAATTAAAAAAAGAAAAAAAATTAAATGTTTAAATGGTCAAAATTTTAAATGTTTAAATGGTCATATCCTTCCATGTTCAGCCTCTGTAATAACCCATTAATAGGTTTAACAATAGAGTTTAAATGTTTGGACTTTAGTACTTTATCCTTTTATTAGTGTTACTTATTATTAAATGTGTTGAGACATTTGAAAGTTATTTGACTAATAATAATTTTTGCTTTGAAAAAACTGAATGAACATATAAATAAATTAGTAAAAAAATCAACGAACCAAATAAAATATCATCACGAATTATGATCCTAAACTGTATTCTAATAAAGATTACTCCCAATGAATCGCAAACGATAAAACTAATGAATTGTGATCTTATACCCATTTCACGAATCAAAGCAAACTGCAAGTTAAATAACACTAATCTATACCTAAATAGAATCCTCATCTTCTCTAACCTCAACCAATCCCAGGGCATTGTCAAGTTGTTTGTCATCATCATATGTATATATAATGTTTTTTGGATATTTGAATGAGTATAATTAATGACTGAGATTAACGGTGAGATATTACTTAAAAAAAAGTAAGGTGTTAATCTCAGTCATCTATTTTACTCATCCAACGATCCCAAATCTGTATAAAATTCATAGTTTTACATTGTTTGTAAGTAAATATTAACCATTATATATATGAATCTTAACTATTATATATATATAGACCTAACAAACTTAACCCGAGACTCGAGAACCGAACCGATTTACCTAAATTTATATTCGAAAGCAACCCGAATGATATATTTGCCGCCTCTCTCTATATATATATGAAAGTTTGAAGATTTTTTGTGTGCGCGGCCAAGTCGCTGTCTGGAGGATCAAAATCACAAGGTTTTGCGGTTCTAAGCATTTGATGAGAATTTGATAAAAAAAAAAAAAGTCTTTGATAAGAAGGCTTGAAAGTCACATGGATTACCCATTAGAGATTCCTTATTTGCCCAATTGTTTGACGAGAAACCGTGAGAGCCACATGAATTGCCCTTAACATCTATTTAAATTCTACCAAGCGAAAGAAAAAAAAACTTTATCTAAATATGGAATATCCTTTCGATTTAATAAGCTTAATTTGGTCAATAAAGTATTAACTATGTTGATAAAAGTTAAATTTAAAAAAAACTATATATTTAAGTTTGAATTTCATTGTGCATAAATTTACGCATGCGTGAATCTTATTTTGATTTAAATTCAAATATATTTACGTTATTAATTCATCTATTTGTGCATTGTAATAACTATGAATGTATTAAATGATTTTATTTATAATCATATGAATGTATATTGATTGTAATTATAATTATAACTTTAAAAAAACAAGTTAAATTTAAACCAATGTCATAAACTTTTAAAACCGATTTATTTATTTATAAAAATATATTGAAATCATTATTAGTTGTAACAAATGCATAAATTAATCGTTCATCTCCGCCACCGTATTTGTAATAGAAGTGGGTCAAATATTAATTATTTAGTGCATACTCAATTTTAGAAATGAGTCAATATGGTCATTTACCGAATTTATTCATATTCAAAATAATTTTAAAGTTATTATACAAGTACCGCATTGTTTTCTTTTAATTTTTTTGAATCGCAGATAAGATAATATAAACAATTTTTTTTATAAAACTATTAATAATAAAATTTTGATTAAATGCAAATTTTCACACTAAAAATTTTGAAACTTTAGACATAAATTCTCGGTATTTTTATTTAAATATTATCATCAAAAGATATTTATCAAAATAATATAATATCAAAATTATTTGTGAAACAATACATTTTTGTCACATAAGTTAAAGACACATTATGTCAACTCATCTTTATCTTATATTAGCAGTTTAGTTAATATATTAAAAAAATTATCAATTTACGTAAATGATTTACTTTGTAAGTCACGCCCTTTCGTACTTTTGAAAAAAAGAAGTCGAAACTTTTTTGTATTGCACTTTTGTGGCAATTTTTGTTGCACAATTGAGATTAAAATGAAAGTAAAATATCAAAAGACCAAACTAAATTTTTTTTAAATACAATAAAATTACATGCATCAAATTTTTATAAAATAATGATATGTTTTTGTATAGAACGGGTTAAAAAATCAAAGTAAAAAAATTAAAATTATCGATCAATTTTGAAAAAAATTAGAATTGCAGGTTAAAGTAAGAATTTTTAAGAAGAAAACATAACATTGCCCCTTTTTAACCATTGTCAATTCGTAGATCTCGAAAAATTATATGAATTAAAAAAAATACTGTAATCAGAGATCGAGTACAAAATTATAAACTTTCAAAATTTTCACCTCACCTTATAGTTCAAACAACAATATGCTTTATTTTTTGAACACATTATTTCACTTAAATATTTATTTTTCAAACCCTGAAAGAATGATGAAACATGCCTTTCACATTATTAAAAAATTCTTATAATCTGTTAAATGAACTATCACGTAAAATAAAGATGTGTTTTTTAAAAGATTGACTGATAAGATATGTCTTTGCGCTATCATAATCTAGTAAAAATTTAGTGTATTTTATAACAATTTTACTTGGTATCAGGACTTCAGTTGAATGCTGCAAACAGTGAAGTATTTGTTTGTGGAAGTCAGGAAGTAGATTTGAATCTTATACAGGTATATGTTACCTGTAAAGTACCTTTGGTTTCTTGGTGATATGGAACAAAAATCTCACCCGATTAAAAATATTCGGGTCATATCCCAACCTCACCCGACCCGCAGTTCTATTCTTGAATAAACAAAACAAAACAAAACAAAACCAAGCTAATACGGGTAAGATAATTAAGAAAAGAAAAATAGCTCATCTGCGATGGCATCGATAGCCACGGTCCGAGCTCTCATCTTCTCCCGCTTCACCGCGCTGTCAGCTAAACCCCTCTCGCCCTCCCTTTCTTGCTCCCTCCCTAAGTGTCGCAACCGTCCTTCTCCCGCCGTAACTGTCAGCTGCTGCTTGAACGATGGCGGAGTCTACGATGATTACTCTGTTTCTACGCAGAAATCGAATTTGGATCGTGGATTCGTAGTGATAGCCAACATGTTAAAACACATCGAACCACTCGACACATCCGTTATTTCCAAAGGGGTTTCCGATTCGGCCAAGGAAGCAATGAAGCGAACTATCTCCTCTATGCTTGGAATTCTCCCATCCGATCAGTTCTCCGTTTTGGTTTCCCTCTCCAAACCTCCTCTCCATCGCCTCCTCTTCTCATCTATCATCACCGGGTAACATCTAATTTCAGCTTCCAAAAAGTGTTTTTTATTATTATTTTATTATTTATTTATAAAAGATTATATTTTTCTTTAGGTATACTTTGTGGAACGCGGAGTATAGGATTTCATTGATGAGGAATCTGGAAAGAATGGCACCGGCGGATGAGGTGGTGAAGCAGTCGGTGGAGGGCACTAGGCAGGAACAGAGAGAAGTACAAGTAGTGGAGAAGAATAAGGAGGAGCTAGAGGGTGGAAATGGTGAATACGATGCGTTGGAGGATATAAGGCCGAGGGTTTTCGGAGATTTGTCGCCGGTGGCTTTGAATTATATTGAGAAGCTGCAAGCTGAGTTATCTGATATGGAGGAGGTGAGGATTTTAGTTTTTTTTTAATATATATATAAATAAATACTTATAAATTGTAATTAATAATAGACATATATATTATTTTGTAATTGAGGATTGAAAGATGCAAAATTTGAAGCTTTTTCCCATTTCTTTTGAGAAAAAAAAAAAACTATAGATTTGTGATGCTCGCTTAATATATAATAGGAAACTAATGAAAGTGAAATGAAGTTTGATGATTAATGTTGAATTTGAAAGTAGTTACCTCTTTGAGGAAATTAGCTGTGGATTTTGTTGCTTCGAAATATACCAATTGGTTATTTACATTCCGGTTGTTTACTGAGTTTGCAGTGATTACATTTCTTCTTCCGGATTGTGCCTCTGGTTATCAAAGTGCTTCAGCGGCAAATATGTTTTGGCAATCTTTTTAATACTGTCTTTATCTTGTTATATTGTACTCTTTTGTACCGGTTTTCAAAGTTTAACAAATCCGAGCTAAACATGTTTTGGCCATCGATTTAATAATGTCCTTATCTTGTTATATTGAACTTTCTTTTACTGATTTTCAAAGTTTGACGTATTCGAGCTGTTCTTTAACGGTGAATCCATTTCCCTCCATTTGTTGGATCATAATACCCAACACATTGTGAATAATTTGATATAATGTGTTTTTTTCCCTCGATATAAGATGATTGTTGTGTGCTGTTTCAGGAACTAAGTGATCAAAAGAAGGAACATGTGCAAATAGAATGTGACGCAGAAAACATGAATGGTTTGTTAGAGTATTTACGATCCTTGGATGCCAACATGGTAATGGCCATAAAGTTCTGCTTTTTTGGATTATCTTGCTATGAAATTTAATTAACTTCCTTTGATACCACAATTAACTCGAAACGTCTTCCCATTGTTTATAATTTTTCATTTTCAGGTGACAGAATTATCCCAACCATCGTCGGTGCAAGCGGAGGAAATGATCCATCAGCTTGTCCAAAATATACTGCAAAGGTTCTTCAAGGATGCCAGCATGAGAGATTCAGGTATAGTAAACACAGGAAATCATCAAGATGTCGCCGATGAAAATTGTGGCACTTTTGGCACTTCCCGTGATTACCTTGCAAAGCTGCTTTTCTGGTACGTTTTCCATTTTATTAATTAATGCCCTCGCTTTTACAAGTTAGGTTCGAGTGTATTGTAAAAGTGGGCTCATTAGTCTTTCCTACCCCTCAAAGACCGTGTAGTGCATGGACATCCCTATACCCTTATGCATGCACATTGTAGTTGTAGAGAAGAAGGGTGAAGAAGAAAATCTAGGAGGCTCTTTGATTTGAAAGAGATTCCAGATTTTCATTCATAAAATGTAGAAATAATACTATTAATTTCCGTATTCTTTCCAACAATTGCATTTGGGTTACAAATTTTGACATCAAAGTCGGCTTTTTTTGCTGGCAGGTGTATGCTACTGGGTCATCATTTGAGAGGCTTGGAAAACAGATTGCATCGAAGTTGTGTTGTTGGGTTATTGTAAAGTAAGTTGTATGAAAAATGTATAATATTTTCCATTCTGATCTTTTTTTCTTTTCGATTAATCTGATAATATACATTTCCCTTGAAGATACTAGTGATTATCAAATCACAATTTTCTGCAACCTGCTTTAACATAAATTATTGATTCATTTTTTGTGTGTAAGATATAGGTACGTGCTCGATGTGGCATGTTTAATTCCGCCCCCCCAAATTTTTATATATATTTGGAGAACCCTTGGAGGATGATATTCTCGTACTCATATATGAGAATGTGTTTGACATGGGTGCTGAATATGAGTAACTCAAGAAAAATGAAGAGTTGAGGGCTTGAGTACTGTCCCGAATTTTAGAAACTTGTTAATTTGAAATTTGTTTCCTCCCCTTGTATCCAAATTGAATGGTGAGGCCAAGCATGAACATTTGCATGGTTATTTCAGATTCTCTGTCTATCTGAGGCAGGCGGCATATTGTATAAAAACATTAAGCTTGCTTGAGTTTGAACATGGTAAAGTATGAATTGGGCATCATATTTTTTTAAGGGGTGATTTTTTTATCGTGTTCTTGATATAAGTTTACGTATTTATATTATATAAATAAATATATTGGGAGGATCATGTATTTGCTTGTAGTTATATTTTTCTCCATATCGAAATTCTCAGGTCAATTAGAGTTTTGATCTTTGAGAAGTCGCTAAATATGGATTCACTTAGGGTCCTTTGCTGAAAGGGGTAAATGTATTGGTGTGAAAATCCTTTGGTTTTCATGGATTGTAACTACAAATTTGCCACATCTGATTCTCTCTTTATCACTTGATGACCGTTCAAAATTTCCATAGAATACCTATTCAAAAAAAATATCCATAGAATTATTCACCAGGAAGAAACAAAATAATCAGCTGAATTGATTCTTTACATGTCAAGACTATTTTGAAAGTGCAAATTTTAGTTTCCGAATAAATCTCACAAGTAAAATCCTTGAAAGCAAATGTGATTGAATGACCATTCTTTTTTTTAAATTATATTTTATTTATACAAATCTATTACTAAAAAAGAAGCCTATTAAGAATCTAACAAGTGGTTATAGTGAAAAAATAGATAATATTCATCTTAGTTAAGATACTCGGATTTAATCGTTTTGTCTGCAAGATGTGTATATTTTTAAAGAGTTATGTATGAACAAAACTATCTATCACCTGTTGACTATAAAAAAGGTAGCCTTTGAGAATGAAGAAAGCGAATACAGATGATAAACAACAAAAACCATTTTTTTCTTTTATTTATCTATTTACACAATAATAGTAGATCTTTTGCTCATATGATCTTACAAATATGCTACATCTCCCACCCATTTTTCCTTGTTTCACTACTACCATGGCCAACTAGCAGCAACTATGAACATACAAGAAACATCGCAAGATTTAAGGACCATGATTTTGCTTGTTTACCATTTGTGCCGGTAGAGAGAAAATGGTATATCATTGTGAAGTAGATAAAAATCTGTGGAACCTTTGTACTCTTGCCTGGTTATTATACAAAGATTTTCTCTGAGGTGTTCTTCTACGAAAGAAGAAATCTTCAGTGTCCAACACATAGGAAATCTGCCAACATAATACACAAGATCATAAGCCATAAAGGCAACAAACATTGCAGTGCATAAGCGATTTATTAGTGATACGCATTCAACCGCATCGGTTGTCTGTGATGGGCAATGTAAGAAAGAGGGGTAAAGAAACAATATATTATAATACCTTGAATGAGTTGCAAGTTATCTTGTTCTCTAAACCATTAACCAGTTCAACACCTTCCATGGCCATGCAAATAGCAGCAAATTCATCAAGAGTAGCGTACATTTTCTTGTTTCTGCAAATATCAGTAAACGAAAGCAGAAGCATGCATGAATCAGACTTGGGTCTTAATATAAGATACGGGTACGTGTCCAACAAGGTTATGTTTAATTGTTTCCAAGTTTTTCTAATGTTTTCCAAGTTATGCAATTGCAAATGGACACTTCAAGAAAAATGAAAACTTGAAGCAGTATCAGAATATGCATTACTTAATTAATGGCATATTCCGAATCTTTCCTTTGTTAAAATCATCTATGATAATAATTATAACACGAGAGGGACCAAACCTAGCATTTACATGTTATCAGTTACTACCTCCTCAGTGTAATGCCATGTGGTGCCTTTTTGCTGGGAAAAGCTGACAGAAAATCATTGTGCAAAAAAGCTGAAAAGTTGGGTTCCATGGAAACCGCAAACGCCTCCGGCTTTTCAAAGACATTGTCCATCAGCTCAATAGACAAACGAGATGGCAAAGACGACTGCAAAAACAAAACCCAGACAAAAAAAATTGCATAAACATACATAGAGTTAGAAAGATAGGGGATCATTCAAACTTACGCATTTCAATCAGTATATATGCTCCTCATGAAGGAGCACACGGGCATTCTCAAAATATACAGAATGCATTGTCTTCCCATGTTTTCGAGATTTTTCATACTCGAACAATGGGAGAAGCTTTATTATCCATATCATCGGCAGAGACAGCTTGAAGCTGCAATGAAAACTACAATTCAGAACAACTGCAGGAGAATTCAGAACAAAACAATGAAAGACAAACGATTTAATAAAGCAAACCTGCTTAACCAATTTATATAATAACTTGTCCAATGTGAATAACACATACGACTGGTTTCCTATTATAGCTCGACATTCATCCTCAAACTTTGCATTATCGGCAGATCCATCGAGCAGTCTGTACAGTGCACTCATAAATCTGAATAGTACAGAGATGAAGTTATTGAAATTAGAACCCATTGGACCTTTCATATTGTTTCAAAATAATATTTATATGTAAATCACGTGGCAAACAAATCAGGACTTGCGTCTTCTGAATTTTTCCACTTCATTTCAGAATTCTTTGAATTTGTTTTTGCAGACAATATTCTTTCATATAAGATCTATCGAAAATCAAACGCCGAAAATATTATTAAATGTTAGGGAAAAATTAGAAGAAATAACTAAAAAGCTTTAGACGTTCGACATACTTGATGAAGTTTGAAAAGAACATAGAAATCATCATTTGCATAAAAAATGCAAGAACTGTTTCCAGCTTCTTCAGGTAAAAGTGGAGGCTCGTGCTTTGCAAGAGGTTTCACCGTGAAAAGACACCGTTCCGAAATTGACAAGGATGTGCAATCACCTCCCACATGTGTATCAGCCATACCTTCGGCTTCCCCTTCACTCTCTGCTTTACAATCAACTTCATCGTGGTCTACCTCTTCCTCCTCTTCATGGGAGCACTCATCACCTGCAGATTCGCTGCCCGATGCACAATTACCTGCCTCCGAGGCGTTTTCACTATCCTCATCATCAGCATCGTTTACAGACCGGTACTGTCTGGTTTCACCACCATGATTTGCCTTGGGCACAGCCTTTAGACCAGCATCACCGTATGCAAGAAAATTTTCCTCCTCAAAATCACCATTAGGTGATAACTCACCTTCTTTTTCAATTTTCGATGGACTGGCAGATTCACCATGGTATCTACTTGCATTGGATCCGTCAGTAGGCACTCCATTTGCTAATAAAAAGCGTTTCGTTACATCACCACCCTGAAGTAACAAACAAATTTGTGTAAGCATATTACAACTAAAAATCAAAGAACTTCTTGCTTTTCCACCTCAAGGTCCTCAACAAGGACTATGTTGCCTGCGACTAGTCATTTTTCTTAAAGTATCCGTGTCCAACATATATTGACATCGTGATGGAGCCATGACTCTTTATGGACCCTTCAAATACATGAAAAACTGGGGGGAAATGAGTATACCCGTGTCAAATACATACCTGCCTTTGACACTCACAACCGAGCCCAAGTGACAAAGGAATACAGTGGTCGATATGCATATATCCATACCTCTAATGAATGTACGAGACCAGAATTAGCTTCAGGTTCATGATCCTCACTGGCAGAAACGCAAGGTTTACATACTGTTGCACTACACCCTTGAAATTTAAACTAATCTCTCAGTATTGCAACATGATTTTGGAAAGAAAGTAATAATTAGAATAAAAGTAATAACAGAACTAGGTTAACAAACAAGAAAATCACAAATGATTGTCAACTTTTTTCTGACATCGCACCTGATACCCCTTCAACACTGTTTCGATGTGATTATTTTCTGCTTCAATTGCAAGGGCTCCAAGTCCAGTTTTAAGCTTGTTAATTCCAGGCCTTTTATCAGCTATAAATTTGATCTCTTCCTCTAGCTTTGAATCACCTCTACGAACACGGCCCGAGCGTTCTTCTTTGGGTGAAGTTTCCCCATTTGTCAAGCCATTTCTGCAAGAATTAGTTGGTTCTGCCAAACTGTTCCCATCCCCATTACTAGCAGCTTTCTGTTGCCTGGAACTAACAGCAGCAACAGCTCCAGGATTTTCATCACTTTCAGCAATGCTTGATGTGGTGAAGTTTACAGCAGGATTCAGAGCTTTACCAGCATCATTAATAATCGCTCTGTCATTAGGTCGATGAGGAATGCCCAACATTGGCTCCAAGAAAGTTGTCCAGAGCCTCATGACTTTACTTAACTGTTCTTTGGTCGAGCACATCTCTTCAGACAAATATTCTATAAGTTTATACAGGTCTTCATGAATGTCGACATCCAAATATTCATATTCGAGGTGTGGTGCTAAGGGTTGTAGGTGACCAGCAACACTAGCCACAAGAACATCATCCTCTTTTTGGTTCTTCTCTTTCAACTCCTTGATTTCAGCTACTAAGGCTGCAATTAGAAAATGGGATTAACTAGACAAAACAAGAAAAATGATAAGAATGTAGAGAGGCACAGAAATGAACGCACTATCCTCAAGAGACCATGGAATAGCATGCAACCATACTTTTAGAATCTAACAAACTTTTGGATTCAGTGAGAACGAAAATATTACAACCCTTCAGCCGGATATTAAACATGTAGTTAAATGGTTTTACATATGGTTTCTAAATCTAATCTTTAAGACAACATATTAGAACAAGTTGTTAAGAATCATCTATCAATCTTTCGATCCGATTTTGCAACATAGGAAAATGCAGCATGATATTATCATATGGAAATTCCACTTACATTTTGCGCTCAAGTTCTTTGAATCCTGCTGTTTGAAGTAGAAACTGCGGTGATCAAGTGATTTGTAATGGTTTTTCAAATAAATTTCAGCCCAAACCTTGTTAAAATCAGAACGGCATTTTGTCCACTCTTCCTGCTTCTGCTTCAGGCGAGATAAAATGACAGGCAATGCGAGAGCAGGAGTTTTACGTAATATTTCCATTACGTCAAGACCATGGTCACCATACAAACGCTCAATGCACCTTAAATTCAGAACTGCAGTAAGTGGATCAGAAACAAACATTAAAAAGATGAAAAACGTTCAAATAGCAGAGACTCGCACATGATTTAATCAATCTGGTAGAAGTACAAACCAGTTAAGTGTTCTTCTGCACGAAATGGAGACTCCATATTGATTTTATTTTCATTAATGCCGTTCAGTAAGTCCTCTACATGCTTGGCAGTTGAGCTCACACATTCTAACAACATATCCAGCTCAAATCTAATACCATGAAACAAGAAGTTAATTATGCCTAGGACTTAATATAGAGAACTTCAAAGGGCATAGAAAACATAACTAATAAGTGCACATTGATTTTTCTTCAGCAAAACTCGTTCTCACCTTGACAAGCATTACAAAATATTGTAAAGGGAATAACATAACAAACAAATTAAAAGAGAGACAAATAATCATTATATTGATCTATGTTACTCAAACTCGAGTGTGAGTGTCGAATATGGGTATGTGTCTAACATGGGTATGCTCAATTTCTTTTTCAAAGGTTTCCCCATGTATTTGGAGGGTCCTTAAGAGGATCATATCCCCAAATCCATATCGGACTGTGCATCGGACACAAGTGCTTCAAGAAAAATGAAGACTCAAAAGCAACACAAATAAAGGAAGGCCAACAAAATTTACCTATTGTCCTCGCATCTAAACAAACTCTCTTCATATTGATTTCTGCGCATGTGCTTAAAAGAGTAATCCTCACTTCCCGAAGTCACAGATACCCAATGATCATTCAGCACTTGAGCACCAAGCTCCAATCTCTGACTTGCTGAAGGTATCGGATACTGGGAGACAAACACCAAAGGGCATCGATATCAGTACCCAGTCATGCATAGTTTGCAAGTTGGAAAAAAAAGCTAATACATCATCAGGCAGAAGCCGATAGCTTGGAGTACAATGTTGGCAGTTAGAAAGGTCAAGCTCTTGTATGGATTTTTCCATGTACTCTCCCCTGAATCTCTCCTTTTCCTTAGCTGCCTCCGGTTCACATTTATGCTCTCTATCTTTCTCCAATTTGAATGGCCTTGATGCATGTGCATCACCACTAAGTGATTCTGCAATCAGGAGGTAAATATCATTGCAGTTTACATATATATAAAAAAAGAAATTGCATCAAACAAGACTAAACTATGCACACACAGGTTTATGGAAAATTAGAAAACACCAATAAGAATAAGAAAATGTATTACAAATGACAAAAGAAAAGTAGGTTATCAATTACATACCTTTACTAATGACACCGGCAAGGAGCCCATCTGCACGAGACATTTAGATTAAGAAATGGCCTTAAAGATAAATAATCAAATAAAACAACTCAAAGATGAAACTTCAGAAATTACCAGTATTCTCACATCGCTCCAAGAACTGATTGAACTCGATCATAAGATCAGGATGCTTGCCAAGTAAATCAGTCATCTGAAATACAATAAAGCAAGGTACAAATACAATTAAATACCAGCAAAGATAGGTGAGATGTGTTTCTTGATAGTTATAAAAAGATGAGAAGAATGATACGAAAAGTCAAAGATAACTGCAAGAGATGTTGTAAAACATACCAAATTTTGCAAATCATTCCTTTTGATAATTCCATTGCTATAAATATTAAGGCACTTTAAGAAGGCTTGGTAGTCATCTGAGCTGCATAGTCTCTCCTTAACTTTCTCACAGGATATGAACCCTTGGTCGCACATGCCTGAGATTTAAATAAAAACCTAAAACTTAAAAGAGGTTGATATATTTCCCTTAGATTAAAAAACGTCACATAAAAAATATTAAGAGCTGATTTAGCTTAATAACATCAAGATGCAAAATTATGATAGACAAACTAACCTAATATTTTTATGAGCTGATTTAGCTAAGAACATCAATATGTAAAATCATGATAGACAAACTAACCCAATATTGTTCATTGCCGGATACCAGTTGCTTCAAAAACGCATGAAACATATGTTACATAAAAAAGCCTAAAACTTAAAGAGGTTGATATATTTCCCTCAGATTAAAAAATGTCACATAAAAAAATATTAAGAGCTGATTTAGCTAAGAACATCAAGATGCAAAATCATGATAGATAAACTAACCCAATCTTGCTCACTCCCGGATATCAGTTGCTTCAAAATCACATGAAACATATGTTGTATGCCTATGGAAATCCCTTAACAGTCAAAAGCATCATTTATAAGTTGCAACCAGCATGATGCAAGCATATCTCAGGCATAAATAAAACTGCAAGCTCGTTCTTACCAGCAAATCACGCTAATGGTTGATGGAGAGAAGCATTGAGAAGAATATATTATTAGAAATATATAGCAAAAGAACAACAAAAATGTCATTCTAAACACCATTAAAAAAACTATATAACTATATGTTCATAGTTTTCTTTTAAAGAAGAAGTGATAACTTGCATATCATAACAAAAACGAGCTATAAAAAAGGTTGGACTCACTTTTTAAAGTATCTTTGTCATCATAAGAAGCAAATCCTTCAATCTTCCTTCCAGATCTTTCCGGAAAATGCTGCATGTTAAAATCCTTGTTTTCGTGCTCGGGACCATTCTGATCACGATTTCTCCGATCCCTATTTTCCTTTTCCACGCGCTTTCTATGCTCCTTTTGCATTTTGACAATAGCTTTGTCGGCATCCATGTCATCACAATCAACACTTAGATCCCGATCAGCATGGGAAGTAATCCTATCCCTCCGACGTTGCTGAAAAAGGAAAGACAAGTATTATTTCATATCACACACGTAAAAATAGCAGCAAACAATAAAACAATTTGTCCACTTGTGTATGCCGCACGTTGGGTGTAGCAGAAATTCGCTCGTTATAACGTTGAGTTGAGTTTTGACCATATGGAACTTCTTGTGTCAAAGGTGTTGCAGAAGAATCTGGTAAAAATCTAGTGAACTCCTCAAGCAGATCTGGATGGTCCTTGAAAAGAGAAGCAACCTGGAAGCGATGAAACAATAAACAAGTAATGTTTTCTGAAAAAATGTTTATAAGATCCTGAACCAAAGGGCCGATCAGCATTGGTAACAAGCCAAGTAAGACATTTTACCTCACTGTAGACCTCATTTATGTCCTTGTGCTCCTTCCGGTACATATTCAAGATATCCAGGAATGATTTATAAACATGCTCGTCTTTTTGGAAACGTTTCTGCTTAGTAAAAAGGATAATTAGACGGCTAAACATGGCAACTGTAAGGTGGAAGATTACAACACAATAATTTTACCTTTATTTTGTTCACAAAACTGATTGCTTCGTCAAATTCAACAGTCTTTTTAGGAAGAGCCTCTTCCTCGTCAAGTGTTATTTCATAGCCCTTTGGCAGAAAGGTATTAAATGCATAAATCAAGTTGTTATGCCCTCGAAATAATTCCTTTACTCAAGCAATGACGCCAACTGTGTCAGTTCTGCAGAAGACAAAAGACACATTGAACATTTAGTGGTTTAAAACACGAATCCATTACCGACAAAATGTTGCCATTTCAAACAAAGATACCTTTGAGCCTTGAAATCCTTCATGAATTTCAAGGAACCTGTCGTACTTCTCCTTTTGATCCTGAAACATCTCCTTGATTTCCTTTAGATACGTCAAGGCATCATTTGTAGTCAATTTCTGTGACGTACCTCCCCCTCCTGCACCCATACCTCCCGTTGCTCCACTTCCCCCTCCTCCTTCGCTGCTGCCTCCACCCAGCATTTGGTTCTGCCCGTAGCTTCATGGGGTGGAAATAATAAAATTTCAGAATCACAACCATTTGACCAACACCCATCGAAGACTTGAAAATTTTGTGATAAACCTATTTCACTTTTCAATATACGACTAGTGTGAAAAAAGGCCCTAAAGTTTTCATCGAAATAGAAGTAAATTTACAGGGTACAGACTAATAGAAAACCAAGTAATAGGTCCTACTTAGAGTCCCAGAATCAGATATCCAACATGATTCAAACAAAACATGACAAGTAAAAAACGTGACAAATCACTCAATTCAAGTGGTAAATATAACAAATCCACATCCAAATTCAACAAAAATTTCCTGTCAAACCTCACTAAACAAAACCGTTAATCAGTAATAAAAAAAGCCAAAGTTTCGAATAACAGAACCGAACCACACAAGACCACCATAAAAGGCAATCAACTTTAAGCAGATAAGAAAAAAAATCTTACGATTCATCTCTTGAAGAACCAAATGGACGTTTAAATTGGGAACCAGCATATATATCATCTCTTATTCGCTTCATCCTGCAAAAAGGGAGAAACAAAAGAAGTGAATTTTTAGCAAGAAGAGTAAGTTTGAAGAAATAAAAAGAAACCCATTTTAAGAATACAGTTAAAGGAACTTACTTTCCTCTGTAACAGATCTTACGAGAGGGAAAGAGAGAGAGAGAAACCAAACCAGTTACTTTTTTTTTTTTTGCGTTTTTTGTTTTGGTTGTATAAGAGACTAAAAAACAAAAAACTGAAGGGATAGAAGAATATATAGCAGCAAGAGAAGAGTCAAAAATCAACAAGCGGTGAAAGGGAAGACAGAAATGGTTTGATGTTTGGAATTCGATTATGTGAGTTTTTAGTAGTGTTCCAAATTTGGAAAAACACGACACAGGTTTTAACAATTGTGTCTCCGTTGTTTCCTAGTGGGCTTTTTTTTCTTTCAGGTTCCAAATTTTAACTGTAGGCCGAATGAGTCTTTGTTTCCTCGCACCTTTTTGTTTTGGGGTTGATTTTTGGTGAATTCGTTTATTTCGATGCGATCTCAAGGTGTTTCTTTTATTATTATTTTTTAAACTAGCTGAATTTTATTAGAAATTAAAATAAAAAACAGTATAAAAGGAATAAAAATATAATAAAAAATAAAAACACAATAAATTTAAATTGAAAAAATTAAAAAACAAAATATCATACCTGCAAAATATTTCAGTGAGCTACAAAATAGTGATAAAGATAAAATATTAGAGAAATATAAACAGAGAATAAGACTTTTTGTCTTCATCCACCTATATGCTTCAGGATTGAAGTAGAAGTGGCGAGTAAAACCAACAATTTAGGAGACTGCTTCATAAAACAGATCTGACTGCATCGGCAAAAAAACTACAAAAGGGATCAAACTATTAAAGACTACCAACAATCCGCAAATCAGAGCCGAACGTTGTGAAAAATGTATCCACGAAAGCAGACCTATCACAACGATAAACAATAACGTACTATAAGACAGAAGCGTATCACAAAAAAATGCCACAAAAAAAAACGTGCTATAAGGCAAATAAAAATTAAAACAACATTGAAATATAAAAAAAATGGTATAAAAAATAAAAACTAAAGAGAAAGAAAAATAGATTCTGATGGGAGAGCCGCCACTTTTTACTGAATATTTTTATGGATTTCGAGTAAGTTTGGTACTATTATTTTTGAAGTGTGTGGTTAAATAGTATTTTCAGATTATTTTTGTTTAAAATTGTTAAAAAGTGTATTTTTAATTAAATAGATAAAATATTTATTTTAGATATTATTTTTGTAGATTATATAAAGGGTAAATGTATAATTTTGCTTAAAATATATATTTTTAAAATATAAAAATTTTAACTTTTGAAAATATATTTTAATCTAAATTAAAAAATGTTTTTGATCTAAAAAATAAATATTTTATATTATCTTTTAATATTCAAATTCATTTATAAGGTAGTATCTTGGTCTGATTACTTTTAATCGCAAAGTACTTTTTAACTGTAAAAACATTTGTGAAGAAGATGAGATTCTACTTACAGTTTTGAGTTGACTTAAGGAGGTTTATAATTTAAATTTACCTTCATCAAATATTTAACTTTAAAGATGCTTGTAGGGCTGCAGAGAACAGAGTTGTGGTTCTGCTTTCACCAACAAACGCATAAACTCTTCCTATAGAAGATATTGTCTGCTCTGCTATTCTACTCCACCCTTATCTTTCTTGCAAAACTCAGTAAATTTCCTCCATAAGTAGAATAAATAGAAATATCACAAGAGCTAATCTCCATAGCACGAGAAAAGCTACCATAATACGGTTGTTATTAAGCTTGGAACCTGATATGACAACTTGAACAATGGTACTGTTGTTTCCGCAAAGCAAAATGATGAGGATGAATGTTTTGAGAAGCATTAATTTACAACCTTGAATTATGAGACTGTCATTGGAGTATCCTATATGAGCATGAATTCAACATGCGTGGGTTTGACTATTTTTAAATTATCAATGCAAATGAAGTGGCCTTAGAGGATAATATTTCAACTACCTCTGATGATTTTCATTGTATCAGAAGTTGTTGACCTAGGTTTACCATGGAAAAGTAAACACAAATTATTTGAACGGACTAAGTAGAATCATGTGCTCTACTTTGAAGATTAACCAGAGAATAGTAAGCTCCTGTTGGACCCTTGGCTAACAAAGATGAATGATTACCTTTCTCAATCACCTTCCCTTTGTCCAACACAACAATAACATCACAGTTTTGAATGGTACTTAGCCGGTGTGCCACAACAACGCTAGTCTTCCCCACCATCACTCCCTCCAGTGCCTCTTGCACCACTTTCTCAGATTTACCATCAAGTGCACTGGTTGCCTCATCTAACAATAACATTGTTGGATTCCTCAATATAGCTCGGGCTATGGCGATGCGTTGCTTCTGGCCTCCGGATAGTTGTACACCTCTGTCTCCACACCAGGTATCGTAGCCATCTGCTAGGCCGGCAATGAAATCATGTGCATTGGCTGCTTCAATGATCTCAAATTCATTAGTTTTATCTGATGCTCCATACAAAATGTTTTCCTTGATCGTGCCGGAAAATAGTGTTGGTTCTTGGCTAACGAGTGCTATGTGTTTCCTCAATGACCTTAGGTTGTATAATTTTATATCTCGACCATCAATCTTCACTACTCCTTTGAGAGGGTCATAAAATCTCTCAATCAAACCGATGACTGTTGATTTACCAGATCCACTTTGTCCCACCAACGCTGTTGATTTCCCAGCTTCAATGCAGATTGAAAAGTCCTTCAAGATGATCATATTAGGCCTGGCCGGATATGCAAAATTGATGTCACAAATTTCAACATGTCCTGTAATTTCTTCGGCAATGTAACCGTTAGAGTCATCAGGTACAATTCTAGTGTAGCGGTCTAATAAATCAAAAAGAGATCCAACAACCTCAACGCTCTTGGCCCAGTCTGATGTCATGCTTGCAGCTTTAGCAATGTAAAAACCAGTGTTAATCAAAACGAGGTATGTTTCAAAGAGGGCTTTTGAGGTGATATGCCCCTGAGATACGAGTTTCCCACCATACCAGAAATCAAAGGCTACAATGCTTGACAGAAGAAATCGAGACAATCCAAGTCCAAGACCTGCTAACCAAGATTGTCTAACATTCTCTTTTCTTGGACTCTCGTGGGACTTTTGCAGCATTTTCAAGATTCGTTCTTGAGACGAGAAGGCGGTAATGGTTTGGTGGTTGGAAATTGCCTCAATAGCAAGTTTGCTGCTCTCTCGTTGTGCTTCGATAGCTTTTCGGGACATTCTTTTTAGTAAGACAATTCGAGCATATATGGAGAGGGTGATGAAGGGTTGGACTACTATCATGACAATGGCAAGTCTCCATGCGATGAAAAGGCCCAGGGCACAAGCTAAAGTAACACCAGAGATGGTTTGCACAAGAAAAGACACTCCATCACCAATTAAAGATCTCACCTGTAAACATTCAACACCACTAGTTTATTTGAATTTATCATATAAATCAATTATATGCATCTTAGGATTTTGAGTTTTTATACATGTACAATTTTTTAGTTATGCAGCTTGTTTTGAGATCTGATAAATATATTTTGCAAGGGATCATGTAGCTGGTTCACATATGAATCGTGATTAAACAAACAACTCAACATAATCATAAAAAAATGGTAAAAAGAAGGAAAGAAAAACATACCACACTTGCATCTTTATCCAATCTAGCACAAACCGGGCCACTGGAATTCTCATCTTGGTCAAACCACCCAACTTCGAAAGTTAGTATCTTTGAAAACATCCTTTCTCTTATCCTCTTTGTCAAGTGCTCCCCCATGTAAGTAAAATTATAATGCAGAATAAGATTGATTATCAGTGAAAATAGAGAAAATCCAAGGAAAGCAAACGCATAAACCTTTGCCTTTTCTTTAATTTCACCATGATCCGTGAGAAAAAACATCGATACCATTGACCCCGTTGTGAAAGCTGAAAGTGGTTGCATTGCACCAAATAAAATTGCACTCAAGCATCCTACGGTAGCTTGTTTCCACTCTGGTGAATTCAAGGCCAACAATCTTCTGAAAGATGTACTCAATTTTTTATCCTCAACTTTCTTTTCTCCATCTAGGGAAGCTTGATTTGATGCTGCAAAACTGGATGAACTTGTTTGGATGGCTTCAGAGACTCTACGACCGCTAGTAATATCGATTTCCATGTTTGTTATACGAGCAAAGTCATTCACTGATAAATTTTTATTACATTCTTCCACTTGTTCCGTTTGTTGAAGTTGAACTAGCATGGCAAAAAAGCCATGTTCATTTATCATTAGCTCATTATGTGACCCGATCTCTATGACCTGCCCATCTTGGACAACAACAATTAGATCTGCAAGTCTAATAGTAGAAAGGCGGTGGGCAACAATGATTGTTGTACGTCCAATAGAGGCCTTGTCAAGAGCTTCTTGCACAATGAGTTCGGATTCAAAGTCTAATGCACTTGTAGCCTCATCAAGGAGGAGGATTTTGGGTGCTTTTATCAAAGCTCTTGCTATGGCAATTCTTTGTTTCTGTCCACCTGACATTTGAACCCCTCTTTCGCCAACCTGTAAATATAAAACATAATTTTGAACATTTTTGCCTTATATTGAAGGTTTTTTGGGTTCAGGCTATAGGGCTACATGGACAATATCATTTTCTCTTTATAGATGTTATACTTGTTTAACAAGGGTAAAACTTTGATACACAGGCTGTGTAAAATTAATTTTACACAAGCATGTGTAATTACACTATAAAAACTCAAATCCTAAATTCCTAACCCTAACCCTAAAAACTAAACCCTAAACCCTATACACTAAATTCTAAACACTAACATTAAATTTTAAACCCTAAACTAAAACCCATAACCCCTAAAACTAAAAGGCACATGTAAACTAAAGTTTACGCGGCCTGTGTATCAAAATTTTTTCCGTTCAATAAAGTGACCTGACAAAAAAATTAAGATTAGCAACAAACCTGGGTGTCATATCCTCGAGGCAACTGGGATATGAAATTATGGGCATTGGAAGCTCTAGCAGCTTCAATAACCTCTTCCATTCCAGCATCCTCTTTGCCAAAAAGTATGTTCTCTTTAATGGTTGTTGCAAATAGTGTAGGTTCTTGACTCACCAACCCCATTTGTGACCTTAACCACTTGAGCTGCAATTTTTTAATAGAAACCCCATCAAGAAGTATGTCTCCTCCGAGCGGGTCATAAAACCTTTGCAACAGTGAAATCACAGTTGATTTTCCTGATCCACTACTACCCACCAAGGCCACAGTCTTCCTTGCAGGAATTTTGAGGCAGAAATTCTTGAAAATTATGCTCTTTGGCCTTGAAGGGTATGCAAACTCAACTTGTTTGAATTCGAATTCTCCTAAGATGTTATCCAAGGTTTCCCCTACAAAATTGTCTAAATCAATCTTTGGGACTCTTCTAATCATTTCATTTATACGTTCTGCAGCCTCACATGCTTCAAATAAGGGCTTCAGGTCGGATAAGCCAATACCAAGTTCTCTATTTAGTAAAAGAAAAAAATGACATTAAAAATCAGAATGAAAAAAAAAAACTATGCATGAGATGGAAAAAATAATATATTGCCTGTTTCTAAGATAGCATGCATCTTGGTTAAGGATTAAAAGTTGAAAACTCTTACTGTCCACCCAGAGCAATACAAGTACCCACAATGAATATAGTTCCACCCTTAGCTCCATGGTACATAACCATTCTGGTACCGTAATAAATAATGAAAGCCCAAACAGCAAAGTCAATGTCATTGCTTCCAATGGCTAAGCCTTTAGCCAGCCCTTGCCTCGGTCCCAACTTCAAAGATCCTTGTAGAGCTGCAGAGAACTCTGTTGTAGTTTTGTTCTCACCGACAAAAGCATAAACTGTTCTTACGGATGATATTGCCTGCTCTGCTATTGTGTTGGCTTTATTATACTCTACCCTAATTTTCCTTGCTAGACTCAGTAAAACTCTTCCATATATCAAAGAAGGAACCACCAGTAGTATAATAAATGGAAAAACCACAAGGGCTAATCTCCATAGCATGAGAAAAGCTACCATGTAACTTCCGATAAACGTAGCACCCGTTGATATTAACCTTGGAACCTGATACATAGACAAGTCAGTCAAATTACAAACTTGAAGAAAGGTAAGCAATATGACGAGGATGGATATTTTGAGAAGCATTTGCAACCTTCTCACTGATAACATCTTGAATCAAGGGAGTGTCATTGGAAACAGTTGTGACTACTTCAGCTGTGCTCGTTTTTTTCAAGTCAAAATAGCCAACATCTTGTCTTAGGACAGCTTTCAAATACCTTGTTCTCATTCTTGCGGCTTGTCTTTCACTTGTTCTTGTCCAATAATATCCTTCTAACAAAATTTGAAGTCAGAGCAAAAGTAGGAGTAATTAATACACTGCTATTGTTCCCTTTAACTCAGAATCAATTAACTAGCAAAATAATCATTTGCTTCAAACTCACTTAGAAAACACCCAAGGCTTCCACCGCAGGCAACCAAAATTATATAGAGAGCAACCTGTCAGCATGGGCAAAATCTAAAAAAATTGAGCATACCCGTGTCGGATTTTCATCTTAAGTCTGAGTAATATTAATCACAGCTTGTGAACAATAACGTACCTTATTAACGTTGTGGGTGAGCAGATCAGGAGATGAAGCTGAACCAAAGCCGCCGAAATTGTTAAACATACGGCCAGCCAAATATATCATCAGAGGTGGAGCACTGCCATCAGCGACAGCTCCAATGAAGCCTGCAGCCATAAACCACATGTCCACACCATCCGCATGCAAGAAAATGGAACGTAATGATCCATATTTCTCCTTCTTAACATCATTACTACTCATCGTTTTCTTATCTTCCATCGCATTTTGTTTTTCTTCCTCCATTGACTATATCTGTTAATATCAAGAAACAGATCTTCTGCCGGATTCAAAGCCCCGCAAGTATTAGCTTGACGACCGCGAAATAACCAAATATATGCACGTTGATTTGGAACTGAATTTGATCTTGTCCTTGATGAAAGAAAACATATCGGTTGTTCAAAGCACGAGTTCCATACTTAATTTTTGTCGATGATTCTGATGCTGGTCTTACAAAATTATGGGTAAAGTTCATAAATGGTTACTAAATTATCTGAAAATGATAATTTTGATCGCTAAACTTTTAAAAGTTACAAAACAGACTTTGAATTTTTGGTTTTGTTACAAAATGATTACTAAATAGTTAGATGCCATTATAAAATTGTCTAACAATGAGTTGAATGGGCAATTAAAGTAATATATTAGTTGTTACAAAATGGTTATTAAACTTTGTAAATGTTATCGAATGATCAATGAACTATTTAATTGTTACAAACAGTCATTGAATTATTTAATTGATACAAAATAATCATTAAATTATTTATTTGTTACAAAATAGTCGGTTATTACAAGTTATATTGCAATTTTTGTTGTTGTTGATTTCAATAGATTTTGTTTCAAGAAAAGTTTCAAATGAAAGATTGAAAGAGTTTTTGAATTTCTGAGTTGTTTCTTGAAAAAATCCTTTAATGCTTTTCATTTGAAACATTTCGTTCCTTTCATTTAAAAGGTTTTTGAAAACAAAATCACTTATTTTTTTCATTTGAAGCATTTTTGTAAAAAAACACTCATTCATTCATTTGAAACATTTTTGAAAATAAAATCTCTTGAAATCAACTGCAAAAAGATATAATATAATTCTTGTCTTTAAAATTGATAATTTTAGGAAAGTATTATAACATTTCAATGAGATGCACAAAGACTAAATGATGAATTTTGTTTTAAATATGAATGATTAGATTTATTGAATTATTTTGAATTAGGACCAAATGATTAGACTGTATAAATTTTTAGGAATAAAACTGTTATTATATCATACTACGTCACTGTTCTCGTTTAATATTTATCGGTCAATGATATATTTATAACAATATTTTAATTCAATGACATATTTTTGAAAAATATTGTGTTTGTTATCAAATTTATAATTTAAGTAACATGGAGTATAGTTTACACTAGAATTTAATCAGATCAAACAACATAAACGAAACAAGAAATATTTAGATTACGGAAAAAAAGAACCAAATTATAATTTTAGCATGAGAAGCCGAGCAGGGCCGACACCCTGCCTACCCATTGCTTTGTTAAACAAGTTAGGTTGTTTGCCAAACCCTAACTGCCACCCTCATCTAAACCTTAAATACCGTTAACTGGCTGTAATAGCAGCACTACATATGCATACTTTTGTTTTTTTAACAAAAATACTCAACTCGCTTGACTCGACTTGTAATTTCATAAACACGTTTTGAATTTTTTTAAAATAAAGTTTGTGTTATAAAATAGAAATTCGAATAACTCTCAACTTTTAATAAGTAGCTGATCAATTTTTAAGTTCGAGTAGAGTCTCTTAATTCTGCTTAATATATATATATATATATATATTATACTTTGATACACAAGTTTGTGTAAACTTTACTTTACACAATCCTTTCAGTTTTAGGGTTTAAAAATTTAGGTTAGGGTTTAGACTTTAGGGGTTTAGGTTGTATGATGTAGAATTTAAAGTTCATGGTTAGAATTTAGAGTTTAGGGGTTAGAGCTTATGATTTAAGGTGTTAGGGTTAGGAATTTAGGTTTTATATTTTATAGTTTAAATATAAAGAGTTGTGTAAATTTCTTTATACATCTTGCGTATCAAAATAGAACTATATATATATATAGGAAAATTCTACAACGTGCATCGCACACCGTTAACGCTGAACATCACTTAACACCATTAATTTTTTTAATAAAGATTAAAAATATCAAGGACTCAACATACAAATAATAATTATTTAAAATAAAATCAATTTTATTTTAAATAAGGGTAAAGTTCATAAATGGTCACTAAACTTTAGTTAATTATTCAATTTGGTAACCAAACTTTCAATTGCTTTAATGTTACCATTAAACTTTGTGTTTTGCTTTAATTTTACCATAAAAAAACGAAATAATTTAATATTTAGTTTTTTTTTATTAAAGTATACAATTTTTAATCTGATTAATGTTTGAAATGATATTTTTCCTGATATATAAGATAAATAGATTTATTATTAAAAATATTTTTTTAAAAAATATTTATAATAAAACACGTTTTTATTTTACGTGACAATTTAATAAAAAATTATTTTTTTATAATTTACGTAAAAGAGAAGTATCGTCTGTTGTGTCCTTTCTGAAATTTAAATAAAAATAAATAATTAAATAAAACGGTGCGTTAAAAAGATAAATTATGTTTATTATTTGAATTATATCTATAATATAAAACTTTATAAGATTATACTTTTATACTCAAGTCTCCGATTAAAATCATTTTTAATCTAATGAATTTTCGGTAACTAAAGGCTGGAAATGAGTCAACCAAGTCTTGATAGTTGTTACCGTGTTATGGTCTCTGAAAAATTTTGTTTTTGGCATTTTTGAATAAAAAATTTTAGGTGGGAAAAAGATTACGGCATTGGCATTCATGGCTGAGCTATACCTATTTCATCCGGGCACCAATATTCATGATCCTCCTGACCTAAGCCTGCCTAATTTTTAATTAAATAATATAATATATTATATGTATATAATACGTAATTTATACTTTTTTGCCCAATAAAATTGTTACTTTTTTATTTTAAAATTATCTCCTTCAAATTATCACTTTGAAAATTTTAATCAATTTTTTAACTTAAATTTATTTTTCTATTAGTTTTTAGTTTTTCAACAAAAACGAAAGTTAATTTTTTAAAGGTAAATTTGACATTTCAATTATTTTACACTATATAATTTTTTCCCTAAAATTTCGTAAAAAATCAACACGTAACACAATTAGTGGGACGGATGAAATATTATATAAAGAATAAATAAATATAATCATTTAATGTAAACATGAAAGTTATGTATTTATGTTTATTTATATTTTGAAATGAAATATAAAAAATTTGAAGAGTAAACTAAAGAACATAATTTTTACACATGATTAAAAGCAATAGCTACGATTGAGTTGAGCAAGTTACAAATACGGACAAAACAAAATATAATATTAGGCTTATATTTTAGATCAACTTGGGAAATGATATACCATAAATCAATCGAACTCAAGGGAGTTCCTATATGAGTATGTGTTCAGTACGTATAGGATTAGTTCTTTTAAATTTTCAATGTAATTGAAATATCATTAGTAGGAGTATACATGTGTCAAATATATATATATATATTTAAAATATTAATATTTATGGTTCAATTACCAATTTTAAATTATTAACTTGTTATTATTAAAGACGTACCTATGAGAATATTTTAAAACATATATTTAAAATATAGTATATTTTTGTAAAGGTTAAATTACAAAATAAGTGCCCAAATTATGTTTCTTTTTTATAATAGGTATCTAAAGTATTTTTTGGCTAAAATAGATACTTAAAATTTTATTTTTGGCTTGTTTTAAAGTCAATTGAAGGCACCTACTTAAGCAACTATTTCAACTAAAAATAAAATTTTATGCACTTATTTTAACAAAAAATACTTTAGGCACCTATTTCAGCCAAAAATAAAACTTTAGACACTTATTGCAAAAAAGAAAGACATAGTTTAGACCGTTATTTTGTAGTTAAACCTTTTGTAAATTTTGAGTTTTCACTCTCATGGCACTGAATTCAAGGGTTTTATCTATTTCCCTACTTTTCTTTATACCCATTTTATGGCGTAAATTGATTTCTGGGTTGGGGGTTAAAACGCAGAACCTTTTGATTACATAGGTAACTTCAACTAGAAGGAAATTTGTTCCTCTTCCCTTCATGTTTTTGTTTTTGGTAGAAGTGATTAAATGTTTGCAGCTTGAATGGAGATTATGATAAAAGAAAATGCAACCAGATTTGGTCTCAGCTTGCATGATCTTACTGATTTATATGCTGAAATAGAATCGTCTTTTCCTTTTAATTCAAAGTGAAAATACTTTTTAATTCGTAGGCTAGAATTTTGGTTCTAAACTGGACTTGATATGAAAGCTTTTTTATCTTTTCCTTTTAATTCAAAGTGAGTTATTTTTTCAGGTATCCTAAAAGTGGTTGAGTCGAAATTTTCTGGTCTCATCCAAGGTTGCAATTTGCAAAGAGGTACAATTCTCTCACCAAGTTTTTATTTTTTTCCTTGTAAAAGAAGAGTTGTTTTCTGAGAAATCTGTATTCGCTTGACTAACTAATCTTTCTTTCCCCTTTTTCATTATTGAGGATCATTTACAATGAAAAATTAAGTTCAGTTATACATAATAAATAGGAAAGTTGCTTTCTACATTTTTATTTAACTTCCGTACGTTTAATATCCTTCAATAGTTGAGTGACTAAAAAAATTGCAATTTGGAATTTGAATTTATACAAGCAGAAGAGCTCTTCAAGCTTGAGTTTAGAATGTAACCTCTATCGACCACCCTCTCACTTTGATCCTTTTGTGAATGTATAGATTCCGTGTCTACTTATAAAATATAAGATTTGTATATTTTTACTTTAGATTATATTGCCAACTTTTTGTTTAGATTCATCTGTTTGTAACTTCACTAATAATTGAATGAGCTTTCCTAACGACAACATTTTAATATGTGTTTGCATTTAAACAGAAAAGTGATGCAATTGTAACTGGAATATTAATTGAGTGATCTAATTGTAATTTTAAATAATTAGGTGACCCAAATGTAGCTTTACTAATAATTGAGTGACTTGTACCTTAATTTTTTTAATAAGCTGATAAAACTTTATTTGAATTAAAAGAAATTTTAAAGTTAAAAAAATGTCATTGAATTATTTTAAAATATTCATTTTGATATCCTAACTTTCAAATGTTATAAAATAAATATTAAACTTATGATGTTATAAAATAGTCATCATGTCGTTAAGATTCACGTGACATTTGAAAATTTTTGTATAATAGCACATTTAACTATTTATATTTACACATTCAACAAATCTAGTTTTAATTCAATAAATTTAGCTCTCATTATCTATCCACACTTTCTACCAATTTGATCATGTTTTTAATCAGAAATAAATAGGAGAAAAGATAAATTGTGGTGGGACTCAAACATAGGAGGAGGAGAGAAAATAGGGTACACCTCACCACTGGGTCAAAGTCAATCATTGGTCATAAATGGCAACAATTTACATATGTATGCAAAAAATGCAGTATTGTTTTTTATTTGTGAAAATTTATAAAAGACGATGGAAGAAAAAACACAGAAACAGAGACGTCCATCTCCACCATGGAAAGATCATCATTCATGATGATAGTATACAAGTTAATTTCCAAAGCTATTGCAAAATTTCAATCAATCAATTACTTTCATGGATGGCATCAGCTTTCTCCAGCACAATTTCAATCTTGAAAAAACACATACATAGAGTTAATGATTAGGATGCAAAATAAGCCAGTAATTAACCTTAGTTTCTCGACCCTCCTGGGTGTTGAGCACATTTAATGTCATTATTCCTATTGCAGAGAAAGGTATGTAAAGAAGAATCCTGATACGAATAGGAATAGCTGGGGTAAAATAACAACAAATATTCCAATGATACACAACACCATATAGTCCAAAGCATTCAACTTTTCTAACCAAGAGAGTTTACTCATTCCTAACTCATATGTACCTCTACAACACAGCTCATCCCACTCCATCGTTTCTTCAACCTATGTCTAGAGGAAAAAACCAAGTGGAAGATATTCATGTTGAGAAGAACTATATTCATTACCAGCAGGTTTATTCCCCGTGTCTGGGATGAAGAAGAGGGAGCAAAGACTTGAAATTCAGTAATTATATCTATAAAAACCATACTTGATTCATTCTTTTTTTAAGAATGCTGTTGAATCTTAAACATAATAGTTGGACCAGTTGATACTTGTTACAAATGTAGTTGGAATATGGTTTGAACAAGGTATCAAGTTAAAAGTTTAACCATGTGGATTCGAGTGACAGTGAACAAGGTATCAACGTCTGAGGCTGACGTGACATGTCTGCATGGTAGAGGGAGATGATGTGGCATTATATTTTTTTTAAAAATAATTATTTTCATATTAATTTTTAACCAATCAGACGATGCCACGTGACACCATCATATGTGCCTAGGGGGATTCAGACATGGGTCAATTGGTTGAATGACTCAACACACAACCACCTAGCAACCTACCATGTTTTTGTTTTTCCACCACTTATTTTATTTATTCATTACTTTATTTGTTTGAAAGTGAAGAAATATTCATTAAAATATTCACTAAACCTAAAACCCTAAATCTTAAACCATAAAACCCTAAAATTTAAACCCTAAACCTTAAACCCTAAAATTTAAAACACTAAAAACATAAACCCTAAACTCAAAACCCTAAATACATAAAACACTAAACCCTAAACTCAAAACACCTAAACTCAAAATCCCAAACCTTAAATCCTAAACCCTAAAAACCATAACCTGAAAACTAAAACACTAAAAACCTAAACCCATAAACTCGAAACTTGAAACCCTAAACCTTAAACCCTAAACCTTAAACCATAGGATCAAAACCCTAAACACCTAAACCCTAAACCTCAAATTCTAAATCATAAACCATAAACACTAAATCCTAAAAACATGAAACCCTAAACTATAAAACCATAAACCCCAAACTCTAAATATGGGTTTTATGGTTTAGGGTTTAAGATTTAGGGTTTTAGGGTTTAGGATATATTAGTGAATATTTTAGGATTTGGGTTTAAGGTTTATGGTTTAAGATTTGAGGTTTAGGTGTTTAGGGTTTAGTGTTTTATATGTTTAGGCTTTCGAGTTTTGGGTTTAGGTTTTTAGTATGTCATCATATGATGGTGCCATATGGCATCGTCAAATTGGTTAGAAATTAATATAAAAATAATTATTTTTGAAAAAATCACGATGCCACGCCAGCAAAGTGCCACGTGGCATCGCCACATCATCTCCCTATGCCATGCAGACATGCCACGTTAGCCTCAGGCGTTACAGTTAGTTGACTAACGGTTTTCACCCAACGAGGGTGAAATTTGAACAAAAATAAAACGTTAGGTTGTTGTATGGACAAAAAAAAGAATAGAGGCTAAAGTGACTAAAAGGTCAAACGTTGGGGTTATTTTTGACTTTTTGTCTTAAATCAACCCTAAAACTGAAAACCTAATCCCCTTGCCAAATCGATATCCTTGGACAGGCCACCACCCGTCGGAGAAATACGATCGCAGACCTGATCAGCAAACTAACAATATCAGTTTTGAACATGTATGATGCGATGTCAATCGCGAGATCTGAATTGGAGAAACACCGTGAAACATTGCTGATATATCCGTTACGAGACCAGCTGCTTAAAGCTTTTGAAGAATATCAGGTTCTCGTTATATTCGCAGAACCTGGTTCAGGGAAGAGCACACAGATACCGCAATATCTTAACGAAGTCGGTTACACGAGACACGGCAAGATTGCATGTGCACAATCCCGACGAATCACTGCCAAGAGTGTTGCTGCTCGAGTTTCTCAAGAGATGGGCGTCGAGCTCGGCCATGAGGTTGATTATTCTATTCCTTTTGACGATTGCACTTCGGTAAATACTGTATTGAAATATATGACTGATGGTATGCTATTGCGAGAATTGCTTAGTGAACCCAATCTTGCGAACTACAGTGTTATAATGGTGGATGAAGCACACGAAAGAACAGTGTCAACCGATGTTCTTCTGGGATTGCTGAAGAATATAGCACGATTTCGAAGAGATATCAAAATACTTATTTCGTGAGCAACACCTGATTGGAAGAAGTTCTGTCGTTTTTTCGATTCTGCTCCGATTTTCTATATTCCTATGATGCGCCAACGTATCGAGTGTTCCTACAGAAAAGCGCCAGTAGCTGATTACTTGGGTGCTGCAATAGATACTGTACTTGAAATCCATGCGAAAGAGCCACCCGGAGATGTTTTGTTTTTTCTCACCGGTCCAGAAGAAATCAAGACGGCAGAAGAAATCTTTAAGCATACAAGAATTGAAGGAATTATTATTTTCCCCATCTATAGCAGTCTTCCAACCGAGTGTCAAGCCAGAAAATTTCAACCTACTCCTTTCGGGGCACGCAAGGTAGTCCTGGCAACGAATGTTGCAGAAACATCATTAATTATTGACGGTATTAGGCATGTCGTTGATCCGGGTTTTTGCCAGAAGAAATGTTATAATCCGAGGACCGGAACGGTGTCGTTGCTGGTGAATCCCATATCAAAAGCTTCGGCTTATCAACGTGCTGTTGCTTCCGGACGAACAGCTCCGGGACAGTGCTTTCGGTTGTACACCGAAAACTTTTATGAAACTGAATTTGACGACCATCCTCCCCCGGAGATACAGCGGACCAACCTCGCTTGGGTTGTTGTTTATTTGAAGAGTCTTGGGGTTCATGATTTCTTCAATTTCGATTTTATGGATCCACTGCCGGCAGAGGCTCTGTTGGATGCATTGGAACTTTTGCGTGGATTGGGTGCAATAAGCGAACTCGGAGAGCTAACTAAAGCCGGTAGCCTAATGGCAGAGTTCGGTCTTGATCCTCCTCCAATAAGGAAGCCCATTAGATCTGGTATGTTTCGAAATGTTTAGCATTTTTAAGTGGAAGTGCTCCAGCTGTTTATTCTAAAAATTAAATGTATTAATCTTTTCGGTTTTCCACTCCTCTGGCCATGTTTTAACGGATTGAATATTTTTTAGTGCATGATTAAGCTTGACGATTTGTGAATATTTTTTACATGTTTTCCCCTCCTCCTCGTTCTGTTCTCCAGAGTTGTGACTATTGCAGTAGTGTGTGCTTTGAGGCTTAAACATTGTGTTATATTTTTCGACTTGTCTTCTGAAATTTGTATCCAAATATCTGCAATCATGAAGTAAGGAAATATTATCCTCCAAATAAGAAAAATTAAAGATAGATATATATTATCTGCATGACACAAGTTATTTTGCTTACTCTACAAATTACCCAACTTATCACCAGACAAATATTCATTTTAAACTATTTATATCATACCAAATTACTCGTTTTAAGTAACAATTATCAACTCCTAAAAGAAGTAACCATGAATCTTATCAAATGCCAAATCTTTTACTACTTTGCCTCTCCATGTCAATCAATTCAATGCTAGATACGAGTTAACATTGTCGCTAATGAGAACGACTTGCATTTCTTGTCGGAAACCAATGACAAAGGAGTAGAGACAATCTCTGTCCCCTTGTTTTTCTCAAAGTTGATGGAAGCTTAGTCATTTTTGCTGACGATCTTGTTCGATCACGTGAACAATCAAGTTGTCAGAAGGTATCCCACAGGCCACAATCCTTAACCCCGAAGCCATACGAGCACCGGGTCTACTGTTTTGCTTCCATTGAAGAACATGAAAGCTTCGGCCATTCAAGTTGAAGTTGTAGTTTTGTGATAGTGCTCCTAAAGGAGCTTACCTCCAATCTTTAAAAGGAGTTTACATGACAACATTAGATACTTGTGCAAGGGTCTCAATCATCAACCCGAATCCACAATGGGTCATGGAGACTGTGCCATTAGCTAGAGTCATGGTGCAGCAGCGGACCTTAGCGAAATAGATTGAGGCCTACTTGGAACTTTTGAAAATTTTAGAAATATAAGTTAATTTTTTTAAGAAAAACTTGATGACAAATTTTTTAAAAAATTAAAGGGGATTTGACTAAAAACAAAATTTAAAAAAATTTAAAGGAATCAAATTAAAAAATTCAAAAAAAATTAATTGGTCGAACATTATTTTTTAAAAATTTTGAGGTACTTGAACCCCACAAGATTTCTTAATTATCTGCCTCTCCATGGGTGGCATGATATTGCTTCTGAACAATAACGTCTTAGGCTTTATTTTAGGTTGTGTTTGGAGGGTCAAACTAGTTTTTCCACAAAAAAAATTTAAAAATAACTAAAAACACTAAAAAATTTAGCCTCCAAACCTTAATTTGCCCACTATTTTAGCTCCCATACTTTAGTTTGCTAAAAGCTAAATTTTTCAACTTTTGCAAAACATTGGTTTGCACGGAGCCTTAATCATCAACGGTGCAAGTTTGAAGTCAGCATGATGAAAACAGGGTGAGACCCTATTTTAAGTCCGGTCTTATACTGACCTGACAACAATATCGGCTCACGATTCAAGATACAAAACCTGACTGAGCTAGGCAGAGGCATTCTTTTCGGCGTATTTGGACACTAAATTCGACAACAAGGTCTTAAAAACAATTACGGTGTAATCTCAAAAATGATCTTTCAAACTTCATAGACCCAAAATAAGAAAATAAAACTCAAGTGATATTGCTCTTTTCGAAAGAAAATTTTTCGAGAAGAAATAAAGAAAGAAAATAATAATATTATAGTATATATAAAAATGAGTTGGAGCTTGATATTTATAAGAAGAAAAATAGGGGTAAATTAATAAATAAGATGAATTTTGTTATCATAAAAATCTCAGTAAATGAGTGGTTCTTCATTTAACAAATGAACAAATCTAAAACTTGTTAAAATAGGGAAAAACTCACAACATAATTAATTTCTCCTTCAAATGAGTTTTGACATAGATCAACTATTTAATCAATATACCTTGGAATGTTTGTAAGTGCTTTAGAAAGGCAACCCAAAATCTTTCATTGAAGGAGGTTAGTTCTTTGCACTTACGTGAGTGATTTCATCAAATTTTTCTCAATATAGACCACTCAAGGCTATGAAATCATTAGCAACATTTAGTAAGCTCATCTCTCTATTTTTTTAAAGATTCAATGAATTCGTCAAGTCTATCTTAAATAACCACCCAAAACTTGAGATATGAACTCATTAAGAACATTTAGTAGTTCAATTCATCAAGTCCGTCTCATTAAGATTTGTTCAACATTTTTTGAAAAATTTCTATTAAAAAAAAGATAAGGGAAAATTTACTTCTAATGAGTATTGAACTCACAATCTAAAGAAGAAGAGAAAAGGGTCTCAAGCGACAACTTTAAATTTCAATTGAAACTAATACAATCAACATTTACTATATTAACAAAATCAGAACATAGCATATCGAGAGTAAGTTCAAAATTACAAGAGAAAAAGGTTTACATTTAATTCATAACTTATACGAAACCTATTCCATGTACAAAACATGTCCCCGATACCAAAATACACTTCATGCATGGCGTATATCTACCAAAAATACTTTGAAATCTTATATAACACTAAAACATAGAGAAACCCTACGATGAGTGTATCCATTTATTATTATTATTATTATTATTATTATTATTAAACCAATAAAATAGTTAAGCCGGTAGTACATCGGACTTATCTTTATAAGATATTATTATTATTATCATTTCAGTAAAATAGAATTTAATCACAATTTTGTTTCAATCTTGATCTTCATCTATATTTTTTATATTTTTATATAGTTATCAGAATTGACAATTTAGGTAAAAGGAACTTAGCAAGAGGGCTTTTGTAGCATCAGCCAAGGCAACGTTTGTGCGTTCTAAGATGATGAACTTAACAAGATTTTTTCTTTCATGGACTTCAATGACTTTTTTCGGACATGAAAATAGGCAGAATATTTTCAAGATAAGATCTAGAGACAGAAGAAGATCAATGGCTGGAATGCTATCACTCAATGTGTACAAAAGTGACCTCTCAAGAGTGATGGTTTTTGCAGTAGCCGAAGTTCTTGACTCAAATTAACATCTAAAATGACACAACTTATTTGAATGACTAAGAAGAATTATGTGCTCTACTTTGGTGATTAATCAAAGAGTATTAAGCTCCGGTTGGCCCCTTGGCTACCAGTGATGTATTGTTACCTTTCTCCACCACCTTCCCTTTGTCTAACACGGCAATAAGATCACGGTTCTGAATGGTGCTTAACCTATGTGCTACGACAACACTGGTTCTCCCCACCATCACTCGCTCCAATGCCTCTTGCACTACTTTCTCAGATTTACTGTCAAGTGCACTCGTTGCTTCATCTAACAATTACATTGCATGATTCCTCAATATGGCTCGGGCTATGGCAATCCGTTGCTTTTGACCCCCAGATAGTTGCACACCTCTGTCTCCGCACCAGGTATTGTAACCATCTACTAGGCCTGCGATGAAATCATGTGTGTTTGCTGCTTTGGCTGCTTCAATAATTTCAGATTCGTCGGTTTTGTCGGATGCTCCATATAGAATGTTTTCCCTTATTGTTCCAGAAAATAGTGTCGGTTCTTGGCTAACAAGTGCCATGTGTTTCCTCAATGACCTTAGGTTGTATGACTTTATATTGTTGGATTAAAATCCGCAATTGTGGGCACATATGTAAAATATATGATGCTATTATAAAGTATGCCACAAAATTAAGTGACCAAATATGTTAGACGTATCATAGGTATTAAAGTGTCATGGAAATAAAAGTGTAGATACCGTAAGATATATTTATAATTCAATGAGGGGCAGAGTTATAAATATTTAATAGTTGATTTAATAATCAACTATATAAAGAGGTAGTGGTCCCCAAGAAATAGGTTAACCTGTTCTTCTCTCCTTCCCGTCAAAAAGTTTTTACGGTAAGGGCTAACCTATCTTCTTGGAAGATTACAACCACCTTTTAGGCGATCTTCATCAAAATATTCAAGGTTTTCATCTATCAATTAATTCAGGTACGCTTCCGCTTTCGGTTTATTATTCTTGATGATTTGACATGATAGATCCTGGGTTTAGATTTCATATCTATTATGGTTTGGATCTAAAAAGTGGCATCAGAGACTTATCATGTTGAATCATTAAAAATCAATTTTTTTTAAAATTAATGGTATGTGCTATCGATCTACTTTTAAGTCTGGTCGAATTTATGCATATGGTTTTTTTTTATGATCGTCAAGTTTCAATTATAATAATTTAGGTTTCGATTGATTAAGAAATATCTTAGTTCTTTATCGCCACATTGAAAAGAAAGAAATTATTGTGAATCAGGACAATTGCTATTCAAAGCAATTATCTTTAGCAATTCAAGACGATTAGGTTTTTTGATGTTTATGCACAATTCAAGATAATTCGTTTCTCTGCAATTATTTTGAAAGCTTTATTATGTTTAGAAATATATAGTTAATCAGGTCTGTTTAGCGGCAATTATGTTATTCTTTAATCTAGGTTAAATGCCAATTGATTTTTTTTTTAATTTTGGCATATCGTTTGTTTTTTGAACCATTAAGATTATCATGTTTTCTCTATGGATATATCTTAGGTTCTAATTGATGGTTGTTATGTTTGTTTCAGATTTAGTATTAAGCATACAATTTTATTAATCTATAAAGAATATATATTTGTTTTAAAATATATATTCAATTCGGTTTGATCAAAATTTTAGTTTTGATCGTTAGCAATTAAGAAAGAAAAAATAAAGTTTGACTTGAGCTTTGTTGTGGTAAATTTATTGTGACTTAGAAACTTTATAAACAGGTTAGCTCTCGAAGCTTTATATTCGGGTTAGTTTAATAAATTACGGTGGAATTTGTTAAATCTTGTTTAGTTTTGAACAGAACCTTTGGCTTAAATTTATTTCATACTATGCTTAATTATGTCATTAATGTTATCTACGGAATATAAATTTGGTTTTGGTTTTGAAAAGCATGTCATTAATCTTATGAAATTCATATTCTATTCAGTTTGACCAATAGTTTCAATTGTGATCATTAGGTTATTATGGATATTTTAAGATTTTATGTGATCATTATATGAATTACTCATCTGCACGATACTTATCATTTTGAATTTTAGTTAAAGATTGGTTGTTTTGAATTCAATCTTTTATTTTGATAAATGCATGCTTAAGGAATTTTTTGAGAAACAATCAAAGATTTCGGTTTTTTCGATTTCTGATAGCCTCATATAGACAACTTTATTTGGGTTATTTCAAAAACTTAAGTGTTATCAGAAATTTCAGTTTTGACTGTTACATAATTTTAAATTTGGATATCGATACATTTATGTTATATATTTTAAGATAAATTAATTGAAGCATTAAGTCACAAAAGTGACCTCTATTGTAGAAATTATTTTATTTTAATATATGGAAGGTTTTGTGCATGTAAGTCGGATTATGTTAGTATTAATCGGTCCAAAGGAAGGTTAATAATCAATACTATTACATGTGCAACTATGGTAATAAACATGAGATAATTATTCAGTTTTATATGTGAGCAATAAATCGGCCCAAAGGACGATTTCTGTTTGACATGTTCTTATTATCTATGTTTGATTACTGTACCAAGATATCACTTGCAAGTTAATGTTTTTTCCAAATATTAAATATTAATGGAGTGTCCGGTATCTTGATTTGAGGTTTACCTTTATTCAAATTTATTATTATTTGTGTTATCTTTTAATTTGATTGAAAGATAAAATTAAGACAAATATTTTAAAACAATTAAATTCATATTTTGGCTTCGAATGTCTAATGTTTTAATGGATTAATTGAAATACAATGTCACCAAAGATAAAATATTAATGGAGTGTTCGGTATCTTGATTTGAGGTTTACCTTTATTCAAATTTATTATTATTTGTGTTATCTTTTAATTTGATTGAAAGATAAAATTAAGACAAATATTTTAAAACAATTAAATTCATATTTTGGCTTCGGATGTCTAATGTTTTAATGGATTAATTGAAATATAATGTCACCAAAGTAATCGCTTTTGTGTAGATTAGTTTATTTAAAATATTAAGATAATTATGAGTTTTTGTAATTCATGCATTTATTAATTGGCCCAAAGGAAAGTTAATATTTGGCCGAATTACAAAGACAATTGTGGTGATAAATATGTGACAATTATAAGGTATTTTATGTGAACAATACGTTAGTCCAAAGATTAATCTATTGTTTTACATAGTTTATTGTCAATGTTTGATTGCAGTTAATATTACTGTCCAAAGACTTGATATTAATGTTGTGCTTGGTATCTTGAGAGGAACTAGTCATTATTTTGAATTTATTGTTTATTTATGGATATGGATGTGAGCTTTTTTGTTTATTTATTTTTGTTCTCTATTTAGCTAATTTAGCTTTTGTTATCATAATATCTGTTAATATACATTATACACTCATGTTTAGTGAAATTAATTTCAAGGAATAGAAAATGCACTTACATAAAGTATTTTGGTTGTATGAACATAGACCTTGCACTAAGGGAAGAACAACTTGCACCTCTCATGGCGGTAAGCACCCATAAAAGGGATTTTGAGAGGTGAAATTGTTCAAATCGCACGAGTCTAATGATTATAATGACTAACATTCTATAAGTCTTTAGGAGTAAAAAAATCTAAAGAGATTACTCATATTAAGGGTTTCCTTGACGAAATTAAGAAATGTTTTACCCAAAACATTAAGGTTAAGATGACATCACTTATGCCTTCTTTGATGTCTATGAAGTATAAGGGTCAAGGAAATGTGAGGGAGTACATTATGAAAATGTTTAATATTGCTTCAAAATTTAAGGCACATAAGATCGAACTTTCTAACAATTGTTTGTTCTTATGGTTTTGGCACCGATTCCTATACAGTTAAACCAATTCAAGTTACAATTGTCAAAGGGAGAAATAAACTCTATTTGGGCTCATTTCTCATTGTATTCAAGAGGAAGAAAGGTTGAAGCATTATAAGTGTAAAATAATCATTTGGTCGGTACTTATTTAGTTAGTGTCTTTAAGAATAAGAACAACAAAAAACTATTAGAATAAGTTGCTAAGGTCCAACTCAAAAGAAATAACAATAAGTTACAAATGGTTGATTTCTTTTGTAACAAGTTACGACACATGTGAAGTAATTAAACTTCAAAAGTGAGCAACTACTTCAGTTATTTTGAGTGATCCATGGGCTGTAAATTTTATGATCCTACAATTAGGATAATTTTAAGGAGATATTTATAATATTTTTAGGATGTTGAGTTTGGAGGGAGAAATAATGTTAGATACATTGCTATTGAGGAGGAATTGGATTATAATTTAATTCTTACTATCACTTTTGACGATGTTTAGGTTTTCATACCTATCATTAATCAAGAAGTGAATCAAGTACCTCAACAAAACAATGTTGAACAACTCACATTCAAGATAAGGTAATTATTTCAGAAGAACAAACTCAACAACCTTTAAAAAAAACAATTGTCATTAAAGAGGTCCACGAGAGGAAGATGAAATACTATTCCGGATTATTACTTTGCATTTCTTTAAGAAAATAAGTATAATAATAAAATGATAGAAAATGATTCAATCATTTTTATTAGATCATAAAAGTTCTAACTCTCAAAAGTGGATTGATGTCATTTAAGAAGAGTATAATTTTATGCAAGACAATAAAGTTTAGGAACTTGTCTCATTACTTGAAGGTGCAAATCAATTGGTTGTAAATGGATATTTAAAATCAAGAGGAATTCAAATGGTAATGTAGATAAGTATAAGAAATGTCTTGTATCTAAAGGATATACTCTAAAAGAATACATTGATTTTGTGGAGACTTTCTCTCAAGTTTTATTGAAAGACTCTTTCAAGATAATCATAATGCTTGTTGCTTATTTTAATCTTGAGCTACATAAGATGGATGTTAAGCTTGTGTTTTTCAATGGTGACATTGAAGAAACAAATTATATGGTACAATCATAGATTTGTGTCTAATGATACAAAATCAATGGTATGTAAATTAAAGAAATTCATCTATGAGCTTAAGTTGGACTCTCATTAACGAAATTATAAATTTCATATTGTTTATCTTATTTGGTTTTGAGATAAATTTGGTTCACAAATCTCTACACTACAGTTCAGTGAGAGTAAACCAAGTAATACTCATATTGCTAAAGAAAACAAATTGAGTCTTACTCAATGCCCTAAAAGTAACCTTGAAATTTAAAAAATAAAAAAGATTCCATGTGCATAATCTATTGAGAATTTAATTTATGCTCAAGTATGTATGCGTTCGGATATTGCGTACATTGTTGGAATGTTAGACAAATATTTAAGCATTATAGTTTGAACCATTGGATAGCAGCCAATAGGGTTATGAGATATGTTTAGAGAACAAAAAAGTTACATGCTCATATATCGGAGTTCTGGTAAGTTAGAGCTCATTAAGTTTACAGTCTTCGATTCTATTAGAATATTTATGCAAAAGAATTTTGTCACATGGGCTGCTAATTATAGATTGAATAGAAAGACCACTTCGTTTATTTTGCGACAATAAATATGCATTCATTTATTCTATAAACAATATGAACAATTCAAATTTGAAGCATACGAATATTGAGTTCCTAGTTGTTAAAGAAAATTCAGAGTGGTTGTGTGTCTATAAAGCATGCTGGTACAAACTCCATAATTGCGCGCTTATTAGAAACTATCACCCTAGGTCTTTCATGAGCGCACTACTCATGTGGGTGTAATGTTATTTAAGAATATTCGGTTTTAGTGGGAGTTTGTAATTTAAAAAAAAATGCTCATTTGGTTTAGACACAATTTCGGTTACTTCAGTTTAAACTTATTTTAAGATTATTTTTTGCAGAAATAAAGTTCTTTTGGTTTATGCACACTTTGAATTCAGTAAAGTTTGATCTCACTAAGGTTGAGGAGGACCAGTTGGAAATAGACATGTATGGTTCACATTTCATGTAATTTTCCATGCTACGCATCCATGATTGATCTATGTCATTTGACTATATTTGTATACGTGACCATTGATGGGTCTAGTCATGATTGATATGGCAAAGGTTGCTTTGATCCTATATGGATATAGTTGATGGACGAGATTGTTATAGAATACCTATTATATAATAGCAAAATTTTGAGCTCATAAGGTTGTACATTTATCAGGAAACATATGTTGCCCAAGTGGGAGATTGTTGGATTAAAATCCGCAATTGTGGGCACATATGTAAAATGTATGATGCTATTATAAAGTATGCCACAAAATCAAGTGACCAAATATGTTAGGCGTGTCATAGGTATTAAAGTGTCATGGAAATAAAAGTGTAGATACCGTAAGATATATTTATAATTCAATGAGGGACAGAGTTATAAATATTTAATAGTTGATTTAATAATCAACTATATAAAGAGGTAGTGGTCCCCAAGAAATAGGTTAACATTTTCTTCTTTCCTTCCCCGTCAGAGAGTTTTTACGGTAAGGGCTAACCTATCTTCTTGGAAGATTACAACCACCTTTTAGGCGATCTTCATCAAAAGATGTAAGGTTTTCATCTATCAATTAATTCATGTACGCTTCCGCTTTCGGTTTATTATTCTTGATGATTTGACATGATAGATCCTGGGTTTAGATTTCATATCTATTATGGTTTGGATCTAACATATATCTCGACCATCAATCTTCACTACTCCTTTAAAAGGATTATAAAATCTCTCTATTAAACTAATGATGGTTGATGATGAGTGATTTAAATAGTTATTCTTTTGTTATTAATTACTCCTTGTTTGTCGGTTTATGTTGCTGATTTGGGCGTTTTCTCTTATTTTCTGTGCAGACCATTGGATTTCAGAAACTGTGCTAAAAGGGCAAACTTCTGCAGTTTTATTTTCTGGAGTCAAGGCTGGGCTAGTGGGCATGAACCGGGCATGAAAAATTTGACTGGACGTCACGTCAGCGCTTCTAGAAGATGACATCAGCTCTTTTATAGCTTATCCGCTGCATTTCGGATAGCTTATCAGACGGGTTTAAAATTTAAATTTGGGATTATCTTTTTGTATTTAATTTAGATATTTTTAGGATTTATCTTTTATCTTTTAGAGTTATTTTAGGGTTGTAGAATACTATAAATACCCCTTGGGGTAAGCTAGAACATCATCTATCATCTTGTACTTAGTTTATTTGTTCTTGGGGTTTTTACTTTTATAAAGTTTTTTTTTAATTTTAAGTTTTAGCCGAAGGCTTTAGCAACAACTCAATTCCGATCTTGAGAATCGAAAAGCACTTTATAACTCCGTATATATTTCACAATTTTCTGCATACTTAGATCGACAATCGGCTTTTCTATTAAAAAAATTCGCTTTCATTTCAAAAGTGCATGTTGACTTGATTGTTGTTGGGATTTACAGTTGGGAGGAAGGAACGGCGATAGTCGTGGTTTTGAATTCCTATGAACACATTTAGCGACGAATTCGCTAAAGGAATTTGAGAACGGATTCGATTCTCATTGAGACAACATAACCCGAGTCGGATTTTTCCAGATTTAAAAACTGTTTTATTCTAACGGCGATAGTCGTGGTTAGACTAACCAGATAACTGAAATTCAAAAATTGATTTTGGATTATCGGTTCACCGGAGAGAAAAACAAGTTACAAGGGTTGGGCCTTGTAGACTGTAACCGACAATTATCCGGAGTAAAAATCTTATTCGATGATCGATTGTAAATGAGTCAAAGCGAAGCTTGAGGTTGTTACTTAAACTAAATATTTTCTTAAATTTACTTTCATCCTTAGATTTAAACTTTTATTTCGTAGTTTTATTTAAATTAAACTCTCGCTATAAACCCCCCATTTTTCTTAATTTTCTCAATAAAGTCAGAATCAAAACCTCTCTACATCAGAAGCTCCTTAGTCCCTGTGGATCGACCCTTCTTCTCTATTACTACATTATTTATTTATTTTATTTGAGATTAAGGAATAATTATTTTGACAGTTCACGACGCTTGTCAAAATTGGCGCCATTGCCGGGGACTTCAGCAAGGTTACTAATATAATTTGTTTTGATCTATGACCAGGTCGTCGAGCTAAACGACGTTAAATAAAACGCTTTAATGGGAGGCAACCCATTTTATTTTTGTTTTATGTTTTTTTAATTTCTATTCGTTTTTAATTTTATTTTATTTACTTTGATCTCAGATATATTTTATTTGAATTTCCAGGTACCCTAAATATTCTAAATCAAACTTTCATAAAGACTTAAGTGAATTTGGTCGAACAAAGCATAATTTCCAGTCCATGGAAATACTTTGTGCGTGGATCAGTAGTGGAGAAACCTTTATTTAACGGTGCACATTAGCTAAACCCTTGCCAATTTGGGTGCATGTTAGCCGAACCCACAATTCTCTGCCACCATTTACCATTTGCAAATTTGCCAATTTGCGGTGCATCTTTTCCTCTTCAATTTTAAACCTCCCCGTAGACCCCGCGCTTGAATGATAAGCCATGTTTCCCATTTCCAAACAACTTCCTTTTATTTTTTATTTTTTTATTTTTATTCCCATCACTTATCCACCTATCTTTATCCTTATTTTAAACCTTTTTTATTATTGTTGTTACTTTTTTTTCAAATTTTAAAACCCTCTCACCATTCTTATACATTCATGTGATTCCCTAAATAATAAAAAAACACACCCATATTTCCCCTAATAACCCAGCCGCACACCATCCCCTTCCCCATCACATTCGGTCAAACTTAAAAAAACACATATTCCCCTCTCAGCCAGCATGGTTCAAACAAGAGAGCAAGCTCACCGGCTCCCACAGGCCTCCTCCGGTCGAACCCGAGTCTTCGCCTGACCATGTCCATCATTAAAACGAAGAGTGTCTTTTTTCCTCTCTTATATTTTGGTTTACATATTGGGACAATATGATTTAAGTGAGGGGGTGAAAGTTGCATCAAATTTCACTTTTCTTATTCAATTGGTTGGAATTAAGTTTTTCTTGAATTGATGTATTGAAATTGATGGTTGCATGCCTTATTTTTCACCTTGTTTTTTTGTTTTTCTTGTGAATTTTAATCTTTCTTTTGTTGGAATTTAGGAAGCATGATGGCAAATGGCATGATTAATTTTTCTTTAAAAATTTTGACATTCCATGCATTTGTTGGTTAAATTGATAGCATGACTTAGTGCAATTAACCTTTCATGTGAGTTTTGAGCCTAATGAGCATACATTTTCATTCTTGCTCTTTGTTAATTTTGAGTGTGCCGACTAATTCTTTGCATTCTAGAACTTGTGGCATAATGCTTGTCGAGACTACACGATTGAATGTGATGCTTTAGTGTGATAGAGGCATTAGGTTTTAACCTCTTTCTCTTCCCAAAAATGGCCTACCCTTTGTCTATTTACCCCTTAGATAACCAATTTTGAGCCTTATCCTTTTCCTTGATTTACCACATTTTTAACCCGTATCGATTTTTTTGTTTTTCTCTTTTTGTCACCCTTTTTTCAGGACAAAGTTAAGGTTATTCCGAAGCAAAAAAAGAGAGATTTGAAAAAAAACAGTGCAGAAAAAAACACAGTGCAGTTTCAAACAGTACATAAAAAAATAGTGTAGTTTGGTTCGAACAGTGCAGAACAGGTCGAATAAACTGTTCAAACAGTGAAAAAAATAGTTTGGTTCGAGTAGCAGCAAGAAAAAAACAAAAAAAAGAAAAAAGAGAAGTTCGAAAGAAAAAAGAGTGAATAAGCTTTGATTGTTTGATTTTCCTTTCTTTCATTTTTACTTCCCTTTGAATACTTCTTTGGAATAATTTTCTCTTTGTCTTGAATTTTTAAACCCGGTCTTTGGCCTTTATTTTACCTGAACCTTAGTCCCATTACAACCCTTTCAAAGACCTCTTGATTATTGCATCATGTTCATACTTAGTAGTGGAGATTAGATTTAATTACAAGCTTATGGTAATGCTTTGATTAGTTAGGCTTGAGCGATTCTTTTTACCTGAAACACTTGAACGGAATGAGTGAACCAATGTGAGGTATTAAGTCTTGCTTCTTTGAGATTAATGAATAATTAGAATGTCATGCTTTACTATTACTTGCTTTTAATTGTACCTTTAGCTTGATTGCTCTTGAGTTTTTATCAATTGCTATGATTTTGATTTGCTTGGAGGTCTTGGGAATTTTGTGAAATTGAGATGGCAACTTGAATTTCTTGATGCATTAATTGAGAAATGCTTGAGGAAAAGCATTGAATAAGTGAGGGGGAATTTGATGAGTGATTTAAATAGTTATTCTTTTGTTATTAATTACTCCTTGTTTGTCGATTTATGTTGCTGATTTGGGCGTTTTCTCTTATTTTCTGTGCAAGACATTGGATTTCAGAAACTGTGCTAAAAAGGGCAAAGTTCTGCAGTTTTATTTTCTGGAGTCAAGGCTGGGCTAGTGGGCATGAATTCGGGCATGAAAAATCTGACTGGACGCCACGTCAGCGCTTTTAGAATATGACGTCAGCTCTTTGATAGCTTATCAGCCGCGTTTCGGATAGCTTATCAGACGGATTTAAAATTTAAATTTGGGATTATCTTTTGGATATTTAAATTTGGATTTAAAAACCCCAAGAACAAATAAAACTAAGTACAAGATGATAGATGATGTTCTAGCTTACCCCAAATTTAAATTTTAAATCCGTCTGACAAGCTATCCGAAACGCGGCTGATAAGCTATCAAAGAGCTGACATCATCTTTTAGAAGAGCTAACGTGGCGTCCAATCAGATTTTTCATGCCCGGATTCATGCCCACTAGCCCAGCCTTGACTCCAGAAAATAAAACTGCAGAACTTTGCCCTTTTTAGCACAGTTTTTGAAATCCAATGTCCTGCACAGAAAATAAGAGAAAACGCCCAAATTAGCAACATAAACCGACAAACAAGAAGTAATAAATAACAAAAGAGTAACTATTTAAATCACTCATAAGTTGATTTACCAGATCCACTTTGTCCCACCAATGCTGTTGACTTCCCAGCTTCTATGGTGATTGAGAAGACTTTCAAAATTGTCACATTAGGCCGAGCTGGATAAGCAAAATCAAAGTCACAAATTTCTACACGTCCTGCAATTTCCTCAGCAAGGTAACTATTAGATTCATCAGGTTCAATCCCTGTGCAACGGTCTAATATAGCAAACAAAGATCCAACAACCTCAGTGCTCTTGGCCAAATCCGAAGTCATGCTTGCAGCTTGGGCAATGACAAGGCCGGTGCTAACCAAAATGAGGAATGTTTCAATGAGGGCCTTTGCAGTGATATATCCTTGAGATATGAGTTTTCCACCATACCAGAAATCAAAGGCCATAATCCAAGCAGTAAGCAATTGAGCTGTTCCAAGTGCAATACCTGCAAACCAAGATTGTCTAACATTCTCTTTTCTTGGACCTTCGTTGGCTGTTTGCAGCATTTTCAGGATCTGGTCTTGAGATGAGAAGGCAGTAATGGTTCGGTGGTTGGAAACTGCCTCAGCAGCAAGCTTGCTGCTCTTTTTTTGTGCTTTGATGGCTTTCTGGGACATTCTTTTAAGAATAACCAATCGAGTATGCATGCAGCAGATGATGAGCGGTTGAACAACAATCATGACAATGGCAAGTCTCCACGCAATGAATAGGCCCATGACACAGACTAGAGCTACACCTGAGATGGTTTGCACAACAAGAGACACTCAATCACCAACTAAAGATCTCACCTGGAAACATACATGACCATATAGTTAAGCTAAGTCTATAATCAAGTATCTAATAATTTATTATCTCAATCAGTTATACATAGTTTAAAACAATTAATAACAAAAATTAGGGAATGGCTTTGAACTTTGCTGTAACTAGTACTTAGTTTTTTCCTAGTTATGCAGTTTGTTTTGAGATGAGATAGATTTTATACTACGAAGGATCATGCAACTAGTTCATATATAAATCATGATTAAACGAATAAACTTTTTTAATTTTGTTTTTAATTAATCAGGAGTACTACAGTAAAGATTACAAGAAGAGGCTAACTCAAAAAGATCATAAAGAACGGAAGAAATGCAGAGAACGTACCACAATAGCATCTTTGGCTAATCTAGCACAAACAGTGCCACTGGAATTCTCATCTTGGTCAAACCACCCAACTTCAAAAGTCAATACCTTTGAAAGCATCCTCTCCCTTATCCTCTTTGTCAAGTGCTCCCCCATGTAAGAAAAATTGTAATGCTGAATAATGTTAATTGCCATTGAAAACAATGAAAGCCCAAGGAAACTCAAAGCATAAACCTTTGTCTTTTCTTTAATTTCATCATGATCTGTGAGAAAAAATATTGATATCATTGACCCCTGTGTGAAAGCTGAAAGTGGTTGCACTGCACCAAATAAAATTGCACTTAAGCATCCCAGAGTAGCTTGTTTCCATTCTGGTAAAGTCAGGCCCAACAATCTTCTGAAAGATGGTGCAGAAATTTTTTTGTCTTCAACGTTCATTTCTCCATCCAGTGATGCATGATCTGGTGCTACAGAATTAGCTGAACTTGTCCGACTGGGTAAAGAAAGCCTACTACTACTTGTAATACTGATTTCCATGTTTGTTATATAAGCCGAGTCATTTTCTTTTTCTTCGGCTTCTGCTTGTTGTGTTTGTTGAAGTTGCACTAGCATGGGATAAAAGTCATTTTCGCTAACATCAAAATGAAATATTTTGTATCAAGTGTTTTTGCTAATGCTGGAGACTATTTTGTTCAGGAGTTTCATTGTACTGCATATTATCATTTTTTCTTTTGGATGTTATGTTTGTATAATTAAGTGCGTGCATTGTAGTGGATACGTTGATATAATCTCAAAAAATACAAAAGATAAGCTGACAAACCTGGGTGTCATATCCTTGAGGCAACTCGGATATGAAGTTATGGGCATTGGAAGCTTTAGCAGCTTCTATAACCTCTTCCATTCCAGCATCCTCCTTGCCAAAAAGTATGTTCTCTTTAATGGTTGTTGCAAATAATGTAGGCTCCTGACTAACGAACCCCATCTGTGACCTTAACCACTTGAGCTGCAGTTTATTAATAGAAACCCCATCAAGAAGTATATCCCCTCCAAGTGGGTCATAAATTGCAACAATGAAATCACAGTTGATTTTCCTGATCCACTACTACCCACCAAGGCCACAGTCTTCCCTGCAGGTACTATGAGACAAAAATTCTTGAAAATTATGCTCTCAGGCCGTGAAGGGTATGCAAACTCGACTTGCTTGAGTTCAACTTCTCCTAAAATGTTATCCAATATTTCCCCTTCCATGTTGTCTAAATCTATTTTTGGCGTTCTTTTTATCACTTCATTTATACGCTCCGCAGCTGAACATGCTTGAGATATGGGCTTCAGGTTGGATAAACCAGTACCAAGTTGTCTGTTGAATAAAAGGGAGAATAACATTAAAAATCTGAATGACAAACTATGCATCAAATCAAAAAATGCTTTGTTGTAACTATCTATATAAGAGAATCTAGGTTAGGAATTTAAAGTTTTTAAGAGAACTTTAAGTTCGAACTCTTACTGTCCACCAATAGCAATGCAGGTGCCTACTATGAAAATAGTTCCGCCCTTAGCTCCATGGTACATGACCAGTCTGCTACCATAGTCAGTAATGAAAGCCCAAATAGCAAAAGTAATGCCATTGCTTCCGATGGCCAAGCCTGAAGCCTTTAGCCAGCCCTTGCCTCAACCCTAAGTTCAAGGGTCCTGAAAATGGAGAGCCAGATTGACAGCCTAACAATTGATGAAAAACAGCACTTCCGATGGCCAAGCCTGAAGCCTTTAGCATGCATGAAAATGGAGCGTATAGATCCATTTTTCTTCTTCTTAACAGCACTTCCAACATCACTGCTACTTGTTTTCTTATCTGCCATGGCGTTTCTCTTTTCTTCCTCCATTAGCTATACCATTTAATATTGAAAAACAGCCGTAAAGAGCCAGATTGACAGCCTAACAATTGATGGCTTAACAGCAGGACTGGTCCTGAAATTTTGAAGGCCCAGGGCAAATAAAAAAATTAGACCCTAATAATAAGTGTTAAAAAAATTAAATTTTAAGAATAGTTCTCTAACAACAAATATTGAAAAATAAATAAACTTTACAAGTACACCCATAATAAAAAAAATTAAAAATAAATTTTAAGAATAAGCCCCTAATAACAAATATTGAGGAAAAACTGAGCCTCTAATAACAATTATTGAAAAATTTGGCCTCAAATAACAAGTATTGAAAAAAAAAATAGACCATAATTAAAAAATATTTAAAAATAAATTTTAAGAGTAGGCCCCTAATAACAGTTATTGAAAAAATAATAATTTTAAGAGTAAGCCTCCTAATAACAAATATTGAAAGAAATGAGTCTCCAATGACAAGTATTGAAAAGGTTAAACCTCAAATAACAAGTATTAAAAAATTGAACCACAAAAAACAAGTATTGAACAATTTAGACCCCTAATAAAAATATTGAAAAAAATATATTTTAAGAGCATTCCCCTAATAGAAAATATTGACAAAAATGAATTTAAGAGTATATCCTAATAACAAATATCAGGAAAAAATGAGCCTATAATAACAAGTATTTTAAAAAAATGGGCCTCAAATAACAAGTATTGAAAAAAATTGGACATGTAATAACAAATATATTAAAAAATTAATTTTAAGACCGGTAGGTCCCTAATAACAAATATTGAGAAAAAATTGAGCATCTAATAACAAGTAGCGAAAAAAATGAGTCACAAACAACAAGTATTGAAAAAATGAACCCCTAATAACAAATATTAGAAAAAAATTAAATTGTCATTAAAATTACAATTATGACACTGAGACTCAATAATGTTTAGACTAAATAAAATTTTCAATTTGAGATAGTGGGCTCTGCTTAATAATGGCGGAGCCAGAATTTTCATATGGTGGGGTCATAGTAGGGTATAGAGTACGAGAACTTATCGTACCACTGCAATAAGTATTGTTTATCACATACCCAACAAATTAAGTGGGGTCAATTTAAATATTTTCTATGAAAATTCGGATACAATTATAATATTTCCATATAATAAGTACATTTAGTAGGGTCAATTAAACCCTAATCTTTCTATGTAGGTCCGCATATTGGCTTAACAACCAGGAAGGAAACAAATATACGAAACCAATTAAGCAAGTGGGATTGGGATTATAATTATGTTGCTATAATCTGAAAGTTGTCAAGAGAATAAAATAAGGCAGGTGCTAACCTCAAATAATTGACTTCCACATTCTTTTTTTTTCATAATAATTTGTCTGTCATCACACATGACATATTTAAACAAAAACTTGGCTAATTTTATATGAACATTGATGATTGAACAGTTAAGCAGCAACTAGTAGCATTTAAAGGAGGCATGGTTGGTTTGTAACAATTAATTAGTAGATTATATGTGATCTTCCCATTGAAACTGACTAATGAGAAATAAGCTTCAAATATACATACAGAATAGAAACATTATTTTATAACAGTTCACATAAATTAGTATATAAAACCTACACATGATACATCCGCGGAATCAGGGGTTCGCAGATCTTGGTCCCTCTAAAATGATAAGTGGCAATGGTAGTAAACTACTTGTTTGAGTATGCATTATGTCACTATTAGAGTATGCATCCCCGTTTTTCGTTTTAGACCATTGCACAGGAATCGAAAAACATTATTTTATAACATTATTTTCATGCAAGGTTGTTGGATCTTTGTTCGCCACATTAGACCATTGCACAGGGATTGAACCTGATGACTCTAATAGTTACCTTGCTGAGCAAATTACTGGACGTGTAGATATTTGTGACATTGATTTTGCATATCCGGCTCGGCTTAATGTGATCATTTTGAAAGACTTCTCAATCACCATAGAAGCTGGGAAATCAACAGCATTGGTGGGACAAAGTGGATCTGGTAAATCAACCATCATTAGTTTAATAGAGAGATTTTATGATCCAACCGAGAGTGGTGAAGATTGATGGTCGAGATATAAAGTCATACAACCTAAGGTCACTGAGGAAACACATAGCACTTGTTGGTCAAGCACCAACACTATTTTCTGGCACAATAAGGGAAAACATTCTATATGGAGCACCAGATAAAACCGATGAGTCCGAAATCCTTGAAGTAACCAAAGCAACACATGCACATGATTTCCTCGCAGGCCTAGTAGATGGTTACAATACCCGGTGCGGAGACAGAGGTGTGCAACTTTCTGGGGGGGGCAGAAGCAAGGAATCGCCATTGCCCGAGGCCCGAGCGATATTGAGGAATCCAGCAATGTTATTGTTAAATAATTTCGATTATAATTAAATATTTTTTTTTCAAATATATTGTTAATGTGTCTCAATAGCTTATTTAGAGTATAAGATAAAAGTTTAAAGAGTTAAATGTTTTTTTGATGTAAATTAAAAAGTAATACTTTGCTCAGATCCAATATTAAAAAAATATGGACTTATCTACCGGCTTTCCTCTAGACCTTGTGGTTATGTAGCGCTGAGGTTCTACCTAATTCCTAGGTTCTAAGGTCGGTAACCAAATAAACAAAAAAAATATGGACTTATCTAAATTAATATGATAAAAGTATAAAATTTACATGGTCTTACGAGAGAAGACGTTAGATCTCTTAAGTAATGTTCGTAGTTAGTATCCCGACGTTGTAAATAAATAATTGTGATGAGAGAAATATTACCATAATTGACCTCACAATTGTTTCGGAATAATATCAATGAATACCGGCAATTAAAAATATATAATTTTATGTATTTTATTTTAATTTAAATTGAACTATACATTTGATTTTTTTTCCTAAAAAAGAATCTTATTCTTGACTACATTGATTGAAATTGAATTATTCTAATACATTGTGATTGTGCTCATATTTTGTTAAAATAAACTAATGTTTTAAATATAATAGCTATCTTATTTGTTTCAACATTAATTAATAATAATTTGACGCACACTAAGTCCTTTACTAAAATATAATTAATTAAGTAGAACTCAACAAGTGATCGTAGTAGAAAAGCATATGATATTTATTTTAGGAGGTCTGAGTTCAATCGCAATGTCCACAAGGTGTGTGCGCTTTCTCAAGTTCATGGGCTAATGTTTACAAAAAGAGTTGAGGGACCAAATTGATAAAAGTTATCAAATGTATAGGCTAAACGTTACTGTATCCTCTTTTAAAATGGAGCTAAGTTGTTAAACTTTGGTACCTAATTTTGGTATTTACGTGCAACATGGTACCCAGTTGTTTTTTTTGGTGCAGTTAGGTACTAACTTTTTTTTCTTTGGTGCCATTAGATATTTAACATTTTTTAATTACGTTTGTTCAATTCTAATTTGTTCAATCCCAAAGTTAGGTGTTAAAAAATTAAATATGAATACGTTTGACTTAAAAAATATGGTATAATGTTAAAAAATACCCCTAATGTTTAACTAAATTGTCACTTTGACCCTTGTTCTTTTTTAAGCAATTTAGCCTTTATCGTTTTATTTTGGGTCAAAATAGCCACTCTGTGAATGAAAACTTTTAGTAAACTAACGATAAACAACTTGAAATGACTTGGCAAAATGACACGCCAGAAGAAAAAATATTTTATATTTTATACAATTTCTTAAAACTATTTTTTTACTAATGTGTAATTCTGTAAAGTTAGCATATTTGCCTATATGACATTGTATCGCGGTGTGTACTACCATGTAGGTTTGCCACGTTATTTCAATCCATTTTACCGTTGGTTGACTAACAATTTTTATCCGTAGAGTGACCGTTTTGGCTCACTATGAAACGTTAAGAGTTAAATTGCTTCAAAAAAAAAGAATAGCGGCCTAAATGACAATTCATCAAACGTTAGGGACATTTTTGGCATTATGCCAAAAAGTATTAATTATCTAATTGCACCCAAAATAAAAGTTAAGATACCTAATTGCACCATTAAAAATGCTAAGTACTTCACTATTAAGAAAAAAAGTTAGGTACCTAATTGTACCAAAAGAAAATTGGGTCTCATATTGCACATAAATACCTAAGTTAGGTACCAAAACTTACAATTACCCTTGACATTAATGATGATACTAAGATAGTTGATGTAACATATATAAAAATGATTTGACACATATAATAAAATGTTAACATCCTAATATTTATTTTAAGAGTTGACAAGTCACGTCATTTTAAAATTAACTTTAAGTTTGAATTATTAATAAATTTAATAAAAATAAATCACACTAATTAATTATCATTAATAAAATTAGTAACAAAAAGAGAGAAAGTACAAATCAATGTACTGAAATTTTATTAATTTCAAAACCTTCATTCGATTGAAACAAAGCAAATGCCGTCCAAAATCCTCGTTCTCCACGCTGCGAATCCTTTGGAGAATTGAGTAAAATTCAGTATAGTCCCTCTAATTTTTTATAGTTTAATTCTCAAAATTTATCTTTTGACCTCTCAAAGTATTTTATTTATTTTAATCCCTAAATTAAAATTCTGATTTCGTCCAAAAAATTACCTAATTTTATAGGTTTAAATAAATTGATATTCGAATTTAACATTTTAACGGTCACTTAAATTGTGACATATGACATTTAATGATATTAATATTTAATTAGTTAATTTCATGTCACTAACCTAAGTCAGCCCGTGTATCAATTTAAGATTTTTTTTAATTTATATACCAAATTGATAAAAGAAAAATGGTTGAGAAAGCAAGGGAATTCATATCAAAAAGTTGATTCCTCTGAGATTAATTGATATAAGGAGATGAATTGTTAGGCATTTTTAGTAAGTTCAAGAACTTGACTTCTGAGATTATAAATGGAATAAACTGAATAAAACGATAAGTTATATTTTGATACACAAGTTGTGTAAAAAAAATTACACAACTTTTTATATTTAAGCTATAAAATCTAAAACTTAAATCTCTGGACCTAACACTCTAAACGTTAAACTCTAAATTCTAACTCTAAACCTTAAATTCAACGCCCTACACCCTAAACCCCAACATAAAACCTTAAATCCTAAAATTAAAAAGCTTGTATAAACTAAAATTGACAGAAACTTGTGTATCAAGGTATTTTCTTAAAATAATTGTCTCTTTGATAAATTTCTACCATGTATATTAAAAGTTAATCAACTAATGAATTAAATACGGTTTGCCAACCCAAAATTAATCTTTATATGTTTCCACTTGCAACAAAATTTTTAATTTATTTTTATAAAAGCATGAACAAGAAGAAGAAAAAAAGGAAGCCAAGCAAAGCAACGACATATAACTAAAGCAAGAAACTTTATTTATTTATTATATTTAATTTGGTTGATACTTGAGTTTTTTTGGGTGGCAACAATGAATAATCCAAAGATAAAGACAGCTTTAAAGCTTTGCTTGTTATGTTGGCCCTGTTTTTTCTTGTTTAATTTTGTTCCATTAAACAATGGAAAAAACTAGAAATTTTTTTCATCATTTTCTTTTCTTTCCTCTTTCTTGTTTGGATCGGATCTGGCAATGCTTAAACACATTAACAAGGCAAAACCCAAAGCTGCATCACTTTCCTCTTTAAAAAAAACAGCTCCTTTTTTTTCTGGGTTTTCATTTCACGAAAGATTAAAGCTTTTGCTCTGTTGGTCAAGTTTTGTATGTGTTTTTTTTTTTCATGCATTTTCTCAGTAATCATTGAAAAAATTGGAGTTTTGGTTTGCCATTCGTTTGGATTTTGTTGAAATTCCTCAATGGAATCACTTTTGAAATCTTCTTCATCAAAGAATCAGAATCCAGGTTCTTCAACCTCCCATGTAGCTAATCTCAACAATGGTGTTCGGATCATTCGGCATCCAAATGGTTCCATAGGGTATCAAAAGCATTCAACAATGGCGAAACAATGCTATGATTCAAGCAAAGGGAAATCCGAATCAATGGTGAAAAACAACGAGGCTCTTATTGCTAACCAGATGAAGAACTTGATGATGGAAACCAAATCTTCTTCATCCAAGCATCCCATTGCCATGGATGATACTGTATCTCAATCAGAATCAAGCTTTTGTCAAAGCCCTTCAACTAATATGTCCAATGGCAAACCGAGTTTCACCAACACTGAACTCAGTGAAAGTGGGAGCTGCAGTGGTGAAGTGAGCAGGAAAACAAGCATTTACAGAGGGAGCACCGGGAGTGATTTCAGTGATGAGAGCAGTTCTAGTTGTTTAAGCACCGCCATTTATAAACCCCACAAAGCTAATGATATAAGATGGGAAGCAATTCAAGCTGCGAGAACAAGGAAAGGGGATTTGGACTTTAAGCACTTTAGGGTGTTGAGGAGATTGGGATGTGGGGATATTGGCAGTGTTTATCTCTCTGAATTGACTGGCACCAGGACTTTTTTTGCCATGAAAGTTATGGATAAAGCTCTTTTGGCAAGTAGAAAGAAGCTTCTTAGAGCTCAGACTGAGAGGGAGATTCTTCAATCTTTGGATCATCCATTTTTGCCAACTTTGTATTCTCACTTTGAGACTGAGAAGCTTTCTTGCTTGGTTATGGAGTTTTGCCCTGGTGGGGACTTGCATGCTCTCAGGCAAAGACAACCCGGAAAGTACTTCTCAGAACAAGCTGCCAGGTTTGCCATTGCTCTTCTTATCATTTATTCATTACTCTTTATTACCTAAGTTTCCATTGTTTGATTTCTAATTTAACTGCTGCTACATGTATTTAAGGTGATCCATTTCATGTTAACCTATGTTATTCGGACTTGAAAGAGGATTTGAGTGTGTGTATCGAATACGGGTATGCATCGTATTTGGAAGATCCTTAGAGGGTCTTATGTTATCCCTATTCTCATGTCCGTATGTGACAACGTGGAAATCTGGGTCGTATCCCATGCTCATATATGTATATGCCTTGGACACGAGTGATAATGCAAGTACTTAAAAATAAAGAGTCCGAACAACAAATCTATTTGGTCGTAGTTCATATCCGAATCCATCGCATTATCATCTCTAGTTGAGTACCATGGATTCCTGTATGTAAACACCTCTTTTGATAGTTCAAGATTTTAGATATTGATCATTGAACCTTTATTTCCCTCCTCACTCTTGTCAACAAGGTCTTCTCTGTGTCGATTTGCGGATCCCTGATCGATGTCTTGTTAATTCAAGTATTTGTATTCTTGCAGTTTCGCAGTTTGAAATAACTTGTGTTCTTCGACATATCGGATGATAACGTAGTCCGATATCCATGTATTGCAGTGAAAGAAGATTGAAAGCCAAGTAGTTTACTACTAACTAATAACTATTGTAATCTGCATTCTTGTTTTATGTTTCTTTGCAGATTTTATGTGGCAGAGGTTCTCCTTGCTTTAGAGTATCTTCACATGCTTGGGATTATTTACAGAGACCTTAAGCCTGAGAATGTTTTGGTTAGAGAAGACGGTCACATAATGCTCTCGGATTTCGACCTCTCTCTTCGATGTGCTGTCTCCCCTACTCTTGTAAAATCTTCGAACTCAAACCAGGAATCGAAAAACTCGGTTGGATCACATTATTTTCATTTTAGACCATTGCACAGGGATTGAACCTGCGAACCCCTACTATTAGAGTATGCATCCCTCTAAAATCTTGGTCCCTGTGCAAGGTAACTATTAGAGTATGCATCCAACAACCAATCGAGTATGCATGCAGCAGATGATGAGCGGTTGAACAACAATCATGAAAATGGCAAGTCTCCACGCAATGAATAGGCCCATGACACAAGCTAGACCTACACTTGAGATGGTTTGCACAACAAGAGACACTCCATCACCAATTAAAGATTTCACCTGGAAACGTACAAGGCTGTATAGTTAGGCGAAGTCTTTAATCAAGTATCTTAGAATTTATTAAGTCAACCAATTATTTGTAGTTTAAAATGATTAATAACAAATTAAGAAAATGATTTCAAATTTTGAGATAACAAGTACTTACGTTTTTTTTAGTTTTGCAGTTTGTTTTGAGATCAGATAGATTTATATGGTTAAGGATCATGCAACTAGTTCACATACAAACCATGAATGTGAATCAACTTTTTCTCGTCTTGTTTTCACTTAATCAGGAGTATCACACTAAACATTACAAGAAGATGCTAACTCAAAAAGATCATAAAGAAGGAAAGGAAATGCAAGAAACATACCACAGTAGCATCCTTTTCTAATCTAGCACAAACAGTGCCACTGGAATTCTCATCTTGATCAAACCACCCAACTTCAAATGTCAGTACCTTTGAAAGCATCCTCTCTCTTATCCTCTTTGTTAAGTGCTCCCCCATGTAAGAAAAATTGTAATGCTGAATAATGTTAATTGCCATTGAAAACAATGAAAGCCCAAGGAAAATCAAATCATAAACCTTTGTCTTTTCTTTAATTTCGCCATGATCTGTGAGAAAAAATATTGATATCATTATCTCCAGTGTGAAAGCTGAAAGTGGTTGCACTGCACCAAGTAAAATTGCACCTAAGCATCCCGGGATAGCTTGTTTCCACTCTGGTAAAGTCAAGCCCAACAATCTCCTGAATGATGGTGCAGATGTCATTTTATCCCTCTGTTCATATCTCCAGCTAGTGGCACATGAGCTGATGCTGTAGAGTTGGCTGAACTTGTCCGAGAGAGCAAAGAAAGCCTACGACTGCTTGTAACATTGTTTTCCATGTTTGTTATATAAGCTGAGTTATTCATAGATAAATCTTTATTTCCTTTTTCTTGGATTTTTACTTGTTCTGTTTGTTGAAGTTGCACTAGCATGGGATAAAAGCCGTTTTCGTTGACCATTAATTCATCATGTGACCCAATTTTTATGACCAGGCCATCTTGGACAACAGCAATTAAATCTGCATGCCTAATGGTGGAAAGACGATGGGCGATGATGATGGTTGTACGTCCAACGAAGGCCTTGTCAAGAGCTTCTTGCACAACACGTTCAGATTCAGAGTCTAATGCACTTGTTGCCTCATCTAGTAGGAAGATTTTGGGTGCTTTAATCATGGCTCTTGCTATAGCAATTCGCTGTTTCTGTCCACCAGACATTTGAATCCCTCTTTCGCCAACCTGTTAACAGATAATGAAATTTACTAAGGCTTATAATAGATTGTTCCATTCAAAAGTTAACAGAAGTCAAAGGGACAATTTTTACTGTTTTATCTATAGATAGCCAACATCAAAATGAAATATTCTGCATTAAGTTTTTTAGCCAATGCTGAAGACCATTTTGTTCAGGAGCTTCATTGTACTGCATATTGTCATTTTGTTCCTTCGGATGTTATGCTCGTATAATTAAGTGAGTGCATTGTGGTGCATACGTTGATATAATCTAAAAAAATACAGAAGATAAGCTGTTAAACCTGGGTGTCATATCCTTGAGGCAACTGGGATATGAAGTTATGGGCATTGGAAGCTTTAGCAGCTTCTATAACCTCTTCCATTCCAGCATCCTCCTTGCCAAAAAGTATGTTCTCTTTAATGGTTGTTGCAAACAGTGTAGGCTCCTGACTAACCAACCCCATCTGTGACCTTAACCACTTGAGCGGCAGTTTATTAATTGAAACACCATCAATAAGTATGTCCCCTCCAAGTGGGTCATAAAACCTTTGCAACAATGAAATCACAGTTGATTTTCCTGATCCACTACTACCCACCAAAGCCACAGTCTTCCCTACAGGAACTTTTGAGACAAAAATTCTTGAAAATTATGCTCTCAGGCCGTGAAGGGTATGCAAACTCGACTTGCTTGAGTTCAACTTCTAAAATGTTATCCAATATTTCCCCTTCCATGTTGTCTAAATCTATTTTTGGTGTTCTTTTTATCACTTCATTTATATGCTCGGCAGCTGAACATTATTCAGATAAGGGTCTCAGGTTGGATAAACTATCACCAAGTCGTCTGCTCAATAAAAGGGAAAATAACATTAAAATATGAATAAAAACTATATATCAAATCAAAAAATGCTTTGTTGTAAATATCTAAAAGAGCATCTAGGTTAGGAATTTAAAGTTTTTAAGAGAATTTTAAGTTCAAAACTCTTACTGTCCACCAAGAGAAATGCAGGTGCCTACTATGAAAATAGTTCCACCCTGAGCTCCATGGTACATGACCATTCTGTTACCATAGTAAGTAATGAAAGCCCAAATAGCAAAAGTAATGTCATTGCTTCCGATGGCCAAGCCTTTAGCCAGTCCTTGCCTCAACCCTAAGTTCAAGGATCCTTGTAGAGCTTCAGAGAACTCAGTTGTGGTTTTCTTTTCACCAACAAAGGCATGTACTGTTCTTATAGAAGATATTGCCTGCTCTGCTATTGAGCTGGCCTTATTGTACTCCACCCTTATCTTCCTTTCAATATTTAGTAAAATTTTTCCATACATTAAACAAGGAACCACCAACAACAAAAGAAAAGGGAAAATCACAAGGGCTAATCTCCATAGTATCATAAAAGCTGCATGTAAGCTCCAATAAATGTAGCACCTATTGCTATTAAGCTTGGGACCTGACACATGATAAAACCATTTAATCAACTTACAAATTGAAGGGAAATAGTTTTTTTTTTAGTTGAACCAACCTTCTCACTGTTAACATCTTGAATTTTGAGACTGTCATTGGAAACACTTTTGACTACTTGAGCTGTAGATGTTACATTCAAATCGAAGTAGCCTATATCTTGTCTAAGAACAGCTTTCAAATACCTTGTTCTCATTCTTGTAGCTTGTCTTTCTCCAGTTCTTGTCCAACAAAACCCTTGTGAATTTAAAAAAAAAAAGGAATTGGAGAGCAAAATAAGAATTAATATATGGTTGGTTCCGTTTACTAAGAAAATGAAGCTGCAGAAGTTGTATTAGCTTCAAACTCACCTAGGAAAGACCCAACCCATCCCCCACATGCAGTCAAAACCACATATAGACCAACATGTCTACCATAGAAAACAAACCAAATGTATCTTATCAGATTATAAACAAATATAAAGTATGGTTATGTTATATTTTATATGCAGAAATATTGAATCTGAGAAACAGAAAAAAGAGAACTCTATTACTTGACTAAGTTTATAAGTAATAATGTACCTGGCGAACGTTGTGGGCGAGCATACGAGCAGCTGAAGCATAATTAGCTCCACCAACATTGTTAAACATACGGCCAGTCAAATATATTGTCAAGGGTGGAACAGCACCATCTGCGACAGCTCCGATGAAGCCTACACCCATCAACCACATGTCGACGCCGTCAGCATGCATGAAAATGGAGCCTATAGATCAATTTTTCTTCTTGTTAACTGCGGCTCCAACATCTTTGCTGCTCATTTTCTTATCTGCCATGGTGTTTCTTTTTTCTTCCTCCATTAGCTATACCAGTACATATTAAAAGGCAGCCATAGAGAGCAGATTGACAACCTGACAAATATACATACTGAATAAAATAAGGCAGGTGATAACCAAAGATCATTGACTTGTATATTATTTTCATTTGAAGTAATAAATTGTCTGTCATCACACGTAACATTTTTAATACAAGAAACTTGTCTAATTTCACATGACATTGAACTGATAACCTGCAACTTGTACCATTTTTGTTTTGTTTAATTATAGGATGGGGACATAACTTCGCCTAAGATTCGAACACTGTCTATGAAAACCCCGAAGATGGCAGATGGGCTTGCTATGAAATCATGTCCACTGACTGGCTTTGTTGCTCTCTGTTTCGGATATATTAATTCTTGCTCTATGTTTCTGCCTAAAACAATGCTCGAGAGGTGTATGATGATTATAAAGACAAAAAGTTAATTTCTTCACCACTTAGAAGAGAAGTAGAAAACATATGGTAGACATAAAACGTAGGCATTTATTATTGCATTTGAAAAATCAAAGCTCATATTACAGTGATTGTCCATCTCCCTTTCAGCATAGGGAAGAAAAAAAAAAGGAAAACCAGGGGAGAGAATATTGTAAACAAGTTAGGCCTTTCACCATCAAAATTTGGATGGTTTACTATAAATAAAAAGCCTAACCTAACCATTTTTAACTAGTCTTAGTTGATTGTGTGAGCAGTGTTGTTGTGGGGTCTCCTTTGGAGGTTAACCAATGAAAAGTAAGCTCCATTGGGTCCTTTAGCCAACAAATACTGATGGGTCCCTTCCTCCACAACCTTGCCTTTGTCCAACACTGCAATTTGGTCACAGTTTTGAATGGTGCTTAACCTATGAGCCACAACCACACTGGTTCTACCGACCATTACTCTCTCAAGTGCATATTGCACTGCTTTCTCTGATTGGCTGTCAAGGGCACTGGTTGCCTCGTCTAAGAGTAAAATTGCAGGGTTTGTCAGTATGGCCCTTGCTATTGCAATGCGTTGCTTTTGGCCACCAGATAGCTGAACTCCCCTTTCACCACACAATGTTTTATAGCCATCTTTTAACCCTGAAATGAAATCATGGGCATTGGCTGCCATGGCTGCCTCGATGATCTCTGCTTCATTTGTCTCATCAGATGCACCGTATGCAATGTTTTCTTTGATTGTACCGGCAAATAATGTGGGCTCTTGGCTAACAAGTGCAATGTGTTTCCTTAGTGACCTAAGGTGGTATGACCTTATATCTCTACCATCAATCTTCACTGCTCCCTCAAGAGGATCATAAAACCTCTCTATTAGTCCGATGATGGTTGACTTACCGGACCCACTTTGTCCTACCAATGCAGTTGATTTACCTGCTTCAATTTTCAGTGAGAAGCCACTAAAGATCATAACATCGGGTCGGGCAGGGTACGCAAAGTCTATGTCTTGAAGTTCAACATGACCTGTTATCTTTTCAGGTTTGTAACCATCAGGGTCTTCAGGCTCAATTCTCGTATATCGGTCCAATATTGCAAAGACTGATCCAACTGCATCTGATCCCTTCGCAAGGTCAGAAGTCATGCTTCCCGCATCGGCGATCACTCGGCCTGTGCTTACTAAGATCATGAAAGTCTCAAACAAGGCCTTTGCAGTGATGTAACCTTGAGACATAAGTTTACCACCATACCAAAAGTCTAATGCACAAGTACAAGTTGTTAGGCTTTGTGATGTGCCAAGGCCAATACCAGCAAACCATGCTTGGCGAATGCTCTCTTTTCGTGGCCCTTCTTGGGCTTTTTCGAGCATTTTCAGTATTCTATCTTGGGACGAGAAGGCAGTGATGGTTCGGAGGTTGGAAACTGCCTCTGCAGCCAGCTTGCTGCTTTCATCTTGGGCATTGATAGCCTTCTGAGACATGCTTTTAAGCAAGACACGTCTGGTGTAGAAACAAACAATGATGATTGGTTGGACCGCTATCATCACAAGCGCAAGCCTCCAAGCTATGACCAGCCCCAAGGTACAAGCAATGGTTACTGCTGAAATGGTTTGCACAATTAGTGCCATTCTGTCACCAACCAAAGATCTCACCTGCAACAACAATGCGAACAATCAGCAACCACAATCTAGTTCAATGATCGTATTTGCTTATTGCCTCCTTAATCCATAGAAGATAATTACAAAAATACATGCAGGATCATAATCAAAACCATCTTACTTTCCGACTATCAATGAAATAATCTAGATTACTGACCCTTCAAATCATCCAAAATCTGTCACAAGTTGGAAAACTCAACCTTATGAAAGCTTAGCAGATATTGGGTTTATGCAATTGGGGCAATATAGCAGACATGAACAGCTAAGACAATGCATAAACTTTCCATCTCTTTTCGACTTTTAACTGGGGATGGCATTGAAAATTTATTGCTTAAGAATAAGAAAATACATACCACATTGGCATCCTTGGCAAGTCTAGAACAGATAGCTCCACTTGAATTCTCTTCTTGGTCAAGCCATCCTATTTCAAAAGTGAGTATCTTCGAAAGCATCCGCTCTCGAATCCTCTTCGTCAAGTACTCTCCCATGTATGCAAAATTATAATGCTGACCAACATTAATAAGCAATGAAAACACCGACAACCCGAGAAAGCATAAGGCATAGATCTCAGTCTTTTCCTTGATCTCATGATGATCAGTCAAAAAATATACTGATAACATAGATCCTAGCGAGAATGCATAAACAGGTTGAACTGCACCAAATAGGATTGCACATAAACATCCCAAGATTGCTTGTTTCCATTCTGGTAAGTTCAAAGCCAACAATCTTCTAAAAGATGGGACTGGCAATTCTTGATCTTCCATCAGGGATTCTCTGGCTGGTGGAGCACGATTTTGAGAAAACGAATTGGCAGAGCTCGATCGACTAACCAATGAAAGTCTTCTACTACTTGTGTTGTTGATATCCATATTTGAGATTGAAGATGAAGCATAAGTAGTTAAAATTGAGTTAGCTTCTTCAGGGTTCTTTTCTTTCTCCGTTTGCTGAAGGTGGACTAACGAAGTGTAGTGACCATTTTCATTTTCTATCAACTCATCATGTGATCCGATTTCTATAACCTGACCATTTTGGACAACTGCTATGAGATCAGCATTGCGGATGGTGGAGAGGCGGTGGGCAATTATTATGGTGGTCCGACCGATGGCTGCTTGGTCTATTGCTTCTTGTACAACTCGTTCAGATTCCGAGTCTAGTGCACTTGTTGCCTCATCTAAGAGAAGAATCTGGGGTGCTTTTATAATTGCTCTTGCTATAGCAATTCTTTGCTTTTGTCCACCAGACATTTGAACCCCTCTTTCACCAACCTTTTCAAAGAAAAAACTTGACTATTTAGCATGTCCAAGCTCATTAAAAACAATGGTTTAAATATTTGATCACAAGAAAAAAAAAATGATATGAACTTGTAAAGGATGATCCAGAAATCTCTATCATGTTCTAGCTGTTAACAATGGTACGCAACAGATGCAAAGGATAAGAAGGGTGTTTGTTGGTGTGACCAGCTAAAGGGCAAGGAATAACCTGAGTGTCATATCCCTGTGGCAATTGGCATATGAAATTGCGGGCATTTGAGGCTTTGGCAGCTTCAATAATCTCTTCCATGCTAGCATCTTCCTTGCCAAAAAGTATGTTCTCCTTGATGGTTGTAGCAAAAAGTGCTGGCTCCTGACTCACCAAACCCATCTGTGACCTTAGCCACTTGACCTGCAACTTATCGATGGCGACCCCACCAAGGAGTATCTCTCCCCCTAGTGGGTCATAAAACCTTTGCAAGAGTGCTATGACTGTGGATTTCCCCGAGCCACTACCACCTACTAATGCCACAGTCTTTCCAGCTGGAATGGTGAGACAAAAATCTTTGAGAATCATGGTTTCAGGCCTTGATGGATATGCGAATTCAACATGCTTGAACTCCACTGATCCTGCAAAACTTTCCAAGATTTCACCTTCTAAATTTTCTGAATCAATCTCGGGAACCCTTTTTATCACCTCCATTATTCTTTCCCCTGCTGAACATGCTTCAGAGAAATACTTCAGGTTTGACAAACTAGCCCCCAATGACCTGCAATAAAAATCACATTAATTGTTTGAATTTGTTTCTTTTAGAAAGCATGAAATAATCCAAAAAAGAGGTTCACAGAAATTTACAGGCCTCCCATGGCAATGGCTGCACCAACAATGAAAACTGTCCCTCCTTTGGCACCATGGTACATGACCATCCTACTGCCGTAATAAGCCAAGAAAGACCAAGTTGCAAAAACCACCCCGTTGCTTCCAATTGCCAGACCTTTAGCCAAACCCTGTCTTAACCCCAACTTGACTGACCCTTGTAAAGCAGCTGAGAATTCTAGAATTGTCTTGCTTTCACCAACAAAGGCGTAAACTGTTCTTATAGAAGATATTGCTTGTTCTGCTATTATACCAGCTTTGTTATATTCTTCCCTTATCTTTCTAGCTATTCCTATCAATCCCCTTCCATACATTAAACCAGGAATCACCAAAAGAACGGCAAAAGGAAATCCTACTATTGCTAATCTCCATAGTACTATGAATGCTACAAGGTAGCACCCCACAAATATTGCAACATTCATCAGAAAATTCGGTACCTGCACAACATTAATTTACCATTAGCTTCATTTTTCTTTTTAGTCTATGTTGCTCGGACTCTTGTATTCGAATATGACATATCCAATGTTAACCGAGTCCATTAACATAGGCTTTAAACGAAGATATTAATTAAATTTGCAGATAAAAAGACCTTTTCACTAAGAACATCTTGGATTACTAAGCTGTCATTTGAAACACTAGTGATAACTTCAGCTGTGCTAGTGACATGCAAATCAAAGTATCCCACATCTTGTCTTAGGACAGCTTTCAAATATCTGGCTCTCATTCTTGTTGCTTGTCTTTCACCTGTTCTTGACCAACAAAAGCCCTCTGAAAAAAAAACAAAAATTAATGACAGATGAATCATATCTTCCATTTCTAACTCCAAATAAATTAGTCCTTGGGAAAACCAAAACATTGAATACAGAAAGAAAAAAGACATACCTAGAAAACAAGCAAGCCATGACCCACAGGCCAAATACAGAAGAGCCACCGAGTTCTGTCACCCATTAAAACCAAACCTATTAGCTTTCTGCTTGTGTCAAAGTGCCCTGTCAGGCCCGTTTGCATGCGTGTGTCTTTCAAAAAGAAAGAGAGACAAAATTAGAAAGAAAAACAATAGGTGACCTTGTTGATATTATGAACGAACTTGTCTGAAGTGAAAGCTGAAGCATCGCCCAGATTGTTCATTAACTCGCTGGTAACAAGCAAAACAAGAGGTGTACTGAAACCATCACCAACGGCTCCGATGAAGCCAAGAGTCATCAGCCACCAATCCACACCGTCGGCATGCATGAAAATGGACCTTATGGACGACCCATTTACTTTCTGGACTGCACCAGTTCTCAGCGTCTCCCTCTGATCATCATCCATTTATATATCTTGATTTTGAGAAACAAAACAAACCCCCCAAGATTCTTAGACCAACTAAGATAGCTGCAACCTGTTTTGTTTTGTTTCGTTTCAAACAGCTTCTTTTTTTTCGACTTTGCTTGCCTCAAAACAGTGTTGTCTCTCAAGGCAAGTGAGAAAGGAAACTAGTGGTGGGTTATGTTTTAGGCTAAGCAGCAATCGTGGGCAACGTCTTGTATATATATAGTCAGGGGTTTGGACAGGCGCCATAGTTCCTATCGCGCAAGGCTCTTGAGAGAGAGGACAACAAAATAAAGAACAGTTAAATAGTTATAAAAAATTATAAATTTAAATATATAATTATATGTATATATATAATAATTATCAAACTTTAAACATGTAAAAAGAATGAAAGTTTTTAAGTAAAAAATATTTAATTTTTAAATATTTATAAGTTAATTTTTTATTATTTAAGAAGATAATATAATAATATTTTTTATTAAAGTAATTTTTTTAAAAAAAATTATATTTCTTACATATTATAAATTAATAATCGTATTTTAAAAATAATAAGGACTCAAAATTTTTGAACCGCCCCTCTATATATATATATATATATGTATATATATATAGGGGTTCTTTGTGGGATAGTTCGAACCAGAAATGAATCGTGTTACCCACATGGCTACCATCCAATCAACAAATCAGTATGACACATAATTTATTTAAATTTTTGGCCATTTTTTCAATCTTTATCCTGGAATTCTGTGTGCGTGTTTATATTATATACAAGGTTATTATAGCAATTGATTTCATCCTCATTTTATTGCATGGAAAATATTGTGGGAAGAAGAGAAAATATTTGCATCATTGCATGAGAGTACCAATCACATCGACGAAGAAAATCGAAATGGCATCAACATTATTTCGTTTCGGTTTTTATTTATCATTTTGTACCGTAAACTTTTTTTTTGTTTTTTTCAAAAAAAAGTATAACTCATCTTGTTCATGGTTATTTTACTCGAACCGGTTGGGTTCCGACCCGACTCGTCTTGATCGGTCAGATTTTTGTAGAAAATCTATGTTCGGGTCAATTTTTATCGAGAGTAACTTCAGGTCGGGTTTGAGTTTATGTTGAAAATATTCGGCCAGGGACTAATAGTGTAGGTTAGTTTCTCATATATTTTTAGAGATATTCGCAATAATGCTCCTTCTTTATATTTTTTTACAATTTGGTCATTAAAATTTAATTTTTTATAATTACATCCCTAAAATTTAATTATTTTTGCAATTTAGTCCTAAAATTTAATTATTTTTAATAGATCAAGCCGGCTTCATGTTTAAGTATATAATTTCTGGGTCAAATTTTTAAAAGATGAGGTCGGTTCGGGTCTAGGGTATACATTTTCGAGTCAAGTTCGGGTGGGTCAAAAACTCGACTCGTGCCCATACCTATCTAATTCTGACTTTTTTAAGAAAAAAAATGGTGAATACATAAATATTTAAGGGAATGAAGTTTGTGAAAAAAATTGGGAATATATTATAATTTTTACTATAACGGTGAAGTCATTGGCAAACGATCATTCAATAGTAGGCCTGTAAACGAACCGAACAAATGAATGAACACGAACAACTAAACGAACATAATATCTTGTTTGTGTTCGTTTGTTAAGGAATGTAGCTTGTTCATGTTCGTTTATGTTCGTTCGTTAAAATGATAAACGAATACATATGAACTAGCATAAAAAGACATATGTGAATAAATTTAAACGAATATAAACGAACGTACATAAGTGAATAATTTTTTTAAAACATAATATTTTTGTTATGAAAAATAATAAATTTAAACATATAATATTTTTAAAACATATAAATGGACATATGTGAATAAATTTAAACGAACGGATTACCGAACGTTCACGAATGTAAATGAACGAACGAACCCTTTGTTCGTTTCGTTCGTGTTCGTTCATTTAATTAAACGAACATAAAATCGTGTTCATGTTCGTTCGTTTAATAAATAAACGAACTTCCCGTCGAGAGGTTCATGAATAGTTCACTGAACGTTTGGTTCATACAGCCCTATTCGGTCAGTTTCGATTCGGGTTATTTCATATTTTAATATATCCGGTTCAGTTTTAGTTTTGGTCTATGGTGATTCGATTTGGGTATCAAGTCGGTTTAGATCATTTCGGTCATGTCAAAATCAGGTCAATAGGAGATCGATCCGTTTCAGTTGGGTTTTCAGATCGGGACAATTTTTACACCCCCTATGGCTTTATAAAGCCAATATATATTGGCTTTTTGGTGAGTTGTGCAATAGTTCACATCTCATCTTTCTTTATTTCTTTTAATATTTTTCTTTATTTCAGGTTGCCTTCGGTTCTGGTGAAATTGGTTCGTGTCTATTTGGTTCGTTGAAAATCGGTTCGGGTCCATTTTAGTTCAACTAAAATCTGAGTCGGTTTCAGTTCGATTTATTCACGTTTTAGATCATCGTGTTCGGATTGATATCAGGTCGGGTCTCATGTCAAGTTTGTTAGGTCTAATGATGACTTTACCTCCAAGTCGACACCTTTAGGCAAAGTCGTCTATAGTTTATGTTAATTCAGATCAGATCCCGTGAGCTCCTATCAGCTATGGGAACTGGAAGAGGAGACCTGAAAAAAGATAATTTAAAAGTAATGGGGATGGAAGGGGAGACTTCTAAAACTGAGGGTGGAATTGATAAAAGAAAAATATGCGGATTTTATAAAATAAAATAAAAATGAACATATGCAATACATATCAAATACGTATGTTAGCATGGGCATGAGGGGTCGAGTGGCAACTACGACGAGAGTGTATCTTGTCTTCAACCACTTAAAGAATATATGTTTGAAATTTTATATTTAATCAATTACAAAAAACTAATATATGTCAATAATTTATAGAGTACGTTGTTAAAGATTTAGTTGACATCCTCTCATCTCTTCTAAGTTATGAGTTCAAAATCCATTAGAAGCAAAATCTTTCTTCCATTTTCTTAGGTAGAAATTACTCAAAAGTGAAGGGGTACTTTTGCCCATGAGTTGGACCCAAAAAATTAATTTTGTCCATCGCCCAAAAACGCATCAAATGTGGCCCTCAATCCTCGAAATTGATAAAATTAACCCTTTGACCGACGTTGACTGTTACAGTCCTAATGTGGCAGTTAACGATGATGATGTGGCGATATACGATACTAACGTGACGGTCCACGATGTTGATGTGGCACAGGAGAGATGAATTGATTATTTTAACCGAATTCGATGGCATAATTGATTTTTTTGTCAAATTGAGGGGCATAAATGATTTTAATTAAAAGCTCGATAACTTACTTAATATTTAAGTTAAAAATAAGAATTTAGAGAATTATTAAAATTTTAAAAATATTAAAACTGAATAATAATTTATTTAAATTTCAAGTTAATTGAATCGATTTATTTATTTTTTGAATAAAATTGAATAAATAATTTGGTTTTTCAAGTTGAACTTTTACAAATGAAATATATGAAAAATCGATTAACAAATTAGTGTAAATATCCTTTGGGTCCCTGGTAATTTTAAAAATAAACAAAGTGAGGACTCACATAAAAAATCAAATATTTTTCAATTTTTTTATAAAAATCCATAAAGTTAATATAAATAAATAAAATATTCAAAAAATTATTAAAAATAAAAATTATATACAATTTTAAAATGTATTATAAATTTTAAAATGATAAATTTTAAATATAAAAACTTAATAAAAATGTTTATAAAGTATTAAAAATTTAATATTTTTATCAAAAAATTCTTCGACTTCGTCAGTGTGAGTATTACCATTTGTTAAACAAATTATCAGTGAAATCAACCTTGTATTAGAATAACAATAAGACTACAATTTTCTTTTGCTTTTCTACATCAAATTGATGCTCATTAATAATTGATATAGAAAAATGAAAGAAAATTTTGATTTTATTATTACTCTAATATAAGAATATTTAAATTGAAAATATGTTCAAGAAACATTATTACGCTTAACATAACAAAAAACAGTCAAAGATTTTTTTAATAGTTTATAAATATTTTTAAATTTTGATTTTTTATATATATTTATAGCTTTTGATATTTTTAATTTTAATGTTTTTACTTGATTTTTTTAATTTATTACAATGTTTTTATTTTTTTAATATTTATGAATATTTAAATATTAATATTTTTATTTTTTTAGCTTAAAATGAAATTTCAATTAAAATCAGTTATGCCCCTAAATTTGGTATAAAAATCAATTATGTCCTCCAATTCGGTTAAAATAATCAAGTCAGCCCCCTCTACCACGTCATCAACATCGTAGACTACCATGTCAGCATCGTAGACCGCCACGATATCATCGTTAACTGCCACATCAACATTGTATCGGTCAAAGGGTCACTTAGGGATGTCAATAGGGCGAGTATTACGGGGATTTGCCCCACTTCACATTCAATTGGGCAGGGATGATTATAAATTTCGCGGCTTGTGGGACAGGGATGAAGATAAAAGTTAGGTTCGCCGTGGGTGGTGAGGAATACATGAATATGACTTTGTACCCACCCTATCCCCACCGGCCCCAACAGATCTTATTACATATTATTAAAAATATAATATCAGTTTAGATCATAGTCAAATTTAAGGTAATTTACATTGACTTGTCTTTGGATATTATTAAAAAGTTCAATATCTATATAATTGTGATTGATCAGATCAAATATAAAAATATTTTTTAAAATATCAGTTTGAATCATAGTCAAATTTAAGATAATTCATATTGACTTATCTTGGAATATTTATGAAATATGTCCATATATACATATAATATTTATATTTATTGGTTTCATCTTTACTATCGTCAGCTGTTAAGCCTTCTTTCTAAAGTTTGTTTTCTTCTCATCGATTCTCATCGATCCTCACTATATGTTGTTATTCTTCTACTTTTTTAATTTTATTTTCTTAATATTATATGTCATTTAGATTGTTATTTTTTTAGTTTTTTCTATATTGTTTATTTGTTACAGTAATTGAAATTTTATTTTACATGTTATTTGTGCTATTTCATGTCCTTTATAATATATTTTAGTATCTTTTTAGTTCAAGCTTTTGTGTTGTACAAAATTTAATTTTGTATATTATTTTTTTTAAATGATGACAACCGGATAACAAATATTTCTTACGTTTTATAACAAATTTAATTTATATTTATTTAAATAATATTTATAAATATATTACATGACTGGGTCATGGGGCGGGTAAAAAGGGTTGGTTATGGGTGGGGATGGTTTTAGTCTTGCGGGTTGCAGGGCAGTGATGGTTTTAGATTTTATATTTACAACGGGTCGTGGGCTAGGGGTGAAGATGAAAATTCTTGTCGAGGATGGGTGTGGGAAGAGTACCATTCGCACCCTCCCCCGCCTAATTGACATCCTCAGGGTCAATTTGATCGCTTTCGTTGACTGATGGGCCATATTATATGCGTTTTTCGGTGATGGGCGAAATTGATTTTTTAGGTCAAACTCATGGACAAAAATATCCCTTTAGCAAAAAAAAACTAATATCTAACTAACGTGGATGTGTTTATTTGCATTATCAACTCTCACATAGGTTGGATATATTTTTTTGAAGAGTTTTATATCAAATAAATGTCATCTTATACGTAACATTTTATAATTATAGAGACGAGTGACAATTTATTGAAATAACAAAACAAAGTGTTTTATATCAAATAACACTGAAAAAATGTTACTTATAATTGGATGTTGTTTACTAAATAAAATAGAGATGGAACATGAACAGAAAAGGAAAAAGATCGTGGTTGACTTTTGTTCCTTCTTTCATAGCGTCATTAGTGACGTTAACTACCTTATTTGAATGTGATACGTGAAAAAAAATTAATTTCTCAATTAATAATCTTAATCTTAATTTTAATTTCAATGTTAATGTTAAATTTGGAAGTTCGGTTGTATTCTTAGACGTTTCTATTCATACCTTGTTTGATAATAGGAGCTGAATTGAGCTTGTTAGTATAAATTTTAATTAATTAAAAAGCGGTATTAGTTTTAATAGTTTTAAATTTCTAGCCTAATAGTTTAGTTTTTTAAATGCACTTGATATTAGAAAATGAGAACTATTTGTTAGTATAAATTTTCGAGTTAATTGCACCACACATCCCTAAATTATGACCTTCATTTTAAATTGGTCCCTAAATTTTTAAAACATTTCAATTCTATTCTCTAACTATGACCTTCATTCTAAATTGGTCCCCAAACTTTTGAGCATTTCAGTTTCATCCTCAAACTATAACTCTCATTCTAAATTGGTCCTCAAACTTTTTGAACATTCTAATTTCATCATCAAATATCGTTTATATCACATCATATTATTATATAATACACATAAGTGTTTCATGACAATTAACAATTTTTGTAACGGTTTTATTAACAAAAGATATGATTAACATATATTGATAATTTAGGGATGAAATTAGAATGTTTAAAAATTTTGAGGACCAATTTAGAATGAGAGTCAAAGTTTAAGGATGAAATTGAAATGCTTAAAATTTTGGGGACCAATTTAGAATGAATGTCATAGTTTGAGAATAAAATTATAATACTTTAAAATTTAGGGACCTATTTAAAATGAATGTCATAGTTTAGGGGCGTGTGGTGCATTTAACTCTAAATTTTCTAATGGAAAAAATACGAAAAATTATAAAGTAGACAATCATATCACTTAATAGATAAGATAATACATTTAGCACACTTTATTTTTTATTTTTTTAAAAATATATTATCCTTTTGTTCAATATCTACTTGTATTTTAATTTTACATTTGACCAAGTTTCATGTACAATTTACAATTGAACCAAAAAATACATGAAATTTGGTCAAATGTATAATATGTCATTGTCTACTTATAAAAATATATACACAAATAATAAGTACTAGTTTTACATTTAACCGAATTTTATGTATATATTTTATATTAATCCCATTTTAAATTTGTTTTTAATAACTTTCAATTGAATATTAATCACTTTATACCATAATGCATGTAGGTTGGTTTTGATAATTCACATAGTAAATGAAAGATAAATGTTTAAACGAGGATCTAACTTTCTAAGGGTTGCTCCAAAATGGTCCAAGTTTAACACTCCAAATATGATTAAAAAGGACATTAACCTTCCAAAACAATAGAATAAAGATCTAACTTCTTCAAATTTGCTCAGATAAAGATCTAATATTTTTACAATACTTTTTCTTTCTAATTTACCGTTTCCATCATTAATTTCAGTAACATATAAACTTTTAGAAAATAGATATAATAACAAATTTAACTCTTTAATATTTTTTTTATCGCTTTAGCCTTTATCCAATATTTAAAAATTGATCAAAGTGTTGTTTTTAGACGGAAAATATTAATATATGGTTAAAATTTAACGATGCTTACATGACCCACATATATTTTAAAAAAATACACAAAAGTGTAAAAAATATTGTTATAAAAAATTATCCATTCCATAATAACGTATGTGAACTACCACGCGAGCTGTCATACCAGTGTTACTAAAATTTTTGCGGCCTAATCAACTTTTTCATCCAAAAAAATTAATTTACTAAAGGTTGAAGGCAAACATGATAAACAATTAGGGCCAAAGTAACAAAATAGATAAATGTCAGGGATAAATTTATTATTATGTTAAAAAATATCACATCATCAAATTTAATCAATTCAACAATTTCAATTTGAGCAAAATTGAAAACATCAGACCCTTACTTAATCGAGTCAAATGTTAGGCTCATGTTGAACAAATTTGAAATTTTTAGGCTGTTTTCTATTGTTTTGAAAGATTAAATACTTTGGCAATAACCAACAAAAGTTTATATCCTTATTTAAGTACTTGACCTAAGTAAAAATTAAATATATGTTACCGACAAGTGTTGGGTACAATGGCAAGATAAATTTAGGGACGGATCTTTTGAGGGACTAGTGGAGCTTTGACCCCTACAAATTTTTGAAAAATTCAAATTTCCCCTAAAATTTTTGAAAATTTTAATTTGGTCTCCTCAAAATTTTTAAAAATTTATATTAAGCTTCAAAATTTTGAATATTTTTAATTAAATTATCTTTAAAAATTAAAAAAATTGTTAAATCTCTAAAAAATTATTAAAAATCCCTCAAATTTTTTGAAAATTTTTGTTTAAGCCTTCATATTTTTTAAAATTTTAGTTAGCTTCCTCAAACTTTTACTTAAAGTTACGCCACTGGGCACATTGCTCTCCTAATGTGAGAACTCGGTTTCGAACTCTAAAGAAGACATTGTTGGGAGGGTGAGCCACAAATCCCGAGCATGAATCATCAAATGGGCATGAATCATAAAATGAATATGTACTATACCAAAAAATTAAATCCATATTTTAAGATCCATGTTTATATATAAGACTAAATTTTATAGTTTTTAATAGTCAAATAAATATCTTTTAATAGTCAAATTAAATATTTTAAAATCCATGTCTTTGCTCCCAAATAATATAATTTTGTATGAAATTATATGCTATAACGCATAAAATATAATTTTTTAACAATTTTTACAAGGGGAAATGGAAGGAAAACTTGCTCATAATGAGATTCGGACCCACAACTTAAGAAAGAGTTAATGATATTAATCGAGAGTTTTAACCATTTGTTCTAAAAATTGTTAAAAATATAGCCCTACTTTTTAATTTAATATATATATATCCTATATATAAAAATGCTATTCATATATTATGTTCCATGTTTTTCATAATTTTTTATGTTGATGATGTCGTCTCTTACCTCATAACTCGAAACGTGGCCTATTATCCCACCGATCACAATGTTATTTCCTCATATTTCCATCAATTCATAGCTTGTAAGTTATTCCAGAACTTTCTTTTTATTACATGGTTTTGCTAAGTTCAATTTCATTTATTGACGAAATTAATGTCGGGGATACACATACACATATTTCCTCAAAAAAAAAATACTACATATAAACATAATATAAGATTACGTAAGTACAGCTAAGTTCTCTCTCAAACTCAAAAAAAAACCTAGTTAGTTTTCTCCCAACAGAATTGTTTTGTTTTTTTATTTTATTTTGGTTGACGATCGACGACATCAATTTTAATATTAGTAGCTGGTCGTCAGTATTTAATTTTTTTTATATTTCGTTTTGATTTTTATTTTTTTAGTTTTTAATAAAATTCTATGAGTTTAATTTTTTACTTTTCACAAATCTTGTTGCACTTGTTTCTCTTTGCCTTTGTGGCATGTCTTTTCTCTATTTTTATAGTACGTCTCTGTCTTATGACACATCTTTGTCTTATGAAATGTTTTTTGGATACCTTTGCGGCCGCTTGATGCTCATGTACTAATGTTTCCATGACGTTTGTTCTTGATTTGGATTTGTCGGTGGTCTTGAATAGCCTGATCATCTTTTGTTGTTGTTTGCCGATATAATAATAACTGTGTAGCGGATCGAAGCCTATGGAACCGACGTAAAAGGTATTTATAGTTTCTATTAGGGATGTCATTTAGTTCATGTTTTGACAACTCCACAGGAGACTCTTTTTATAATGGACTTCAGAGATTTGTTGTGGTACAAAGAAGAAGTGTCTAATTTGGTCGAAATAGCTCTTTAATTTTCTTTTTAAATTTATTGTTTTTATTGATTTTTTAGATGTTTGAAACCATTAAAAAGTTATGTTGTTATTTTATTTGTTTATTAATAGAGTGCATGTTTTAAGTTTCAAAATATATATAATATGGTATAGAAATAAAATAGAACAAATGAACATTGAAAATTGGTAATGTCAATTTTTTAAGATAAAATATTCCAAGCCTGGGAATTTTGCAATTGGAATATATAATTATTTAAGAGCCGAACCTATTGTTTTCATCAATGTTCAACTAATTTTAAAATGGGTTGAATTTGATAATATGATTTTTTACTTATTAGTGAATATGAAAAATATACGTGCCAATTTTTTTTTTGAACATAATACATGCCAAATAACCTAATGTTAAGTTGGCATTTTTCGATGACATCTATGACTATCATATCTATAATATAATATCTATAGGCATGTCTATAAAGTATAATCTAAATGTACAAATTATAATATATAAATAAAAAATATGGATGTGAAAATTGTTTTGAGTCGGAGAAAAGATAAATGGTTATTCTTTGAATTTAAAAGTTGTCATAGTAGTTATTAATAAGGATTGTCCAAGTGATAAATAGTTTGACATCTCTTAAACAGGTTTCGAGTTTGAGATTTTGTATATGTAGAAAATTTTTGTTGGGAGATTCACCCACTAAAATCAGGTGTGTGACGCGGGCTAATCTGAATGAGTTGGGGTAAAGTCCTGGATAATCGAAAGGGTAACAAAAAAATTGTGATAGTAGTTAATAGGACAAAAATCTTCTGCCCCTTTTCGGTGTCCCTTTCTATGCCCAACACTAAAAACAGTAAAAAAAAATAAATTCTAAACTCAAACCCTAAATTCTAAATCATAAACCCTACACCCTAAAAAATATACCCTACTCCAAATTCTTTAAACCTTAACCTTAAACCGTAAATCTAATTTTTAGTGTGAACATAAATAGAGAAAAAAATGTAGAGAATTTATACTCGTAGTTAATAGAGGTCTAAAAATAAATGTTTAAAATTTTGGGTTCAAGGTTCATTTAGATCTTAACAAAAAAATGATAAAACTATAAATCAAAAAGAATGATATGTTTGTGTGATTTTAAAACTGTGATAATTCAAATTAAAATAAATTTTATTTTATTTAATATAAATTTATTTTTATTTTTATAATATAAAAATAAATATTCTATATTTCAAACAGTGAACATAACTTAAAATATTATATAGAAATCATAATTTTTAATTACTTGAAATTAACTTTTAAAATATTTATAAAAAGATTTTAAAATTTTATTAAAATATATAGGCTTAAATGAAAAATAAGTACCCAAAGTATACATCTTTTTAACTTTAAGTGCCTAAATTATTTTTTATAAAAATAGGTGCCTAAAATTTCAAAAGTTATAATTTTAGGTGTCTGACCATAAAAAAAATGTTATCCATTTAAAACATGACACATGATAGAAATATTAATTTTTTAATTATTTTGGAAAAAAACTTTAAAATTTATTTTTTAAATCATGAAAATTTTAAAAATATTCGAACCAGTCCCCAAATCCCTAAAAACAACAAATCTCCAAATTATCACTATTGCAGTCGCTGACCCCACCCGTTCGGTCTCCAGACTCAGTCGGCCATTTTCTCAAACTCGACGTCGACGGAAACCGGTGAACGGTGTGCCAATCGAATGATTATTTCACGTTCGATGTTCAATGTTCGACTGACACACCGTTCACCGATTTTCGACGACGACAAGTGGAGAAAATAGTCGGCTAGATCTGGCGACCGAAAGAGTGAGATCAAAGACGGCGACCGAAAGAGTGAGGCCGGAGACGACGGCAGCGATGAGAATTTGGGGTTTAGGATTTAGGAATTTGGAAATTGTTTTAGAAAATTTTAGAATTTCTAGATTTTTCGTAAAATTTTAAATTATTAAAAAAATTAATTTAAAGAAATTAAAAATGACACGTGCCGAATTTTGTGGTTAACGATTTTTTTAACGGTAGTTAATTATCATACACTTAAAATTATAACTTTTGAAACTTTAAACACCTATTTTTACAAAAAAAAATATTTTAAATACCTAAAGTTCAAAAAAATATACTTTAATCTCTTATTTTTCATTTAAGCCATATATATATATATCAAAACAGCATGAAACAAATAATTTTATCAAGATAACGCCTAAAATGAATCAAAATTGCTAACAAACACACGACAGAATGTGCTGTTAGACGGTACAAGACTAGCGTAACACATTTTAGAACATGATAGTTGACTTGAACAAAATATACAGGGGCAGAGCCTTATTGAAGCAAGTGGTGGCTTTAGCTCCCAAAATTTGGCAAATAAACATCTGGCCCCTTTAAAATATTTAAAAAAATTATTTTGATCCCCATAAAATTTGGTAAATAGATATTTGGCCCCTTAAAAATCTAAAAATTCTATTTTGGCCCCTTCAAAATTTTTAAAAATTGTTATTATTCTTTCATAAATTTTTTAAAAAGTTCTCATTAAGTCTCAATTTTTTTGAAAATTTTAGTTAAACCCCTAAAGTTTTATGAAAATTTACAATTAAATCCTTCAAAAATTTTGAAAATTTTAATATAGACTTCTAAAATTTAAAAAATTTAAATAGGCCCCTTCAATCTAAGTTTTCAAGATCTGCCACTGAAAATTTTAATATAGACTTCTAAAATTTAAAAAATTCATTATCAAAAACTATAACATTTCGGTCGCGTGGTAACATTTTAGGTTGCACCTTTTTTTAACCTTAAAAAGGCACCACCCCTAGACTCATTCAACTTTTCCTCCTCTTAACAAAAACCATGTTCAATTCCAAGACATTATGTAATTGTCAAGTACAACCAGTTAAATTAATTATGTTATTCAAATTCGGATAAGCGATGAAAATGTACAGATTTATAATTTGGGTATATTAAAAAGAATTGAACTTTCTCACAAATTTAAAAAATGATAACATTGGCTAGCAAAGCTGCTACAGATTTATGAATTTGTCCTCAATTTGTGAAGTTGATTAGGCATGTTGCTTTTATGACACAATCAGCACTTAAAAGATTATATTGTTTAAAAGAACTTGAGGTCCTTGAAGTAATGATAACAAATGTTGAGTAAATTTTTCATGTAACACAAATTCTATATATATTTATATGAGATGGGATTTACTTACTATTGATTAGTGTAAAATTTGTGTTAGTTTTACTTATTTTATAACTATGTATTTGATTAATAGTTTAACAATATTTTATCGAATTGAGTAATATAATTTTATTTTCCGTGCATGTAGAATTTTAAATCAATATATTTTTTTATGAAATTTTAAATCAATCTTATATCTTTATTATGTTAACGAAGAATATTAAGTTTTATCTATCTATCTATTAGACAACACAACATACAGGCCTTGTTTGATAAATAGCGGTTTGAGCTAAAATTATATGTTTGAGTAGAGATGGTCAAATTACCCAACCCCGAACCGACTCGATGTGCCCCAACCCGACCCGGTCGGGTTTTTAGTCTTGAATTTTGGGGATTGGGGCGAGACAGGTTCGAGTATATGCTAGAAATTCCCCGCCCCACCCCGGTATATATATATATATATCAACACTTTTATGATTGTTAAGCTAATTTTTTTGTTTGTGCTTATCGTAATTTTTTTTAGATGTTCAAGTTTTAACATATCCGATTCTGATGGTTAATGGTTCAATTTTATTCTTTTAAATATGTAATTTTTCATGTGGGTATTTTAAAATTGGTTTTTATTTTATTTTTATATAGGTTTAAAGTCTTTTGAAACTATATTTTGTGACCATGATGGTGGATTGACTTGATTTAATTTTTATCGTCGGCGGAAATTAAGATTTTTTTTTAAATTTTCAGGTCGGATTTAAGAGTTGGTACATCGGGGCGGGCGGGGCGGATAAACTAATATTTTAATTCAGGGCGTGGTGGGGTTGGGTTTATATGACAGGGCGGCCAAAAAATCAACCCGCCCTGCCCTGTGCCCATCCCTAGGTTTGAGGTAATATTAGTGGTTTGACCTGTCAAATATGCTAATTTGGATGTTTGGTGAATAACATATTGGAATAGCAGATTAGGGTGAAACTTCTAATTAAAAAAACGGCTAACAGAAGTTTTTTAAAATTAGAGATTTTAACATAAGAGTTACAAAGACTATTTTACCCTTAACAATTATAAAAAATATCCATATAACCTAAATTTAACATTTTCTATTTTAATTCTTCACCCTCACGTATTTACATTGTGACATTTGTAAACTAATATTATACGTTTATATTTGTATTTAAATTTAATAATTAATTAAATTGTATTAAAATAATTATATAAATAATAAATTAATATATAGATCATTCAGATATGATTAGTATTGTTATATTAAATAAATTATTTTTCATAATCTAATTAATATATAAAATATTGATAACTAATAAACTATTCAATCAAGTATCGAATATAACCATATCCTTATATGTCATTTCACTTGTTTAAATAATCAAACAGCTGTCAACTACCAGTTAATTTTACCAAACACTTTTATACAATCAGCTAATATAATTCGCTAGTCAAATTAGCTAATGCAATTAACTATCAGTTATCAGCTAGTGTAATCCGCTATCAGCTATCCGCTAATTGTCAAACAAGACTATAGTGTTTTTACATTGAATAAATAGTTATACATTTTAGACTTACTTAAAGTCGCCGTGCATAATTTGGGCAAGTTTGAAGAACGAAATCTTAATTTACGGTTAAAAAATGGTAAGTTTCAAAACTTGTTCAGAAAACTTAAAATGTTATATTTTTATAACATTTTAGGTTGGTTTTTGTAATTTTTTTGACAAGTTCCGAAACTTGTCGAAAAATCACCAACCTAAAAAAAATCAAGTTTTTTTACAAGTTTCAAAACTTGTCGAAAAAATCAGTCTAGAATATTATCAAAAAGTATAATATTTTAAGTTGTTTGAACAAATTTCGAAACTTGTCAATTTTTAGCCTTAAATTAGGATGTTGTACCGTGTAATTTACCTAAATCGAACATGAAATATGATAGTCGGATAACTAAATATTAATAGTTCAAAAGGTTACGGACGGCTGTATATATATATAAAGTTTCAACAAAGAAAAACTACAGTGGAGTATAGCTGTTTGCCTGTTATCGTTGTCTAAAGTTTCAACTATGAGAAATCTTTGTTGAAAGAACTTGAGGGATTTTTATGCTCCCTGAACGTGTAGTGAAAGATCTTGAGACTTTTCTCTTTTGTTGGATTTACAGGCAGTCTTAAGCATACTTGATCGATTTTATTGGTGTTATAAATCAATAACGTTAATGATATTTTACAATTTTACAAATTCCGATATTAAAAAAAAAACTAATCCAAATTTTAGTAACAACTGATTCAATAAAATCCAATTATCTTTCTTAGTTTAAAAAAATACCATTTTTTTTCATTTCTTATCAATAAGACATCATTATTTGTTAAAACCATTGGCAGATTGATTAGTTTTCCCCACCTTTTTTGTTCTCATAGCATATCTTGGTTGGTGGCAATTTTTTAGTTGGCATTACTCAGGAATCCCAATAGAAAACAGCACCACTCCATCAAATTCACCATCTTAATGTGCTTTTATAAAGTGGTTGTGATTAACAGTGTAAATGAGATGTTTATATTCAAAAGTTACTTAGGTTTGATATAAGAAGAAAATATTCGAATTATACTGTTTGATTATTATCGAATTGAGTTATTGAATGAATCGAATTCGAATGTATTAATACTTAAAGGAATGAAACAAATGTCATGTATAAGACATTTTTGGGGGAAAAAATGAGAGAAGTGGGAATCTTGGTTTGGTTCAGTCTAGGAAAGAACCCATTATTTGGTGGGTCATTGGGGCATGTTCCTACAAGAAAACTTTTTTCTTTTTCCCCCGGTAAGTCAAACTGTCTGAATGAATTATGGAGATGAATGTTTAAAGTAACATTATATAAGTTATACTTCCTATTTTGTTGTTCTAGAAACTGATGATCGCGGTGGTGGGGAATGGGAAAATGGTGGTTGCGATCTGATATCTTGAAAGCTATGCAATTTCCTGAAATAAAGCAAACGAGAAAAATAAAATATAAATGAAATCGCTGGGTTTTTTTCCCCCTGCAAATGGGAAAAGATTAGCCCAAAAGCTAAGGGAGCTGTTCTTACTTCTCACGGTTTTTCAGAATTGTGATAAAAAATTATAAATTACTAAAAAGGAAGAAGAAAAAAAAGCCGTCGTGTTGCTTTAGATTTTCTTCTCAATTCCTGAGTCTTGTCTTGTCCCTTTCTTTTGGTTGTAGTAAAGGACCCCGACCAGCACTTTTAATTGATTCACATTGGAGCATATATCATTTTTTAAAAAAGATTTCTTTCGGTACTAAGTAATTATATTAGATTCGATTACTTAGTGCTATAAACGAACTAAACGTTCAGTGAATCGTTTGATTGAAAGTTTGTTTATATTCGTTTATTTATTAAACGAACGAACATGAACAATATTTTATATTCGTTTAATTAAATGAACAAACAAGAACAAATGACATGTTCGTTCATTTACGTTCGTGAACGTTCGGTAATCCGTTCATTTATGTTTGTTCGTTTATGCTCGTTTAAATTTATTCACATATATACATTTGTATTTATTATTTTCCATAACAAAAATATTATATTAAAAAAATAAATTTATTCACATATGTTCGTTCGTTTATGTTCGTTTAAATTTATTCACATGTGTCATTTTATGTTCGTTTACGTTCGTTTATCATTTTAACGAACACGAACAAACTACATTCCTTAACAAACGGACACAAACAAGAAATTGTGTTCGTTTAGTTATTCGTGTTCGTTCATTTGTTCGGTTAAAATTAAACAAACGAACATGAACATACCTCGTTCGTGTTCGTTTGGTTCGTTTACAGACCTACGATTACTCAAAGTCAAGTCGAGTTAGATCACAAAGAAAAAGAAAATATTCAAATATACATATATATTCTTTCCATCTAAGCTTATGGAAGTTTTTAATGAGACATACAATTTAGGTTATTTCAATTAATAGAATTATACTGAGCAAAAAAATAGAAATTTTATTAAAAAAATATCGATTTTTTTCTCACTCGCATAGATACCATTTTTCGAAATTATTAAAAAACGATTTATTTGTGTAGCGTAATATTCGGGGTTAACATGTAACTGGCTCCGAAAACTATGCACTTTTTTATGAATTGGTATCTAAAGGTGAAAAGCATAAACTTTAAATCTACAGGTATATTACCTGATGGACTAATGCCATTATAATAAACTGTTGATTTGCCAACAATGCTATAATTTATAGTAAAGTTGGTGTAAATTGACACTAAAGATCAAGATTCAGATCTTAATAACCATTTTTCTTCCAAAAAAAATAATGAAGAAAGGCATATCGATGTGATGTGATTCTCAATATTAAATTATCACAAGTTAATAAATTGATTTTTTTAAATATCAACTTGTTTTTTTTAATGGTACTGTAGAATTGATTGATGAATTTATATATAAAACTAAAGTAATATATCATATCCGGTGACAACAAACCCGTACTACTTATTTGCAAAATTTCAAAAAGAAGAAATTCAAAACATTGTCATTTTATGTCATTTGTCAAACATCAAATAAGGTACGATTGGCGACCACCAATAATTGCAATTGCAGCACATCACTCTTGATTTGCAAGATCTGTTCTAATCTGTTGGTTTTCATTTTGGAAATGGCTCTTCGCTGAATCTCCTTTTTGTTGATTTATATATTTTCATTTTTTACTTGTGTTTCGCCTGTCTGTTTCACAATTTTAATAGATATTAATTCAATTGTGTCGGACGAAATCATGAAAAGATAATTTTTTATTAAATATTTAACACAGATACATTCTCGTGATTTTAAATTTAAAACATTGGTTAAACTGAATAACAATTGTGTCAGTTGATCCAGACATTAAGTGATATTCAGGGACACTGCTACATGTAAATGTATAATGGGAGGGGCTCTTGCTCCCCACGCGGGACTTTTTTTTTTTTTTGCTCTTTTATATTTTTTAAAAAATTAAAATAATTATAATTTATCCCACACATTTTAAAATGTATATTTTGCTCTTCCACTCTTAAATCATGACTCCATTTCTAATAACATTTGTATCATTTTCTTTCTGATCAAAAGTATTCTACATAGCACTTATTAGAATTGGTGCGAGGAAAGAAGGTGGCAATCCGCCTGTTGCGGTGTGCTTAGGTTGGGTTTTTTGAGTTTGATTTTTTAGATTCGAGTTAGTTTAGATTCAAATTATTTCAGTTTCGAACCTTTTTAGATTTAAATTTCTCTGGTTTCATGTTTATATTGGACTCGAGTCTTTTTTTAGATTGGATTTTTTCAAGTTCGATCTCCCTTCCCTCCCTATGTCCCGAGTTCAATACCCAACATGAGTATTTTTTTTTCCTTTCCCTTTTGTAGGTCGTAGGTATTGTTAAAAAAAATTTGTTTAAATTTGTAATATACCAATATCAATTATATTTATATTAAATTTATTTATCCAAATTAATAAAAGTTCAAGGAACTATTTTCCATTAGATAACGTAAAAGTATACTGATGAAATAATTAATAAATTAAATTAGAAAATACGTACTAATAGGGTGGCAACGGGACGGGAATGATTTTGCATTACTCACGATGTCCTCAACACTTGTGAGTACGGTTTTGCGGAATTTCTATTAAATGTTTCGAGAATTTTTTTTGTCTCCATAATCTCTCTGTGCGGATCTCCGCTGATTTTAAAGAATTCTTATGCCCAAAAAATTAAACAAAACTTACTATTTTACTTGTCAAAATAAATCTTAGAGATACCATGTAAAATTTTAGTCATTATTAAATCTTTATCATCTTTCATCTATTAAGATCCAACTTATACTTTACTCAAGATTTAATCACATCTAAATTAATTTGAGTCTCGAAACTACAATGCTTTATATCTCAATCCTTTATAGTAATTTACTGAAATAAGTTATAAACAATAAGCTTTCGAATAACCCATTCTTAATTCTTAAACAATAAACTTTGAAATGATCAGTTAATTATGATTCTAACCCGAGTTCAACGTAAACTGCTTTAAACGAATTGAATTTATGGATTTGTTTTCATGTTTGAACTTTGAAAGAAGTTAAACATGTATGTTGGTCTACCAAACATAATCTATGTACCTTAAATTAATAAAATATAAGGCCTCGATTTAATTAAAATAAAAATGATAGTCTCTTCTTGCTAAGTAAAACAATGAATATAATTTCTTTGTTTTGGGGATTCCTGTGGATATTTTTCGGGGATCCACATGAGGATTTATACATGTACGATTCAAGGATCCTCACGGTATGGATAGAGAAATCTTTGTCCTCATCCCCATTTGAGCTTTAAGAATAAATTTTTTTCATCCCTACTTGAGTTTCAGGGATAAAATTTCCCTATCCCATCAATTCAAATCCTCACTATTTTCGACTATTCCTTACCAGATTGCCGCCTACTAAACATTTTTAAGTTATAAACCTTCATGATAGTTTTATACATTTATCATATAAACTTGTAAATTTTAACAAATTATGTACATATTTGGTGCTATTTGTACATTGATCAAGATTTGTTATTTTCATTAGTTATTTGACTTACTTTTAGATTATATATTTTTTTCTTTTCTATTAAAAACCTATTTATGGTAGTTACTAGTTTTTATAATTTCTTTAATTTGTTTTATAGTAGTTGTGACCCGAGTAATTGACTGATAGTATACGAACATTTCTTATATTTCAATTATCTAAACTAAGAATTAAATTATTCAATGCAAACTCATTTATAAGAAGGACGGGTCTAGAGCGAGTGTCATACACCGCTGAACACCATTAACGTTATATACCGCAACACACAATTGCTTTTTTTAATAATTAATAAATAAATATTAAAAATTTATGAGACTCAATTTACAATTAATCATATTTCAAAATAAAATTTAAAAAATAAGTTTAATAATCCTTTCATCGTTCATCTTGAAATTGAAATGAACATTTATTATTTAAAAAACTTATTATCGTAATATCGTCCATATTTTTAAAGTTCTTATAGTGCTGCAAATGAAATCTGCAGCTGCGTCTTGTGCTTTTTGTTGGAAAGATTGTTATTGTGGAAAAAAAAAATTAATAATAAATTTATTTAGGTTAAAAAAACATCAGAACAAGTTGAGGACAGATAGCATGGGTTTTGCAAATCCAGATCTGAGATCTTCTATCACTGAAAAATTCCACAACAAACTTTGCTCGGCTCACTGAAAAACCCGATTTTAACCCGATTTTACTCTTCTTTTTCCACAAAACAACCTGGTAATACAAATACATCGATCATCATCATGGTTAGATTGCATTTAGTGTAGTGTAATTATATTAATAAACAATCTGGTAATACAATTCCACCGTTTCGGATTCAATGCATCGTTCATCTCAATCAAAACTCTTTATTTCTCGCTTGATTTTCAACAAGCGTAATCATATTCATAGACAGTAATAAGTTCCATTTATCTATCTATTGCAAATACAATATAAAAAATATTATTGTGAGGGACAGTCTCGCACCTCGAATATAGACCATAAAATTAACATGTATATTACTAAAAAAAATATTATCTAAGTCCCTAAAATCCGATAACGAAGATACTAATTTAATTGCAATCTCCATTTAAGGGAAAAAGAAGGAACAACATGATCAAATATATGATTAATTTCATTTGCAGCAATATAAAAACTTTGAAAATACAAACGATAATTAGTTTTTAAATAAAAATATTAATTTCAATCTCAGAGATGAAAGACGAAAGGAAACCCAAATTCTAACTCTGTTTTAAATTATGGTTAATTACATATCGAGTCCCGTAAAATTTTAATATTTATTCAAAAGTCATTAAAAATATTAATAGTATGTTGCGGTGTATAACGTTAATAGTGTTCAGCGATGTGCAACGCCCGTTTAAGAATTTTCCTTTATAAGAATTATAAGCTAAAATATGTTACAAGAATCAGAGGTTGAATTAATGTAAATGAAATGCAATGAAAAAAAACTAAAAAAAAGCAGCTACTAAATTCGGAATCTGGTTCGAATTGGTTCAAGTTTGAACTTTTTTAAGTTTAAATCATTTCAGATTAGGCTTTTTTGAGTTTGTTTTTTGGTCAAATCAGATTTAATAGGGTTTGAGCTCGAGTTTTTTCGAGTTTGAGTTCTTTTTGCCACCTCTAAGTTGAAATATAATCAAATACAAGATCTAGATAAAATTTAGGTTTAAATGTTAAAAAAAATCCCTAAAACTAATGAAAAATAAACTAAACCCCTAATCGAAACACCACCCAATTAAGCCCTTTCAATTATGAACTACAACAAAACGATTCTTTTCCCGTCGAAGCCCCTAACTAGCCGTTAAACCATGCTGTGACAACTGGCGTGGTGAAAATGATGATATGAATTGTTTTTCTAATATAAATCGGGCCTCGTTAAAAGATCCATTCATACCTAAACTTAATAAATTGTGTTCAAGCATTGAATGGAGAAAAAAAGTGCCCCTTCTTATTAATAACCCACTAGTACAAATTTATAATATCATAATATATCAAACTCTATATAATCGATACCCACCTAATGTCTAACTCAATTCTACTCTAATAAACTTTGTCCACCCAACTTAAAACTGCAGTAAAATCAGTATATAAGCCATACATTAAAATATTGCAAAACACAGACACGACACAATAACTAAAAACGACAAATGCAAAGCAAGTTAGCTACTACAAGACAGACACTCCTGCTTTTCAAGTCGAGATTTCTACACTAAAATGCCACTCCGCTGATCGCACAACATCTCTGTCGGGAACACTGTATTTCCCATTATAAATTAGCACCATAACAACCCAGTTTTATTACAGTATCTCTGCATCGAACCATAGCAGATTATACACCTTTTCGATCTCATTTTTCGCTAACATATCCACTTCCTCATTCAATTTTCTATCAAGCAACTCAACCTTCCAACCAAAAGGAGCACATAATTTTTAAGCCTCCATTATTTTCGCTTTAAACGGTATTGGGGCAACCTGCGGGGACATTAACCAATTGTAAGCAAGAGAGCTGTTCGTTACAATAACAATCTTCTAATTTGAGTTTTTCTTTACAAATCATACCAGCTTCTTTAATGGCCAAAATTTTGACTGAAGTAGCGTCCAAAACACTCACTGATCTCTAGAACTTTGCCAATACCTTGCCCTTATAATCCCGAAGCACTCCACTCCCCTTATCCCAGCCTCGCCAAAATTACCCATTGCCGCACCATCAACACTGAAAATAAACTTATCGACTGAAGGATACCTGCAATAATGAAAATCCTTCCTTACAACGTCCTGACTGTTCACAAGCTGAGGGTTAGCTAGAAAGTAACTTTCTGAAGAAAAAAAAATTGATCAGGCCAATTGCTTTGACACCATCTGAAAGTTCTCAACAGTGAAACTTCAAACAATTGATCTTCGCTTAAACATTTATTGTTGAAAACGGTATCGTTCCGACATAGCCAAATCGACCAACAAATACTGCAAAACGTCACACACCATTGGATGTTGTCTTCTATTAGGGTTTAATTGATTTTTTATTATTTTATGAGTGTCTTTTTACACTTAAAATTATTTAAAAAATACAAATCACAAAAATTATAGAAAACCATACAATAATTAAAAAAATTTATTTGAAATTTATAAAATTCATAAAATAATTACATAAATTTATTTTTTCTCAAATAAACATTATAATAATTATTCAAAATATGTAAATAACAAAATGTTATAAATATTAACAACTTAAAATAAAGAAATAAAAAATCAATTAAAGAGAGTAGATAACTAAAAAGATTTTCGTTAAAAGACACAATTGCTCCCAAATGTTTTTAACAATAGTTTACGAATTATATACATTATTTATCCGTTTCTATCTCTTGTGCCTTTCTTTCAAGAAATTATATTATGGGTCATTTTCGTCACGTCATCTATAAGACCAACCAATTAAATGCATCTATTTAATTAATTTTTTATCTCATATTTTTTACCAAGTAAATCTTCACTTGGTAAAAACTGATTTTAAATTTAATTTACAGTAAATATTAGTGAAGATTCACTTAGTAAAATGATGAGATGAAAAAAATTAATGAAATTGATGCATTTAATTGGTTGGTCTCATAAATGATGTGGCGGAAATGCCCCATGATATAATTTCTCGATGACAAGACAAAAATGATGTGGCTTATTTTATGAGAGGTTTTTCGATTTGAAGCTTATTTCATTTTTATTATTTTACGAGAGTTTTTTAGCATTTAAAATTATAAAAAATCAATAAAATTATATAAAAATAATAAGATAATTTTATAAACTTAATAAAATCATGAAAACTATTTAAAAATATAAAATATAATAAAATAAATTAAATTATAATTTATTAAAAATATATATTAACATTTTGAAATAAAAAATATGAAAAGTTATTTAAAATATAAAAGGTTAAAGAAATTATCAACTACTTGTCTACTTCAAATAAAGGAGAAATTATATCATGGGGCATTCCCGCCACATCATCTATGTGACCAACCAATTAAATACATCCATTTCATTAATGTTTTCATCTCATATTTTTACTAAGTGAATCTTCACTAATATTTACTGTAAATTAAATTTAAAATCAGTTTTTACCAAGTGGAGATTCACTTGGTAAAAAAGATGAGATGAAAAAATTAATTAAATAGATACATTTAATTGGTTGGTCTTATGGATAACGTTGCGGGAATGACCATTATATAATTTCTCCTGGTCATCGCTTAACCGACTGTTAATGAACTTTAACGGAAAATAACTCATTGATTACAATTCATAATTTTAGGAGGTCAATTTAATTACGCTAAAATTATAAAAATTCGAAATCTAATTAAATTGTGTTTAACTTTAAGTGAAATTAAGCATTTTAAACATGTTTTAATTCAAGTATATATTAAATTTGAGATGAATTCATTAATTTTTTCATTTAAAATTGAAACTCCTTTTTCTATTTAAAATATCAAAAAAAATTGCAAAACTTTTTAACCTTTGACTTAATTATTTTAAATATTTTAATTAATTAAATATCACTAAAATAAATTTTAAAAATACTTTTATTTTTACCTGAAAAAATCATCAGCAGACGTTTAAATAAAAATAGTAAAAGAAATAGTGATGCCCATGGGGATTGATAGAGCATTAATTTTTTGTGGGTTGCTAGAGATGAAAATACTCTGATGGTTTAATAGTGGATATGTAATAGCTACTGGAGGGTTCTGTATATGATAGCTACTGGTGATATTATAAATAAATAACAGGGCACTCTTTTCCTTTGACACCATACGATTTTATGGCCGTTAAGAAATTTTTAACGAGGTTTATTTCTTTTCAAAAAAAATATGCGCATGTAACAATACTAATCAAAATTTTGGAGAGTATTGTCTAGCCATTTTTACGAATTTAAAATCCAAATTAGTACTTATTTAGTGTGTTTTGATCTTTCTAATCATTCACTTATTTTTTTTTCATTTCCCGTTTGTTTAATAATATATGGAAACTATATGAGATCGCATTAATTGAGGATACATGAAATTGATTAAAAATTAAAACATAGAAATAAAGTGAAAGGGAAAAATCATCTCAAAATTAATATGTAAAATTGAATTAAAATTAAGTATAAATATTTAACATGATTTGCATAATATATTATTAAAATAAAAAATAAAATAAATATTATTCACGGCGTCTAAAAAAATCAAACGTACATATATTATTTTTTAAAAATATGTTTAATGTATACTTATATTAAAATATAATACGTTTATAATTCAATTAATAATAATTACAATATACTATACTTAATTAGGTTTTTATTATTGAAAATAAAAGAATAAATAAAATATTAAATAAATAATAAGAGTAAATTGATCATAAATAAACTGTAGGTGAATATTTTCAAACTACAAAGATAAGTGTATCTTATATCAAATTTAGAGAGAAATGTCTTTTACTATATATCGTCTGTCTTTTTTGGTGCATTGTTCATACTTTATTAAAAAAATTAAGTTTAGGATATGGCTTAAGAATATTAAGTGTACAGTATATTTTTAAGATTTATGATTTAAAATTTAATTTTTTAGGTGTTAAAACATAGAAAAAAACGTCAAAAAAGGCAGAAAATTGTTCTCCTCTCATTAACTTAATGATCTAAACATCAAAAAGTCTTTACCTCTTAAAAAACATTTTTTCTGAAATTGTTATGTGATTTTTTGGTATACTATTTCAATCTCGAAAAAAAAAGAAAGAGAAAAAGTAAAAATTCTAAATTCACGGATGCCATCTCAGATCCAAATTCGATATGACAATAAAGTTATATTCTCACTAAACATTGCATCTGTGCCATAATAGTCGGTTCCTGAAACTCAAAACTCCAGTCTCCAGCCTAAAGATTAAAGATGCTTTTCTGGACGTGCAATTTTGGATCCTCAAATCTCTATAAAGACAACATATATTCTCAAGAACATTAAATTTTATTTCGTAAAAGCTGATGATGATTTAATTTATGATGATATATAATATAGAAATATACACACTTGTTTATATGCAAAGCTTTACCAGAAAAGATTTAGACTGATTGAACTGCAACTACAAGCTGTAGGCTCATTTCATCACAAATATAAAAGTTGGTGGAATTCAATGTATTTTTTCATTTAAAATCCAATTCAAACTTTAGTAGTGGAAGAGCAATGTCTTCACAACTTTTGCCTCTTACTGTCACTAATGAATCATGAATATTCCCTTCTCCATTGAAATTCTACAAAGATTTTCTCATTTCTTCTCCTTTTAATAATAATTTTGCATTATGAGAAAAGAGATCATGACCCTATCTTTCCCCACTGGATCCACCCAGGGATGAATGGGGTAAGTTTTAAATCCCCATATAGTTTAAGTATTTTTTATTGACTACGATTTTGTGCTCCTAAAATTTTATAATTAGAATCGTCTAACTTATGTCACAAGACATATGACAAGGGTGTTATATTAGGTGATTATAATGTTTTTTCCAAGTAAATTCTCTTAAATGAAGTTATGTATTAAAGTAAAATTCAAATAGTTACCCATTATAATACCCTTATCCTATGCCTTGTGGCATCAAAACCCTTTATAATTTTAATTTTATACCCTAAATTTTACCACTAATTTTATTAAGTATAAAAGTTGACATGGGAATACAATATTGTCGGTTTTCAAATAGTTACCCATTATAATTTTACCCTAAATTTAAATAGCGACGGTAATACAATATTGTACCATGATTACACATTGTTTGGAATGATATAACATGAAAATTGGTTTTCATTTTTCTGGTATATGTCTTATGGTCGCCAAATTTACTAACACCAGATTGTTCTCACTAATGAAAACTCAGATAAATGTCAACTGAGGTATGCCATGATCACCGCAAGAGCTGTTTGGGATGGAAGAAAACCGAGGGAAAAGGGTGGGATTTAAAAAGAAAAAAAATCAACACAATGTGATATTGCACTAGAACAGCTCAAGTCACCATCTTCCATCATTTTCTCCACAAACTGAAAATAAATAAATAAAGTTTGATCGAGACACAAAGTTTTAGGCCCAAAGAAAATAAGGAAAGAAAAAGGCTCCCTCCAAGTGGTGTTTGTCGGGTTCCCAGGTGTTCCGGGTGGATCGAGTTGTCCAAAAATCCTAAAAAAGTCTCATGGAAGTTGATTTTCTTAGTATGTGACTAACAAGTTCATTCCGTTTTGATCATCAAGAATGGAAACCCGATGCATGATTTTTCGTAGCATATAATGAGATTGCTGAAAAGGGTTATGATGAATTATGAGGAATGTGATGAGGATACAACTTTGGTGTTTGTGCTTCACATGGGTGCTTTTCAAGCATGCTTAACTATGCCCACACTCTGTATGACTCAAATTCACTAGCTATTTCTATTATTCGAATTATAAGTGAGAATATTAATTAATGTACGATTTTAACACAAGTGTTTTTGTGATCTACAATTATATTGGCGGATCTTGTAAAATTACCCGAACTCGGCCCGATGCGCTCCATCCCGTCCTATCCGAGTCTTTTTCTTCTTGAATTTCGGGTTTTCAAAAGAATTGAGTCGGGCGGGTAGGTTTATGATAGAAATTTATCCCCCGATATATATATATATATTTAATATTTTTATTAATTTTTTTGGGGTAGATCAGGTTTAGTCACGTGTGTTAAAATTCCAGGCTCGAGTTGTGGTTAGGTTATGCTTTTATTATGTAGGGTCGAGTATAAAAAATATATTAAACTCGGGGTGGGGCGGGTTGAAACTTTTAAATTTCAGGTCTGAGCGGCCAAAAATCCGTCCTGTCTCGGTGTCATCCCTACTTGACAACATAGTTTAGGGTCTTAATTAAAATTTTCAAAAAAAAAACATAGAGTTGCAGTTAAAATTAAAAAAAAATCGAAGGGCTTAATTTAAATTTTTCAAAAAAGCTTGGGGTCTAATTAAAAGTTTCAAAACTTTAGAGATATAATGTAAACTTTTAAAATTTTTAAGAGAGGACTTAATTAAAAATATATAAAATTTGAAATATAATAATAATTTATAAAATTTTTAAAGAGAAAATTAATTTTTTAAAATTTGAAAGGACTAAATATTAATTTTGCAAAAATTTAGGTGTGATAGGTCTTCCTGTGATTCCATTACTGCCCACCCTGTACAATTAGTAGTGATCTAGTGTTTAGGATTTCACTTCCCCTCTTCTATATCTCTGGTTCAATACTCGATTTAATACAAAAATAGAAACAACAACCCAGTTAAGTAAAACAGAGACAAATTCATAACAGAAAGGTAATTTATTAAGAAAGTTAAAAAGTATTTTTAAAAACTCCATGCCAACATTAAACTAAATGACTTAGTATACAGTCACAAGTTAATACACAAAAACCAAAGGGTAAACTACATTATTAATCATTGAACTTTATGTTGTGTATTGATCGAGTTATTAAACTTTAAAATGCTACAATTTTGGCATTAAAATTTAGTTTTCGTATCGATTTGATCATTAAATTGTTAAATCGTTAATGGTGTGCATGTTTCTTCTCCATTTTCTGTAGGAAATTGTCAAGTCCTTTGATCTTCGTTGTCAGTCAATCGTCCCTGAGCACAATTGGTACTAAAACATTCGTATTCAACTCCTCTTTCTTCTTGTATTGGTTTTCTATGAAATCCAGTCGAAATTGATGCGGATCCATATAAAGGTTCAATGTTCTAATGCTCGGATCTCCGACGATGATCGTCTGATGAGATTAATTTTGAGGTATGTTGTTCGTCTTCTTGAAAGAATGTTTTTTACCATTCGAAATTTCGAACAAACACTACAAAACTCCTTAAAATCTGAGAAATCCCTAAGCCCTCCTGGTTGATTTTTATGTTTAGTTTTGTGAGTTTTAAAGAGGTTATGAAAAAATTTAAACTGATAAAGTGATAAAGAATGATGAGATGAGTTCATCGGTGTCTATGGTGGCTGCAAAAGACGTAAAAGAATGGTGGTTTCCAACGACCGATTAGAAATGGACGGGAAAAAAATCATATTTTTGATGAAGAGGATGATGAGGTGGAATAAAATTGGCTTCCACATCAGCACCAAACTATCATGTTACCGATTGTTAACGATTTAGCGATCCAACGATCAAATCCATACAAAAATTAAAGTTTAGTGCTAAAATTGAAGGATTTTTTAATAGTCTAAAGTTGATTGTAAGATGGTATCTGTTCATAGATAATCTTAACTTTTTTACAATGTATACACATTCCAGACATTGCAATTGAAGTATTTTAAAGTTTAGTCACCAAATTGATATATATATTTTAAAGTTTAGGGGTTCAGGTAATGTATCGAAGGCGTAGGTAGTATCCAAATACCCCACATTTGAATATGCATATGAGTCGTGATGTGCTCCATTATTTTTATGTACTTGTTAAGAGGTAGCAACTAGTATAAGAGTTCGACTAAATTTGTGATTCTTATATTATGAGTCATGTTGAATTCTTTAATAATCCGTGCATTTCTTATGCCTAACATGCTCGCGTTTGAAATTATTTTTTTCCATGTGCAGGTCATTAGATTTTGTGTGTGAATTTAGGAATCGATATCTTCTAAGGAGTTCCAATAACAGTTGATCCAGAGTGCAATATTTATTTACTTTTAGAGAATTTGTATACCGTTGGATCCTTTTTTAGTGATTTAAGTCCGTAAACTCGTATCATATGTAGTTGAAATAAGCGGATTTCGCCAAAGAAAGAAAAAAATAATATATCCGAAGCATGCACAAGATATTGTCCTTAAGATATTTCATAATAGTGCATACTCTTCAGGATTCAATAGACTATTTTGCGATGCAGGAAACATAAAGAGCAAGACTATGAATGGTTGAGGTTGAGGTTGAGGTTGAGGTTGAGGTTGTCTCGGATTTTTCGAAAAATTATCATTCAATCGTTGAAAAGGATATTTTTCCAAATAAGTTATTTTGACTGATTGAAAATCACTATTAAATTAAACAAATTAAAAATGAATCGTATTTCGAATTCATGCACAGAGAAAAATCGACCGATTTTAACTGAATTGAGATTCTTAGCCAAACTCCATACGTGCGAGACCACCACGTAAATTTTCTCTTACAAGCCTAATAACAACTCTTTATATAAACAAAAATATATTTAAACAAAAAAATAATTCTTTTTAAAGGGAGATGTAATATTATTTGAAATATACAAAGTATTTTTTTACAGCAACCTACACTTTTAAACCGGTTAAACTTTGAAGCTCCAAATTTATATAACCGCTTTACATTTTTATTTATGTTTTCAATTTATTGGAATTATAAAACTTCTTCGGTCTAATAAAATAATTTCAAAATTAAATTTATAAATTGTTTCGGTGATAAGATGTGACTCGTAGACCCGTTAAATTTTTCGGGTCATATTTTAAGTGTTAGAGAACTAACATAGTTTTTTCTTTCTTAATTTTTCTATACAAGAAGAAACCATATGGGAATAAAAAGGTAATGGATGAAAATTTAATCTAAATCGGATAGATTTTTTTATTAACAATGACATCTGGATTTTATTAAACACCATAAAAGATATTATAAATACAATGTATCAAAAAGAGAGAAAAAAAGGATTAGTCCACTAAAAATCTCATCCAAATGTGCAAATAAAAACAAACACTTTCATAGAGATTAACATACCATCAAAACCTAAAAACAGAGGCGAAGCCACATGGGGGCTAGTAGGGGCCTGGCCTCTGCAGCCCACCCCTACGGTCCATTGTATTTTTTATTTGGCCCCCCAGAGAATTTCAAATTATAATTTATTTTACTTATTTAAATATCATAAAATAGTTATTGTCTTAGTGGTGAAATGTGTAAGAGAATTTATGATTGTTCTACTTGAAGGTAGTAGATCCAATCTTATTGGTGGCACTTTTGGTTTTTATTTGTTTTTATTCTTAAGCCCCTTAAGTTTCAATTTCTGGCTTTGCCCTTTTCTAAAAACCTTCATGAATCTTATTGTCTTTAGCCAAATGAGACGCTTTACGAGATGAAAAGGAGTGGTGAGCAAACCAAACTATCAGACAGATCGCTCTGCTATACAATTCTGACTACATCGGCTAACAAACCATCAAACGAGTGGAAAATAATATTTTCTATGACCACCGACAGAATCAAATTAGAAAGCTAGCGCTGTGAGGATCTTTATATGAGCACCAAACGACAACTAAGGTATGATAAAATCTGTGCCAAACGATAGATAAAACGAATCACAAAACCAATAAAAAACGTGCCACAAAGGCAGTACAAATGCGTGCCACAAGAGAAGAGATTCTTAATAAAATTGAGAAAATAAAACATGAAAGAGCAAAAAAAACATCAGTGACCGACAACCAATACTAAGACTAATTGACAACTATCAACCAAGTAACCAAAAGAAAGAAAAACCTTCGATGCAAAGATTTTGGGAGGAGAAAAAAATTAGATATTTTCTAAAGATGATGAAATTTTTAACCCACTTATGCCGTTAAATAGGATAGATTTTGATCCAACTTGATCATACGAGGATGTATTAAAAAATTAAGAATTTAAAATTTATTAATTGATCGAGTGATCAAGAATATTTATATTGTCAAATATTGTATGCGTTTAAATTCTTTGAGAATATAAATTCCTTTATACTTGATTTAAAAAGTTAAGGGTTTGGGAGGGTGAGTTTTCTATTAAAATTTCAAATTTAGCCAAGTTTAGATTAAATCCGCACTATTATGCCCTAGAAATTTACCAAAATATCTCACTTGATTTTACAGTTACTTTTACGTAAATTAGATTTAAAAAATCTAATAAGACTTAATAATATTTCAATTTTTTATATATTTTAATTAAGGGTAAAACTTTTATACACGGACTGTGTAAAATTAATTTTACACAAGCATATGTATTTACACTATAAAAACCCAAATCCTAAATTTCTAACCCTAACCCTTAAACCCTATACCCTAAACCTTAAACCCTATACACTAAATTCTAAACACTAAACTTAAATTCTAAACCCTACAACCTAAACCCCTAAACCTTAAACCCTAAATTAAAACTCTAACCCTAAAACTAAAAAGCATGTGTAAACTAAAGTTTACACGACTTGTGCATCAAACTTTTTTCCTTTAATTAAACACTTTTATTTTTATAAAATTTTGTAGTATATTTTGTTAATCTTGTAAAAAATAATATACTATAAATATAATAATATTTTAAACGCATTAGAATCAAGAGATTTTTTAAAATCAGATTCATATGTTAAAATTTTAATTAAATTCAAATTCAGGACACAATTTATGCAAAAAGACATGTAAATCAGGTGAGATGAGCAAAAGTGGCCCATATCATCCCATTGTCATCCTTAATAATGGAGTTGTGTATATGATATTTAAATTTAATATGTTAAATACAATCCCTTAAAGTTGGTTGAATGAATCAAATTAAGAGGAATAATAATTTTAATATTTAAATATTAAAACTGAGTCAAGTGTTGATTAAGTAATATTTTTTTTAATATTAAAAAAGTAAAATTTTAAATAAAATAAAAAATATTAAGTTTTTATTTTTTAAATATTTGTTTTATCTTGTGAACTCTCTTTCAAAACCTAAAATTAACACTATGATCAATAAAATATATTTTTTCATAAGTTTACCTTCATTTTGAGCTTTGGGCTAAATTGTCGAGCTTTCTATATTCTAGCGTAATTTTAACCTAATGTAAGCCCAAGATTTCAGCCTCAAATAGATACCCAACCCAATCCTGATTTTCAATTAATTATTTTTAAATTGATCTTATAGCTTTATAAAACGTTTTTCCTGTACAAAAAGCTCTTCATTTCTTCAAATTTCTTTAAACCAGGAAGCAAAAGCAAAAGCAAAAATGGCGGGAACTGATCCACAAAAAAACCTCCTCTCGCTAATCTGAGATTACGCGTCTCAGAAATCTCAAGGAGGTAATCATTTCCCTTTCTATATAACATATATGCTTCTGTTTGTTTCTCGAGAAATTGGTGGAAATCAAATGAGAACAAAATTGAAGTTTCCAGTCGAATTGAAGCTTTTCTTCCCTCTAATATTTTCTGTCCAAAGTAAAATGAGATTTTTTTTTCTTGACATCTTTGGAGTTTGACACGTATAGAAAGAAGAGTCGCTGGCTTGAAGAAGCTAATCGAAGAGCTACGGTCAGAGCTTGAAGCAGTGAATTCCGAGCTTGAAGAGGCGAAGTGTTTGAAAGAAACAACCGAGCAAGAGCGTAAAGGCTTCGAAGTTGAATTAGCTTTGAACGAAGCTTCGGTTCAAGCCCTAGAGGTTCGTTGTTTTCCGCTTTATTTTTAAACTTCTAACTAATTTATTTTAAAACTTTCCATTTTGTTTTCCATATTATTTGCAGGCCAGGATTGCTTTGATTCAAGATGAAATATCCACTACTGGATCTGAAATAGATGACCTTAAGGTACTAAAACGACTTTGTTATTGCGATTTGTTATATCTGAATTAAAATTCTACACGTAACTAAATAAATATGTGCTTGTAAATTTTTCATGGGATATATGAAGCATAAAGAGGCAACATCAAGGTAAGGAGATCATCTTCTTTCTTTCCTTTTTAATTTTTATTCCTCTAAAGAAGAATTGCTGATTTTATTTCTTGTTATTCTGTACAGAGATGAGTTTATTAGTCAAATGTTTGAGTTCAATACTAAGATAAGGTTTGGTGTAAATCATCTGAATCCTTTCATAATCTTATGATATATTCTTCTCTTCATAGATATGCTGTATTTATGATCTAGCTGTTCCATGAATGGATTTTGAGTAATTATGATTTGTGAATGTATTTCTTTCTTACCATGGACCAGTATGTAGCTGTAGGTTTGATTGCCTTTTTTGGTTGAGGTAAGAAAGCCACTGTGCTCATAAAATAGTTTTATTCTTACATCTGGTATGGAAAAATGATTAATGGAGTCCTGAAACAAGGATGGGGAGCGCCTAATAAAAAAAATATTAGTTGGAGAACTTAGAGCATTCTTATTATTAAATTGTTTCATTCTTTCCACCAATATTCAAGGATCTATGATTTGCTGTGAATCTGGGATTTTAGTGTTTTTCAATATGCACCCTTGTTGCTTACTCCTTAAAGATAGTTTATTTATGAGATGCTGCACACTTGTTACTCAGGAATTTCCAAGAGACAATGGCTTCTGGTTTGGAGAACAAGAATATTGTTGGCAATGCAACAGGTTATAGCCTTTAATTGTAGTCATATTGTCGCCCCCCCCCTCCACCAGTTTTTCGGACTAACTTAAAATGTTTTCCTTCTGCATTGTTTTCCGTCTATACGGATCTTATTAAGGGCATCAGATTTGTTTTACCTACTTTTAATAAAAAAAATCATATTACTTCATGTCTATGTGGTTTCAACTTGAACAGTTTGATCTTCCCTCTATCATGATAAGTTTTTATGTTTGTTAGACAAAACTATAACTTTATGAATTATGCTTGTTATTGCATTACCTATCTCAAGTTAATATCCAAAATCTTGTTTTCTACTAATAGTTTATCACAAATACCTCTGGCTTTCTTAAGGCAGTTAGGTTAAGCTTAAGCAAAATTTAGTGAAAGCTGTGTCAAACAATTACCACTATGGATTGGTCATCAGCGCAATTCACAAATAACATAGGGGCCATGTTTTAGTTATAAAATTATCGTGTAAAGAGAAAACTACATGTGTTCATTTTGGAATTGCTACAAAGCGAGTAGTGTCTCAAATTCTAACGGATATCTCCAAATTCTGACCTCTCCGTCACTCTTTCCTAGGTATGAAAAACCGAAGAAATGTTTACTCTTGTTTTTTTTCTCTCTTTCAGAAGAGGATTGTAAATTCGTAAAGGAGGTCACTAAAGTTGCTTCAAGAACTATAGAGGATCAGCTTGCCCAAGTTGTTTCTCAGATAGCTAAAGAGGAGGATGAATACCTTGCGGAACAGAATACCCAAAAGCAGGTAACTAGTCTTCTGTTGACTACAAATATCACTAATAAGATACACTATCAAATGTTTAGATGTTCTTAACTTAGTTTCTTAAATTATGTGAGTCTTAACTAAAGATCTGTCAAAGTTTTACTAGAAAGTAATCTGAGAATGATCAAATGGTCTGAAAACTATGCAGCTTCAGCTGGACTTGATTGTCATTGAAAGGAAGGTGTGTCTGATGGATGTAATGATGCGACAAACAAAAGCACTAGAGGACTTGACAAGATATCCTTATCAATACGCATTGAAGTGTCATAAATTAAACATAAAGTCTTAATAAAAATGAAGTATTGAAGTGAAAGAGAAAATATCATGTGCATGTTATGCTAATAGATCATACATTAACATTACTCTAAGTGTGATTAACACATCTAAACACAGATTGGTTGACTGCTTCATATATCAGCAATCTATACAAGCTATTTTCCTCACTAGTTAATTCTCTATTTCGTTATCGAGAAAATAACAGGAAAGAACAAAATTCTTGAAACTGATAACCATTAGAAGTTGAAATCTTTATTGATTTATTTATATTATCATAGGCCTAGGACTCAAGAAGTTTAATCTTTGGATCTTTCCATTTCTGGAAAATATAGATTTTATAAATCTCAATACAAGCAAGGTTAGGCAAATTATATATTTGAATTTTTATGCGGGCTTTTATAATCTTTCTTAACATCTTTTGTGAATGAAAGCTATTACTTGTAAAATATCTTCTTGACTGGAAACAAGCAGACTTCTGAACTGGAAAAGACGTGTGCTTCATTCAGTGAAGAGTTGCAGAAGAGGTGTATATGTCCCAGATGTCAAACAGTTAATGTGGAGGCATTGGGTGGAATGGTTCAAGCAAATGATGCAAATTGATCTTTTGTAAGTCTTTTACGTGCCAACATAGCAGCCATGGTATTGATGTCTTTGAACTTTACTTGCGCAAGAACTTTTGGACTATACATTTTTGGCACTTAATCGTATGGTATGACCACAGAACGGTTTGGTAAAGTCAACCTGAGGGATAAAGAATTATTTATTAATGCACTAGGTGTGGAAGAATATATCATTTTTGAACTCATTTTTACATGCCAAAATTCACATATAACTGTTTATTGACAACATTTAAGAATGATTGCAATGTTTGAACCTTTGATATTTTCTTTCGAAAATCTCTTATTATAGTGAATAAGAGGTTTAATGTATCTCAGTTGTTACTCAATGTTCAAGTTCTTATGGGCTTTACTTTGCATTTACTGTATTATAAACACTAGGTTTCATCTGTGAATCCAACTTATAACCAAACCATGTCCAACAAAGTAAGATACGAAAGAAGATAATGAAATAATCATGCCTCCTCAAATCCTGCCTTCTGTAAAATAATTTAGCTGAATCCTCTCTGATATAGTTTAACTACAATTTTTGCATCTGTGTTGAAGATGCTTCTGTATCATTTACAATCAAAGATAGCAATGTGGATTTTCCCTCTTCTTTCTTTCCAGTAGGCCCCTGTAATGAAAACACGATCTATCATGCCATGATGTTATATGCGATTTCCCGAACTTAATTCAAAACTAACAGGACTATGCACGCATTAGTGTTACCATGTAGGAAGACATATAATGTCATGCTATATTAAGATTCAGGTGAACTTACAATCTGTTCCGGAGGCCTAATATTAGAAAAAATGGTGTCTTTGTCTAGAAATCTTGAATTGGTTGATTTCATGACTTCTATCTGTGTTGAGAATAGGGCAGAGACAGGCCGATGATCAGAAAACTTACTTTCGCTGCGAAAGTAGCATAAAAGTTTCACTTCTTTCCCATACCACAGAATTCTATCACACCTGCGACCAGACACAAATATCGATCAAGCTAATAAGATTGTGATAAATCCAGGTCTTAAATTTTATGTTTGTAGAACTCTTCATTTTCATTAAGTATTCATGTCTATGTCTGACACATTTTAGGATATAGGATTGGGGTATGGGTATGATCCTCCAAATATATGAAAAAACTTGGAAAACCGACATTCACCTCAAACCCAGGTAAAATAGCTTATATATGGTGACTATGTGCCTAATTGCCTATTGTAGTAGTGATAAGAATTTTAGTCTGTACAAGGTATTTGATAGCAAAAACATGTTACCATGCTGGAGTCCTTTGTTTCTCTCCTGATCTGTTGGGAAGACCACCTGAGTACCGATTGCAGTTTGATGAAGAATACTTGTATGTTGGTGCAAATTTGATGTTCCCCTCTCTCCAACCTTCAAACACTCCTCCATCTTCTTGTTCCTTTCGAAGCTGATCGAATTCCTGCAATGCCTTCCAATCTTGCTTCTTTATCAGGTATCTAGCTAAATTGTCTTCCAAGTCTAACCTATAGTTGAGGTCTCCAAACCAGAATATCCGACTGTTTCCACAAGAATTATGATCATGGAGTTAGGTTTTTTCATTCAACTAATTTGCATAAACTTTATATCATCACTTTTATGCGAATGTTTTGCTTTCAGAGTCAAAATGTACTGTAAAACCTAGTTGAAGCTAGACAAAGAATGTATTGAAAACAAACCATTGCAGTCTTCTTGAAATTTTAGAATCTGTTTTGCATGAAAGTTTGGATTATTGCTACTCCTAATGATATTAAAGGTTAATATTTTTCATTGCTGTGATTGGATAATGATCTTTTGTTGGTATTTAGAATAGTTTCGAGCTATGTTACCAGAACTGGACTCATCATTTTCCCTAAAGTACCATCACATATTTAGACATGGTACGGGAATTTGAGTGCTAGAAGAATTAGAGTACTTGTTGCTACTATATACATATGATGTGAAGAAAATTTCATGTCCTAGGGTGGTGATACAACATAGGGAAGAAATTCATTAGCATTTTTATGGGACAGTCAGTACGTCGAAAATTTTGGTTAACACCGGTATCTAGTAAGGACCAATCTCATTCGTCCTTGTATTTTGGTTAAATCGTTTGATTGTCTTGTAAAAGAATTACTTACTCATGTCCTAAGATGGTGAGAGGATGAAGATTGTCATCGTCATTTGCTGATCGGGGAAAATAAGTTCGCTTAAAAATCTCCGAAACTTGACGATTCCTTCGACCTTCATCACCATTCTTCTCACCCGAAGCCAAGTGAGCAGCAATGAAGCAAAAGCTGGTACCGTCAATTGACATACTAACAGAAACTGAGCCTTTGTTTCCCAAATAGCCCATGATTCCACAAGCCACTGAGCTAACTTTCACATTTGAAACACGGTATTTCTTGAGCAATTCCTTCTTCATCCACACGCTGATAAAAACTCCAACCATTTTCTTGCTTGTCATTAGCTTGTATTTGCTGCCACCGAGAAATAGTTGATGTCGTTGAGTTCTCGACCTCCCTCGCATTTGTATGCCATCAGTTATGCTACTGAAACTTACTCTTTTTTCTGTATCAGGAACTTTCACATATTGGTAATTGTCACTCGAGATTGGATTCAAAATGGGAGTCAACCAAGGGCCACCAAAGTTTTCATCAAGTGTTTTTCCTATTAACAAGTTCCAATTTGTTGCTTCAGTCAGATCTTCTGCCCCGATCACGGTTCTAGTTTTCAAAGGTACGATCTCTTGAAATCTGCGGGTCAACAATTTTCTGTTGTCAATTTACTGATCTCTTTTTGACACGAATAAACTATATAGCATTACATGATTCTTGATTTCTTTTACTTGTTTCATACCCGAGAACATAGATATCAGCAGCATCCTGGGGTTTTAACCACTCATCTAAATCAACAGCTAAGCTTCCCACAGGAGATCTTCCAGCAACATTCCAAGTTCCCACAAATATTCTGAAACACAATGAAAAAAAGGTTAGCTAATTCTATCTTTCAACCTCTTTTTTGTTTCCTTAACTACAATAAGCCTTTTAAAGCTCACCTTAACTCATTGGTTGAAGTGCATGGATCCATCTCAAACGAATTAATGTAAACATCTTCCAGGTCATCTTCATCTCCATCTGCAAGAAAAAATATATCCAGAATTCAAATCTCAAAAACCAATTGAAAAATCCCATAAAAATAAGCAAAACCATTGATGAAATGAGTAGATAGAAATTACTTAAAAACCTGAAAGTTCAACCAGGTCGTAGTAAGGATCAGTTTGCTTGTGCTTCCTTATGAACCATTTGCGGAATCTCCCAGAGCTCGAGTTTTGGTTCATGTCATCCATTTATAACTCTTAAAGGAACTCAAATCCATATCAAAACACACACTACAAAAAATGGGAAGAATTAGGATAGTAATCAGAACCTTAATGCAACTTCTTCAAGTACTTCCTTCCAGGTTTCATCATTCTCTTTAACAGAACCTTAAAAAATAGACCGTAGTTTTTTCCCCCTGTTGCATATATTGTTGTGTTCATCGCCTGGTAGCAAGTTGATGAGCTAGAAGGAAGTTTAAAACAAGGAAACAAGCTTAACGAAGCTTAAGCATTAATAATTGAAGCGATAATCCCAAGAGATTGATGGACAAAGAAAAAAAAAAGTACAATGAAAAGTCGAGGTTTGGAAGATTGGTAATAAACTTCTTAAACCATGATATCTTTGGATATATGCTCGAATTATTTCCAAACTTAAAGGAAAATAAAATGGACCGGGAAGCCGAATCAATCGTGCTTGTCATCTGTAGCTCAATAAGTTGCATTGGTCATATGATGTTTTTAATGTTAAATAAATATTAAATACAATTAATCTATTATTTATTGAATCTCAAGACAAAAAGAAGCATGGATCTTACAAGGATAAATAAATTCACTTTGATTGTGTGAGCTGTTTGGTGGTGATGTTGGTCACGTCGTGCGTTTTTGTCACTTACTTCAACTCAAACCATCTAAGTTTAATAATATTAATTATATCCTATATTAATCTAGTTAAAATTACCTTAGAATTCCCTTAAAAAATTACTTTAGAATAATATTAATTGATACTGAAAAACTGAAATAAATAGGTAAATAAATAAAAGGTTAATTTTATTTATAGACAGTGGAAAACTTTTTTCTACAAGCATGTCTATTTAAGTTTAAAATTTAAAATCTAAATCCATGACCTTAAATTCTAACTATAAATGTTAAATTCAAAACATTAAATCTAAACCCTTAAATTTTAAACACTAAACTAAACCTTTAATTTTAAATTAAACTCACTTATGGATTTTTTTTTACACTGTTAATGCATGAAATAATTTTTCGTAATTAAATAGCTCGTTTACCTTTTTCTAATAAAAGCATAATAATAAGTCGTACCATAGAATCATCATGTATTAAAAGATTAACTCCATTGACAATTGATCCTTAAAATAATTGAACTCAAAAGCAACGCATCAAATTTCTTATTGACAAATGCCTTGGAATATTTGACTTCAGAAATTGGGCATTTATTATTTCGTTTTCTTCACCTAACTAAGGCTAGTAGTTTTAAGATTGGTTGATTACGAACAAAGAAAGTACCATGTGATGCATTGGTGTTTCTTAACTCTTAACTTTGGCTTTAATTAAAGTAAGTATTAGATTTTCTCCATGTTTATGCAACTAGCGTGTATTTTAATATATGACGAGTTGTGTTATCGAATGTTATTTCATTAAACATATTCAACAATATTGAGAGTTGTCTTTAATATTTTGATGTTAAAATTCAACTCGAATCATATTAGTATATGAGATCTCATACAATTATCTTAAAGTCAACTTTCTATGAATCAACTATTTTAAATATTAAAATTTTCAATGAGATTTTGCTTATCGAATAATCTTCTAAAGTTTGTAATAATCTCCTTTAAATTCATGGTCTCTTGTTTTTCAAAGATCTTGAGCTATTGTTCTTTGACAATGCACGTACCTTTGACAATGTACACACATTTTGCAGACATAGCAATTGAACTCGAGTTTTTTAAAATGAACATCACTTGTTTTTTCACTGAGATCACTTGTTGGATTTATTTACAATTAATTAGCCTTTTTCAGAAATTAATAAATAAACAGAGAAAACCAATAATTTTGCATCAAGAATACCACAAAATAACTTATTATTTGTCTCGAGGATTTGTATCTTATATAAATCAAGATATAATAAACTGATCAATATATATATTAACAATAGTCAATTTTATTCGTTTAAAATTTTAGGTAAAATATAATTTTAAAAAATATCGTTAAAACACTCGTTTATAAAATCAATATTGTTGTGAAAACTAAAATACAGCTGAACATTTATAATTGGTGGCCATAAAGAACCTAAATTTAATTTGTTTTGTTTTACTACATGTCTTTGTTTTTTCAATCACCCAACTAACATGAGTGGCTGTCCCCAACCCAAAACCGAGTCTAAACACACTCAGCAGTCAGTCCCAAAAGGCGTAGGGCATATTGGCCCATCGCAGTTATGACTACACCACCCACTTGTATGTTTTGATTTCAAACCTTCCTCTCGTCAACATATAAAAAAGGTCACGTTTATTTATACTTGGAATTTAATTGATATGTACTTGAATTTTAAGATGCATGAAACTAAAACGAATAAAATCGTTACGTTTCAATCGATTATATTTACTGTATTATCCTTTTTTTTACAACACTTTTAACCCTATTGTATAGAATTTAGAAGAGGATTTATAAGGAGTCATTTGCATGTGAATTTAAAAGGTTAAAATCTGGAAAAAGAAAGGCCTTGTTTGGTAAACATAGGCCTAAGCCAAAATTAGAGGTTTGAGTTAAAATTAGATGTTTGATCTGTCAAATTCGTTAATCTGGATGTTTGGTGAATATCGAATTGGGGTGAAATCTCCACTTTTAAAAAGCTGTGAATATGAGTTTTTTGAAATTAGAGATTTTGACATTAAAGTTATAAAGACCTTTTACCCTTAACAATTATAAAAAATATTCAAATAATCTATATTTAACATTTTCTATTTTAATTCTTCACCTTCACGTATTTACATTATGATATTGTAAACTAATATTTTTTATTACACATTTATATTTGTAGTTAAATTTAATAATTAATTAAATTTTATTAAAAATAATTATATAAATAATAAATTTATATATAGATCCTTTAAATATATTTAGTGATGTTATATTAAAAAATTATTTTCATAATCTAATTAATATTAATAGTTAACAAATATTTATAATTAATAAATTATTCAAACAAGTATTAAATATAATCATGTCATTATATATTATTTTGCTTGTTTAAATAATTAAAAAGCTATCAATTAATTTTATCAAATACTTCTATACTATCTGTTAATAAAATCAGTTAATGTAATTCGTTATTTGTTATCGGTTATTCGTTAATTACTAAATAGGATCAAAGTTTTATTATATGCAACTCAAAATCGCCATCTTCATGGATTATACGAAAACATGGACTGCCTGCCCGCAGATAATCTAGAAGAAATTTCGCTCTCATATTTGATCCACTTGCTCACATGCAAAATGTCCCCAAGCAACTGCCTATCACCGTCCTCTACCTTTTTCTTCTATTTATATATAGGTAGATAAGCAGGCAACCTAGTTTAAGGGATTTAGTTAAATTTCTATTTAAAAATTAGAAGTTCATATGAATTTTTTAAAATTTGGGATTTAATTTAAAATTTTTATACAAATTTAGGCAATTTTATTAAAATTTTAAAAAATGAAACTTAATGAAAATTTTTAAAAAGATAGAAATTAATAATAAATTTAATTAAAAATATTTTTAAAAACTAAAATATAATAATAATTTTTAAATTTTTGAAGTGGTTAAGTTAAAGTTTTTAAAGGACTAAATGATAATTTCCTAAATTTAGGAGGGGCTAAGGCCTCATCGATTTTTTTTTGTGAAAATAGGATATTATTAATATCATGTGCCTCATTAAAAATTCTCTTAAATCTAGTCAGAAAAAAAAAATACACATGTTAATAAGTACATAAATATCTTAAGACAATCAGTCAAACATTACAAGCAGATCTCGACTTATCCCGAATCTCATACTTGGCCATCCTTTTAAAGAAGACACATCGCTGAATAAGGAGGTTTATCCAACGTCACACACTGCAGGTCCTCCACCTTAGCCAATATTGTTAAGCCATCCGCAACTAAATTTTCAAACACAACTTTGCCAACGTTACTGATTTTTATAAGGGTCTACCCCTAGATACACATATACATATGTATTTAAATTTAAAATTTTAAATACGATGGTGTGATTATATATGATACATCATACGAATATAATGTTAGAAAATAATTAAATCCTAATGAAAAACATAATGTTGATGTGCTCATTAGAAATGCTGGTGGAAAAATTCGAAAGGTTTTTTTCATTTACTGCATATTTAAGATGACAGTTATATAATTTTAATAACTCATTTACTATATATTTAATATAGCAATTACATAGTTTAATCACTCAATTAATACATAATTAAGGTGACAATTATATAATTTAAATCATATTTAATATGACAATTATAAATAAATTAATCTCGGTCACATGAGCTCTCGTAGCTGTAAGGGCAAGGAAAGGAGTAAAGATAACAAGAATTAGGTCTTTAGGATAAGCTCCTATGCTTAAGTCACTGAAGATAAGAGAGTCTATATCTATACCATCGGTTAACTTCGAGATAAAACAACTGTCACCTCACTGTTCTTGGTAGAGTCTAATGCATTGACATTTATCGGAATTTTAATTTTAGGAACATTATTAATATATACGTTAGATTTTATAAAAAATAAAAATTGTTTAACCACCGATATTTGATTCATTGTTTATTAATTTCGATCGAGTTTTGTAGATGCCTATATGAGGGTGATCCTCCCAATCTAATTTTTTTCATTCACAACGTCATGATTCGAACTTTTGACCTTGTTGAAGGGACCCAACACCTCATCCCACTAGACCAATTGACTGTTGGTATAATTTTTTTCGTTTTGATTACTTTAAAATTTAGAGTTTAAGTGTTTAGTTTGTAGGATTTATAATTAAGGTTTATGCTTAGAATTTAGGGGTTATAGCTTAGGTTTTATGGTTAGAGATTTAGATTATACTTTTTGAAGAGTAAATATGCAGGCTTGTGAAAACTTTTTTACGCAACATACGTATAAAAATACTCATAACTTTAATAATTTCTAATTTTTTACTAAAAAAAGTAATATGATTTAAATGTGGCCTCATGATAATATATGTTCTGTTTTAACCCTTAATAAAACTCATACACATCGTACAAAAAAAAGTACTCAAACATAAATCTCTTGCAAAGAACAACATTCCCTTTTCACTTATATCGTTTCTTAAGTTCTAAATAGTGTGTAATTAAAATAATGAAGGGAACACTATCAATTTTGAAATAAAATGGTGTATGTGTGTAGAGGAGAAGTCAAAATTTCCCATGATTAAATTTGAATTATAATTTTTTAAAAGTTAAAGTATACTTTTAACACTATGTTGACTTTTAATTTGTAAATTTAGAATATTTAAATCAAAATTCAATCATTTTTAAAGATTACAATATAAATTGATCATATATTAGTTTAAAATTATATATATATACCTAATTTTATGATTTTGATTTTAAGTAGCATAACCCTGCCGGACCTTTAGATTTGCCTCGAATGTGTGTGTATATAATATATAGTTTGATCATTGATGATGAATTAAATTGAGATGTTAACTAACCCTACAAAAGTGTAGATAGAAATTAATAATTTAATGGATGGGGCCTGGCCTGGGGTAGAATTTAATGCGGAATTTTAGAGATAATAGAAATAGGGCATGAGATTGGGACAGAGGCAGAGACATAAATAGCTTTCATAGGTTGCGACATTCTAACCAGAATTCCACACCCATTTCCACTTTCTGCTCTTTGCAGATATCTGTCTCTCTCTTTCCTTTATTATTGCATCCCTCAATCTTTCTACCTCTCCTCTCAAAGTACAATGTTTAAATTTATTAATTACATACAAATTGTTAAGTTTTAAAATAAAAATATTTGCCTTGAAATGTTCTTGGATTTGCAGTATTCAATAATTTGTTTTAAAAGTTTTAAGGATATTCAAAAAAATAATATTTAAATTTAAAGATAATATCTTATCATTTATCCTTTTGTTTTGAATCTTAAAAATAAATGAATAACATATTTTGAAAATATGACACTTTAAACCTTGGTCTCAAATCTCATTTTGTTCTGCATCATTGGGACCAAAATGAAAGAAAATAAAAATTATATGGGCCAAAATAATAATTTTTAGAAATTTTATAAATTAAAATCCTTTTAGATAATGCATTAATAATACATTTTGGTTAAAAACGAGTTTTTAAGTCTGACAATTTAAAGAATAACAAAGTTAGAAACCTACTAATTGATCAAGTGATAAAAAATGTTCATGTTGTCCTATTTTGTTTGAGTTCGAATTTTGACATTTGTCTTGAGAATATAAAAATCTCTCTACTTAATAAAAAAAAGTTAAAGAAAATTATTGATAAATACAGTAAAATTCAAAATTAAATGTCTAAATGAAGTTTTCCTTTTTCTAACTTTCTTTTCATTCAATTTGGTCCATTTTTCAATTACATATTTTTGTTTCCATTCAATTTCGTCCACTTTTTGCTTTCCCTTTTTCATTCAATTTGCTCCATTTTTTTCTTGCTTTCAATTTCCCATTTACGGACACTAGTATTTTCATTTCCATTCAAATTGGCTAAGTTTTCCCCTTCTCTTTTTTTTCGGTACCGAAATTTTCCTTTTCATTCAATTTCGTCCATTTTTTCTTTTGCTACTGTGATTTTCCCACTCTTCTAATTTGGCCCTTCCTGTCCATCAAAGTCATTGTCAACTGCCATTGACTTTCCTTCCCCCAACAATGACGACTTCCTTCAAACACGACACCAACGGAAGGAAGATTAGTATTAATAAAAGATAGTTGCATTAAAGAGTTTTAACACCAATTGTTTTCTTCCTTTCTCTCTTGTGTCGCTCATTTTCTAATTTTTTTATTTTAATCAAACACGGCACCGGCTTTGGTGGGTTCTTGAACGTTAAACTTATTTTCTTATTTTTTTTCCCTTCTCTGGACTTTATGCTATTTGTTTCTGTTTAATTAGTCTTCTTTTTCTTATGTAAAAATAGTGGATGATTTTGTCCGTTCTTGTGACGATTTCTTTCAATATTAAATTTGACGTTGTCTCTTTAAAGAACATATTATGTTATCTTGATGATTTATACTTGATTTGAACTATTAGACTGAATATTAATAGACGTCCATAATCACCGAAAATAGATTGTGGTTGAGTTTTGATAATGCTCGTTTGTCAATGAGCCAACATTATCCGGCATCAATGAGTCAACATTAGTATACACTTTTTTATTTTCGTGTTGATGACGTTAATTCTTTATTATCTATAATAGTGTTTGTTTGTATATGTAATTTGTCCGAATTATTTGATTGAATTTTTAACCCTTTCATTGTTTGGTACTATAATGGTTTTAGTGGAATGTCCTAATAACTCTATTCTTATTTTGTAGATTCTTCTTATTCAATAAAACTAAATATTATTATTAATTATATTAAAATATATATTATTAATAATTAAAAAATATTAATAAAAGACAATTCTAGTTTAAATTCATTCAAATGTAAATATATTTAAATAATAATAGTGCACATCGAAACTCAGAATTGGACTTCCCAAAAGTAGCATTGGCCCAAGTGATTCTAATAATTAGGCTTAAAAAAGGCCCCTAACCTTGTTTTCCACAGTCCATTGTTATCGATCCAAGTTTTGTACAAGTGTTAGATACATTGATTGGTATTCAAACTCCAGATTTAACAGAGTATCACTTACGATGAGTGCATTAATCAAAGAAGTTTGGGATTTCTAAGTCTCAACCTAAATTTATGATTGCAAATGAACAAAGGAAAGCACATTACATGACTCATGTTTTGAGTAAAATTGCTACCCTTTGTTGAGATGATGGGTTATAAGCATAGTAAATGGTGAATATTGGCAACTCCACATCTCCCAACCACAACAACTAGAGTAATAATAATAGACATACTTTGTTCGGTGTAGATTATCAAACAGACGTTTGCCTGAAAATTAGCGTTTGGCAGAAGTTGGATTTTTCAGCTTTTGCGTTTTGTAGTTTTTGAGGCAAATTCTAGATTTCAGAACCGTTCAGCGTTTCTTCTGCATTCAGCAACATCCCAATAGAAACATTCTCGAACGAAGTCATGGACATAGACATTTCACAAGATGGATGTTATGTTAGTTGTAGAAGGCTCAAGTCAATGAAATCATATGTTAACTGTGGAGAAGCATGGGCAAGGAACTTCATCATGGAAGATCCATTAAAGATATCATAATCTTTATATGTGACTGAGAATGTGATGAAATGTTTGCAAACCCATTATGTAGTGGACTGGTCAATCCCTAATACAAAATAACACTGTACACAAAAATTTAGGTTAGATTTAATAATCTCACCCATTTTTAATCTTTATTAAGTTCTTTTTTAATATTTTACAACCCACCCATATTTTACTGTACATGGTGGAATCCTACGATTCTGAAAGTAAACATATTGATTATTTTCTTGAACATTAACAAAATGATGCCTTTTTACTGTTTTAATAAGTTTGTGAAGAAGATTTGTTGTTTTCATTCTTGAGTAGAACTGAGCTCAGATTGTATATATAGGTTCTAGTTCGGGTAAAACTCAAGGTTTAGTTTGTTATTCGAATTTATTACTTTTATAGACGTGATATACATGTGTTTATTGAATTAATCTAATATTTATATTCATCAAAGGTTACATATTTAGTGGAACTCGAATTTGTCATTTTTATAAGCACCTATATTTAATCGGTTCGTCGATTAATTCGGTTTTAATCTCTTGATTTTATTTAAGGATCTAGTGTCTCATTTAGTTGGACAAACGGGTAGTTAGTTCGATTTTGTCATTTTTACAAATGTGTGTTGTGTTTTTTAAACTAATTTAATATCTATATCAAACATTACATATTTGATAACTGAGTTTATTAAGTCAAATATGAGTTTTATGTCATAATTTGCTAGAATTTAAACATATTAAATAATTTAATCTTAAAATGGTATTTGATATGGATCATTCTGTGTAATGTTTGACAAATATTGAATGTGACAAATATAAATATCGAATTGGTTAAAATTCACAAATATCACAAAAATATCAACTTAAATAAAGAAAACCCAACAAATTTAAATATAAAAATAAATATCATCTTAAAGTTTAATTCAAGCTTAATGGAATTTATATTTTAAAGCTTAAGCTTGAGTGGGCGTAAAACTCCAACAAATAGAATTCGAGTTTAAGTTTAAATGGGCCAGATGTGTTTAAATTCCATCCCAAGTTTAGGCTTCCATAAAAAGGGTTAATCCCAATGCTTATTGACCTTTTTTTATTTTTGTTTCAATTTCTTAAAATGTCATTCCACGTAAAACTTTTTTAGAATAAAAAGTGTGTATTTTTATAACACAAAATTAATTCTCTATTAATTATTTTTTAACAAAAATAAATATTAAAAAATAAAAACAAATCTTTAAAGTTTTAAATATCAAGTTGGTCATTCTAAAATGTCCTAATAATTTAAGTAAGTTCTTAAAATTTCGATCACATGAATTTTTATTTAAAAAGCTGTGATTAAATAAGTCATTGAAATTACATTAAATATTAAATATAATAATTATTGTTAATTGAGTTGATGTCATAACACTTAATTGACTTAAACTTAGTTTCCTTTAAAAGTCATTAAATATTCAAAAAAATGACTTTAAAAACAAATTTTAATCAATCAGCTGCTGTCGTTGTGTTTAACGTTTAATGTAATTACAAGGTTTATTCGATCCTGACTTTTCAAAGGATTTATATTATCCGACATTTCGAGCATGAACTTAAATTATTCGATATTTTAAGAGGGTCAATTTGGTATTTAACCCTTTAAACATTAATGTGCTTGTAAACAAAGTAGGCTCAATTGTATTTGATAATGGGGTCACGGGACCAGTAACCAGTACCTTCCACTTCTAAACCATACTAATATGATAAGAATCCAATGAACGGAAGCAAACAAATCATGGGCGGATCCAAATAGCAAGAACTTGATTGGTTAGTCTGCAAAATGAAATTCCCTCTGAATAAATATTTAATATAAATTTAAGGTTGTTCGATGGCTTTGTCGTTCTTTGAGCGCCTCTCATCTTAAGTACCCTTTCACGAGCTTTGTTATGATCGCCGGTAGTCTTATCATGGTTGATTTTGCTCCTTCAACGGATATGATGACAAGACCCTCTACCCAATCGGGAGAGGGAGCCTGCTTCCGAACGGAGCTCTCGCATCGATGTGGTTGGAGACGTTCGTACCAACCCTGAGCTGTGATCCTTTTATCTTCTGTTTCTGCTTGTTTCGGGCCTGCATACCTGTTCTTGTTTCTCTTTTCTTTTGCGGTCTGCCTTCTTTCCCTTTGCTCGGTCCTGTTTTGTATTGCCCCTCGTGGGTTGCTTGGAGTTTGCATGATCTGCATGCTTGTTCCTTGTTGGACGTTTTGGTCCTTTTATGAAATTTACGTTTTATTGTAAAAAAAATAATAGTCAACAAATTTTTAATTAATCTTTTCAAATGAATAATCTTGTTAGTCAAACAAGTTATAATCATTAAAGCCAATCACTTCCAAATTCACAAGAAACTTTCCCTTTTTTCAACACAACAAAAAGCACTCACAAGAGAAAAAAAAAACAGTATCCAAGCTAACTGTTAAAGCAATTGTTGGGTAATTTCCCATGTTAATGGCCACTTTACACCATTCCACTCATTTTAACCCCAAATTTGTTTCCTTCCAAGCCATTGCAGCATTTCAAACAAACAAAAAGGAGCAAATTTGTGATCTAAGCCACAAAGAAAAGTCTGGGTTTTTTTTCTTCCATTTTGTGTAATATATGAAGGGATCTTTGTTCAACAGGTTAAATATCTTCATCTTTGTTTTAGCCTGGATGTTTTTTCCATCAGCTGTAGTAACTGAAGATGATATGAAGTGCCTTGAAGGTGTCAAGAACTCTCTAAAAGACCCAGATGGGAAATTAAGCTCCTGGACTTTCAACAACAATTCAGTGGGGTTTATATGCTAATTCGTTGGGGTTACTTGCTGGAACGAACGGGAAAATCGCCTGTTAAACCTTGGACTTCGTGATATGAAGCTTTCAGGACAGTTACCTCCATCTTTGGAGTACTGTCGGAGTTTGCAGAGTTTAGATCTGTCAGCTAACAAGCTTTCTGGACCGATCCCTCCACAGTTATGCTCTTGGTTACCTTATTTAGTGACCCTTGATTTGTCCAGCAATGATCTATCAGGTTCCATTCCATCCCTCCTGAATTATCAAACTGTGCTTATTTGAATAACTTGATAATGTCAAATAATAGGCTTTCAGGGTCAATTCCATACCAATTATCTGGTTTAGATAGGCTGAAGAAGTTTTCAGTTGCAAAAATGATCTATTTGGTGCTATTCCTTCATATTTTGAGGATTTTGACAAGGAGGATTTTGCTGGCAACAATGGCCTTTGTGGGGCTCCTCTTGGAAAGTGTGGGGGTTTGAGTAAGAAGAATTTAGCCATTATAATTGCGGCTGGGGTTTTTGGTGCTGCTGGTTCAATGGTGTTGGGGTTTGGGGTCTGGTGGTGGCACCATTTGAGATGGATAAAGAGGGAAAAAGGGTATATTGGAGGGTTTGATGACGGTAGCTGGGCTGAGAGATTGAGGGCTCATAAGTTGACTCAAGTTCTATTGTTTCAGAAGCCACTTGTGAAACTCAAGTTGGCTGATCTAATGGCTGCAACAAACAATTTCAATGCCGAAACCATCATAGTTTCGACCAGGATGGGAACTACGTATAAGGCAGTGCTTCCTGATAGATCAGCCCTTGCAATCAAGAGGCTCACGGCTTGCAAACTCGACGAGAAACAGTTCCATTGGGAGATGAATAGATTAGGCCAACTTAGGCATCCAAATTTGACGCCCCTTTTGGGATTTTGTGTTGCGGAGGATGAGAAGCTGCTTGTGTATAAACATATGTCCAATGGGACTCTCTATTCTTTGTTGCATGGCGGTGTTGGTGCCATCGATTGGCCGACTAGGTTCAAGATTGGTTTGGGTGCAGCTAGGGGTCTAGCTTGGCTGCATCATGGGTGCCACCCTCCTTTTCTGCAGCAGAGCATCTGCTCCAATGTGATTCTCATCGACGAGGACTTCGATGCTCGGATAATGGACTTTGGATTAGCAGAGCTTATGATTTCCTCAGATGTTACCGAGACTAGTTTTATGAAATCAGATTTAGGCGAATTCGGTAAGCACTATGGTTGCTTCACTTAAAGGCGGTGTCTACGGATTCGGTGTCGTTCTTCTCGAATTGGTAACTAGGCAGAAACCACTAGAAGTCAATGCAGGTGAAGAAGGATTATGTGAGTACCCAAATCCTTCCGGCGCTCTCTTTTCATTCGTTCGGGTTAAAAAATTTATTTTTTTGTTTGAAAAAACCATCCCGGTTTTAGAATTAAAAATATAAAATCGCTACGGATCATTTAAAAATGATAGACCGGACACTAAAATAAAACCAAAGATTTAAAATTCGGGTTTGGGAGTCAGGTACGAATGAGAAATGATTAGCACCCCACACCGCCCAAAATTAGTACCTAGCCGATTATTTAATGTCTTGATGTTGGAAATTAGGAATTCGAATAAAATTTAAAAATGATTCTTAAATGCTTAAAATATCGAGAGAATCACATCCCATTGTGCCAGGACACGGCTTCTCATTTTCTTGAAATTTTTTTAAAAAGATCACATCCCTGTACGCCCATGATATAATTTATCGAGGTTTTAAAAACATTAATTTAATTTTTTTATGATGTAAAACAACATATATGATACGACTAAATTAAAATGCAAGAACAATTAAATACGCTGACAAGTGATAAATGAAATAAATATGGCACGAATATAAAATATACATATTAAATATTTACATACATGATAAAATATATGTATATATTCATAACATTAGTTAATATAATATGATAATATGTGATAATGTACAAACAATATATAATGCTACAACAATTTTTTTTAAAAAAATATAATATACATAATAATATAAAACATATTTTACAAACCAAAAATTCATATATATAATAAACATGATAAATACATATTATAACACTATATATATATATATTAAATAACATATAATATAATAAATATTTGATAAATAACATAATATACCACATAAAATATGTAATATATATATAATATATAATATAACAAATACACATATAAATATATATACATATAATATATAATTAATAACCATAACAAAAGGGACTGGAATAAAAAGCTCATGAAATGACCATACCAAAATGCTAAGAAATTAATACATAAAATACAGTGGCTAAATTGAGCAAGAAGCAAAATAAAAGCGCGAAATTAGAAAGAAAAAGATGAAAGTGGGAACGGGAATGAAGAGAAGAGACCGAATATGAAATTATCCCCTGGATAAAAGTGGAAGCGGAAAAAAGGGGGACTTGGAGGGTAATTAACCCATTAAGCAAAAAATTCCCCGGGTATCCGGGTCACCGCGGGTCGGGTCGATTCAAAACGACACCATTTTGTTAAATGCCGGTTTAAATGGATATATGGGCTATATTTTGTTAAAACCAGATTAAAATAAAAACCCTAAAAAACTTCACCCATCCTCTTCTCCTCCTACTCGAACCAGACGGCGGCCGATCCTTCAGTTCCCGCGGCGATCGCTCCACATCCTCACGGCCGTTCATTGGCGACGGCCTCACGGCGAGGATCCGAGCGACAGCAACCAAGGTAAGCCTCTAGCCCCTTTTTATTTCGATTAAAACAAGAAAAACAAAGAAAATTCGATTTTTCAAACTAATAAAATATGATTTTGGTTCGGATTTGCAAAATAGAAGAGAAGTAGATCTGAAATCTTTTTTTTTTCGAATTTTGTTACAAGTTTTGAACTGGATTTCCCCTCTTTTCTTTTAACTCCAGCCCCCTTTTTTTACATTTGCATTTCGGTTTTATAACCGATTTCTACAATCATAACATCTCTTATTTTTTTAACCTTGCAGATCGGATGAGATCCGAAATTTAGGGCGGATTTCTTGGGATATATGGCAGATTGGAGTGGTTGAAAGTATGGGTTGGGACATGGGTGATGTCGGGTAGATTAGGTTTTAGTGTTATTTTTTAGGGTTTATGGGGATTTAATTTGGGGTTAATTTTAGGTTTCGGGATTTAGGGTTAATTTGGGATTTTGGGCGGGCGGCGGTGGCCTTGGAGACTGTTGGATGCGGTTTGGTTATTTAGGGTTTAGATTTTTTAGGGTTTTTGGTTACCGGGTTGGGTCAGGTTTAACATTCGGGTACGGGTTTGGGTCTGGTTTGTAAACGGGGAACCCGGATGAAAGGGGTTATTACAGATTCAAGGGTCATTTGGTGGATTGGATCAATCATCTCTCGACTACGGGTAGAATCAACGATGCCATTGACAAAGATCTCACCGGAAAGGGCCACGGTGAGGAAATGTTGCAGTTCCTCAAAATTGCAAGTAATTGTGTGGTTTCTCGGCCAAAGGATAGATGGTCAATGTTCCAGGTGTATCAGTCGTTGAGAACCATGGCCGAGGAAAATGGTTTGTCCGAAATGGACGATGATTTCCCTCTGATTTTTACCCCCCGGGATAATGAATCATTGTAGATTTAGAGTTGGGGACAAATATGTGCAAAATGTTGATGCACATAAATTCTCATATAATAAGATCATGCGAATCTACATTTCAATCCCCGTTCTTTTTTTATATCTGATATATATAGTTGTATAATACAATAAAACTTGTTGAACTGTAGTTGCTTTGCTCCTTGTTCTGCAATGAAATAAATACTGATGTTTTATGATGCTTCAGACTGTTCATCTTTTTCCCCATTTTTTTCTTAGCAGAGTGGTAACGCTATGAATAGATATCCTGTGTCAAAGCTGACGGTGACTCAATACATCACATTTATGTTATCTGAATTCAGGATATCTCATATCTGATGTGGGGATTTATTTGATAGAGATGAGTTTTTAAACTTTTTTCATATGCATGGAAGATCATAGTTCCATTATCTATATCAGATGCAGGGATTGGACGTGGATTTGTTAGGGGGGAATTAAATATCCCAATTACATTGATTTTTTATGTGCCCCAGATGTTTTTTTTTTTCTTTAAGCACACTCCACAGGATCTTAATGAACTATTGAGACAAATCTTGACCCTGCTACTGGGAAACAGCACATGAGCATAAAGGCAATATGTACAATATTTGTTTTTTTGATAATTTGAGATATCATTTTCTTTGGTTTATGATGGTTAGGGGCTGAGAAAATTTAACTAGACTCTAAAAAATTGAATCATTTGACTCAATTCGTTAAAAATTCAAGTACAGTTTGAGTTATAAAATATAATTTTTCAACTCGACTAATTTAAAATTTTTTACTCGATTCGATCGAATGCCTACGGTTAGATTTTTTAAACTCACTCAATTAGGTTTAATTATGTTCCTTTGCCTAATAAAAGTAAGCTTATTCTCATATTTAATTTTAAACTCAATTATTTATACTTAAATTCGAATTTAACTTAGATTTATGCTTAAGCTTAAACTTAATTGGATAATGACCGAATCGAAAGTTTATTTTGAGCCAAGCCTGAACTAACTTGCATGCACAACAATGCTAATATGAATAGTTCAAAAAAAAAACAATGCTAATATGAATTCTCTCTGTTGTATGCCACATGCCTCGTATATTGCGTTACTTGGAATCAATGAACGTTGTGATCAAAGCACAGTGAAAGTTGTCGGCGACAAGTGCTGTCATCAGGTAGCGTTGTGGCTATGAAACGTGGTTGCCAACAGTGATTTAAAAAAAAGGATCGAACCAATCACTTGTAGTTGTAGCCAGAAAGTTTGATGTGGATGGGGTCTGACACATCCCAAGAACTGGGGATGCAATGAACGGAAAAAAATCATTTCGATTGGTGAAAAAACCAGAACTGGTGACATTGACTATAAGTTTGATAATCTATGTCTTAACAACAGAACATGCTTGGTTTAATTTCAACTGGAACTGTAATCAAAGGTGTTCTGTTTAAGTATATTTGATGTATTCACCATATATTCGAATATATATGTTGAAATATTATAGATTCAATATCCAAGAATATGTGCATTTCAATACATACTCATATTAAACAACATCCTAAGTCTGGATGACACAAACTTCGTGCCCTAATATCACATTTCCAACAATCTGTGTGTTCAGTTTTGGTTGGACTGAGTCAAATGCTTGTCTCTCAAGTATTTTGCCACGTCTGAGAAGAGGTGGGGTCATTAATCCCACATAAAAAAATGGAGGTCTTAGAATATAAATACGGTAACGCTGTACATCCTATGGTGGACAACTGTGACAAAGTGGCCCATTACGAGAACAGAAGAGGTTGGATTCATGCTTGAGAAGAGGCAGGATCATTAATCTCACATCGAAAAGGAAAAAAGAAGCCTTGAGATATAAATACGGTGGCACTACACATCATATGTCACATGTCTTTTGAAAAGAAGGTAATGGTCCCATAACAATTTCTTTCGATACAAATATGTCGTAGTTTAATTGCTTAGGCTGAAATTCGATTTCATGCTTTTTTTTTAACTTTGAATAATTCACCAAATCAACTAAAGCTGAGATTATAAAACGATAAACAACTTACATATTTTAATGCAGAATTCAGGGGGAGTTTTGAGAAGTGAGCAAACTTTAGTTATTGGCTTCTACTTTATACAGCCGGAGACACAAAAGGAAACATGAGAGGAATAATAGAAAATCTAGAAATAAAAAGTAGTGATTATCTAAATCATCAACACTAACTTTTAATTCACTTTTATCATGGTCACTGTCCTCAAATATTATCTAAAATTTATTTATTTTATTTACTCTAAAATCCTAAACTTCTCATACTTGTATTCTTCCAAAATGACATCAGGCACTCCTCCTTCAATCCTTCAGTGGTTTTTTCGATCGAAAAGATTACTGAACTACCCCTCCTCATACTCTTTTTCCTTCAGTTCAAACAGGTCAAAAAAACTTACCAATCTCTTTAAATCTCAATCAAATCTAAAAATAAAAAAATTTCTATCCTCACTTTCAATCGTCAGATCAACTTGATACCGAATTATGTTAATATTCCGACTAAACGGAGCATTCATACCGTTAAAATTGACGGACGATCGCTTTGTTCATCGAGAACTCGCCAAGGTCGAGATGGGTGGTTTTCCTTTTCTCTTTACTTCTTTGCTTGTTTTAGTTGTTATTTATTATCTGCTGCTATTGGGGGTTGTGGACGGTGATTGAATGGAATTGGTGATGGTGACTCGGGTTTGGGTTGGTTTGGTTGCGGATGGTGAGGGAGTTTCAGTTGTGTTTTGGACTTCGGTGAAATGATGATGAATGGTTCGGCGACCGTGGGAAGATGATGAAGCTCTCGAGTATGGTGGACGTTATCGTTGGTGATCCGAGCGACGAATGCCAATTTGGAAGAAATTGTTAACGACATCTGCTGTAATAAAGAAATTAATAATTTCATGATTGTAATGCAAGTTAAACATCATGTACAAAGAAGAACGGCCCTTTATTGGAATCTGCTTGACCAGGTATTTCGCCATTCTTAAAACAAAAAGCCTCTATCCATGAATCTCCTTGTCTAAAAAGAATCAAGAAAGGACAAGCAAAATGGTGGAGGGGACACCTCCGTAAGTTCAATCGATGTTGCTTTCCATCGTTTTCGTGTACCTGACCAGTAGGGGCTATATACATAATTAAGAATCGTCACCTTTGATATCCACGTAGTTCTTAAGGATGTGTCTCAACTTAATAAATTCGAACTCACAAAACCTTGAGGAATCTAAAGACAATAATTTCAGATTCTGTGCATGGTCGAGCATGGTAAAAATCTTGATGCAATTGCCAAGCAAAGCATTTTAATGGATTCTAAGCGCGAAACAGAATGAACAATAAGAAGAAAATCTTCTTGTTTTTTTTTCCTAAGGGAAAATTTTGAAGTACATGGTTTATGATCTTGTCGTCGAAAAACATGGGAAAACGAACATATTTAAACAAAATTCTCCAATGATGATCATCAGCAGAATGCTCGAGGAGTTACATTGCCTTTAACACCTAGGCTCGACCTGGCGGTTGTCTCGACTTTGATGCTCTCCTGAAACACATAATTTCAAAAGAAAAATCATGTTCATGTATGGGATATACTTTTTCAAATTGAGTGCAACTGTATCGAAAATATACTCGTATTTCTAGTCCAGATAATATAGATTATAAGGGACGAAGCTATGTATTTGCTGGGAGTGGCTGCTATCTCAAAATTTTGGTATAATAGTTTTTTAGGTCTTTTTTAATTTAAATATTAGTCAAATAAGGTCTGTGTCCTTCCAATTCTTAAATTTAAAGGCTTAATAAACTCTATCCCTTTCAATGTTTGATCCTAGTTTCTTCCCCGTAAATTATGCTCCGATGAAACTCGAAGTATATATATATATATATATATATATATATTTGCAAAGGAGAGTGGACTGTGAAATGCATCTTTCTTTGAGATAAAGTGGGTTAGTACTTCCCCTCTATGTCTTTATTTCTTTCTTATTGAAATAAGAGAAAGATTGGTTTAAAGAAGCTTTTCTAAAAGAACAACTCCATCACCAGCTTTCATGCATTTTCAAATGCAAATTTGATCTTTTTCTTACATTTGCATTTGTGGATTATTATATTAAAACGGAACCAATTATTTACTTCTTTCCCTCCCCATTTCCAAAAAGCAAAAAAAAAATGCAACTGAAAAAAACAGAAAGAAAATTGAAAAAAGATTGTAGATGTTGAGATTCGATCGCGCCAACTAAATACCATCTCTTGAATGAACCATTTAAACTATAGTCAGAGTATAAACTATAGGGTGAACAGCACTATCTTTTCTATTTCTTAGCCAATTCAACTATATTACTCGGACTTAGCTCAGAGTGTCTATGAGTACATGTCTCTATGGGTAGATTTATTTTATTTTTCCAAATTTTTCGTGCATTTGGGGAATATATTCTTATTTTGATGCTCAAAAAACATCTTGTAAAAATGGACTCGGGTAATTCAAGAAAAATAAATAGTCGGAGCAACTTATTGATATGCATGACAGACTAAGTCATTGATATGTAGTTCATGTTATATGAGGCAAGAACCGGTACCTGTTGTGAATAGGATCGGGTCCATTAGGGACTCTTCTCTTGCTGACATAATTAAAATGGAAATCCTTATGAGAACTAAGCTTCCCTTTCGCAACAAATTCCCAGTGTTTGAACTCTCGAGTTGAGAGAACCATTACCGGCTTTGTCGTCGCAGTTGCTCGGTTCACTACGATGCCGACGAACAATAACCAAACAACTCCCACAAGCACTGCAACCCCAAACGAAAACTTCAAAGCTCTCTCACTCTTCCCCATAACCTTTCTGATGTTTTCACAAGTTCTCAACGAAGAATTGCAGGCCGTTAAATAGAGAACTGAAAGCAAACATGTTGTGGTTTAGGGGAGGGATGGGAAAGCAGCAGATCAAAAACTTGGCGGTTTAAGAAGCCATCTGTAATAATATTTAAAGATGTACGAGTGAAGCAACACTGTATTTTTGTTTTCGGAATAAATTTAAAACAGAAAAGTTCGTTGCCTTGGCCATTGTTGCTTTATATATTGCAATGGGCCCATGGGAGCTCTCTCTTTTTGCTTTGGTTTCGTGGATTTTCATACAACAAGCAAGCCGGACATGGGGGACCTCACTATCCTATATGTTCCAAATAATATTATTCGAACTCAAGTGTAAATATCACATACCCTTGTATCTGTATTCGAATATGTATCAAACATGAATGCCAAATACGAATGTGTATCAAATATGAATGTCAAATACGAATACTTTAAGAAAAATGAAAAGACCTGGGTTGCGAGTAAACTAATGTCTTATTATTCTTTCCATTCAACCAGAAAAGAAGAAGCTCTGAAAACCAGATAAAAAAACAAAAGAACAAAGAAGAATCTAATTAAAGAAGCATATGGATGTAGCTACATATATACACAAAGGGTTGCTTCTTGGCAAGCTAATAGAGACAAGGAGGATTCCATCCCATTAATCAGCCATGAAAAAGGAGAAAATTCGAAAGCGAAAGGCATAAAAAAAATTAAGCAGACAGCTGCCCATACTAACATTGCAGTTTTCTTCCTCTCTAAGTATCTTATCTTAGTTTCCTAATTCAGTCTTAATTAACAATTTAATGTTCTAAACCCTTCTTCTTTTTTGAAATATTCATCATCGTATAGTTTTGGATATAGGATAATAGGAATATGATTTTTTTTAAAGACCCTCTCGATACCTAAAAAAATATAAAAATAATGTAAACACACTTATATCAAACATATACTCATATTCAATATTTATATTTCATCTAAAAAATACTTACACTTGAGTTTGAGATGATAGGGATGTAGATATTTGTAAATATTTGATTTTTCTTTTGTGATTTCAGATTACAATTGAATTAGGATATTATTATTATTATTATTATTATTATCGACAATAACAACTGAATTTTATTAAAAAAATCATGAAAGGTATCATAAATACAACACATCTAGAAGTGAGAATAATGAGGACTAATCCACCAAAATCTTATATGAAACCTAAAAGTACAAAGAAAAGTAAATACTTCTATAGAGGTTAGTATACCGTCAAAATTCAGAATTCTTCATGAATCTTCTTGTCTCTATCCAAACAAGATGCATTACGGGGTAAAAAAAGAAGTGGTGAGTGAACCAAACTATCATGCAAGTCGCTTTGCTACCCGAGACTGATTACATCGGCAAACAACCATCAACTGAGTGGGATCTATCTTTCTATTATCACCGACAAAATCACAATAAGAAATTAGCGCCATGAAGATCTCTATATGAGCACCAAATGACTGCTAAAGTATGCTGAAATCATGCCAAAACGACAGGTGAAACGAAACCACAAAAAATAAAGAAAAAACGTGCCACAAAGGCAGAGGAAAAAGCGTGCTACAAAGGCAAAATTTCTTACTAAAAATATGAAAAAACAAGAAAATAATGAACCTGGTGGTCGACGACGAATACTAAAACTGGTTGTCGACCAACCGGCTAAAAAACAAAAGAAATGAGGTTGTGGCATTAGGAATGATGCAGAAAAAAAATTAAGTTAAAAAACTTTTAGAAATTTTTATGAACAATGAATTCTAAGTGGATTTGAGTACTAATACCCCAATATCAATTATTCAAAATTGTTTGATTATTCAAAAAAATTAATTTAAATTTCGATATTTGGCAAACAATGTTATTACATTGAGAATCAAATTTAGATAATATTATTTGGATTTAATAAGGTTATAAAAGGAATTTAGATTCTAAAGCATTTATGTAAATCCAAATTTAAAATTACAAAAATGTCTTTAAATTGCTTTTGAATAATAAAGAGGTCATGAGAATCCCACTAGATTATAATATAATGAGCAAAGGAACATGCAATTGGAGATAATTATGACGAGTTCATTTTGCTTTGTTTATTCCTTTTAAGAATCTGAATTTGGACCATTTCAAGGACATCCTGCTCCCTACTTTGTTGCAAAGAGAAACCAGTCATATTGAAAAAACACCATTGCCCTATTATCACACAAAGTTTATGTTATCCACATTGCCATCAAAGAAGACAAAGTATCGGCTCTATGCACCCTTTTAATTGTTGTTTCCTCTGTTTTTTTCGCTTATTACATATTTCGACACGAATACGAAGATATGATATTCCAAATACGTATGAAAACTTAAAAGATGTCGATACTCAACGTATGCCATATTCAAAATTCTTACCTGAATCCAGGTAACATAGGTTTATAGGTCTCTCTACCATACAACAATTCAACAACTCGGAAAAATGAAGGGAAGGAATTTAAAAAGGAAAAGGAAACGAAAGAAATACATTTCTCAAGGCACTCCAGGAAATGAAGATAGAAATGCTCTTATCAGATAATGAACAAGATTCAGTCATACGCAATGAATCAGACATACTTTGATAACTTTTAATAAGAATATTCCTACAAAAATATCAGAAAACTAAAAAAAAAATAGAATTTTGAAAAAAGAAAATCGCAAGGAAATAGCAGACAAGCTGTTTAAGCTGGTTTTATTATGACAGCAAAATGAAGACAGGCAACTCCGTTTCTGGGAATTGCACATGAATGCATATTCAATCAGTTACTGTAGCTTAAAATGTTAAATACAAGCCAGCTATGTATTTGGACTTGGGTTTTAAAATGTTTTGAAAGCCATTTCATGTGTTTAGAAAATCCTTGAAGATTCCTTTTATATCTGTATTCAATAACTAATATCACAGTCCAGCGGATGAAATTCAAAGTAATTCAATACTAAACCTTGGGTTTCTCAAATCAAGTCTACTAATATAACTGCACTTTAGTCAAAGGTTTATCAATTAATGGCAATGCTGTCGTTTTCAGTAGGCACGAAAATGATTTTTATTTTCTTGTGGAAGATTTTTACAGGACTTTCACTTCCATAATGCATGTCTGTGCTTAGTTTCATTTCAATGATACATGCATGTGTAGCGAGATAACTCTTTCGATCATGGGAGAAATAAAATCTTCTTCGATTGTTGTTTGAAGTATCTATATTTGATATTTGTATCCAATATATATTCAGATCAGACATAAACGTAAAGATTTAATCTTTTAAGAACACTCCAAATATTAATATAAAAAAACATATAATAAATACATCAAAGATCTCAGTCATTTGAACTCGTGAATTGGACAGTCAAATGATCGTTCCGATATCACTTGTCATGGAATTATTACATTCTTTCTAAAAAACATGTATGATAGAATGTACAGTGCCACCATATTTATATCTTAAGACCTCTATTTTTTCTAATGTGGGACTAATGTCTCCGCCTCTTCTAAGAGTAACAATATTGGTAGAACAGCCCCACCAGGGAATTTTTGTTTACAAAAGCACTCAAATGGATACCCACTAAGGCAATCATTAAAGTGAGTTATTCATTAGATCTTCTCCAAAGAAAGATAGAAATAGACGAGAAACAATGTTAAATCTAATTAAAGAAAAAAACACCACCACATTTTGGAAAGAAATTTTACTCAAAAATGGAAAGAAATGTTTGATTAGATGTCTTGACTGTCCACTATTTTGCCCCTTCAAATAATCATCTCCCTTTATATATATATAATTTGAATCTACATAAAAGGAAAAGGTAAAGAAGAACAAACGACCTTTCAACCAGACCACCTCCTACATTTCTTGAACTCGATGAGAGTTTTGGATAAAAAATTGTGTCCAATACGAATATGTTCAACTTCTTTAATGATTTTTCATGTATGTGGAGAGATTGCTGAAGGATCATGCCTATATTCCTATGTTCAAAGATATACTTAAAACAAAAATGAAAGATCAGGGCAATATAGTGGACCCTTCTTTCCCTGTTGAATAAAAAATGGTTTCTCTTTATGGGATCTATGCTGGAGGGACCAACAGATTCTAGGTTCAAAAACAATATGTGCTTTAACAAAGCCTCAGCATTGAAAAAGAACATGTAGGGTTAGTTGAGATGCTTTGGATCTGCTTTTTAATTTAAAACTCCAATGAGGAACAATTCCGTCACTAACAGCGAATACAAGGACTGTGTTGCTCCAACTCTGCAGTTTTCTCTTTTGATGCATATGAAAAAAAATGGGAAAATAGGTATGAAGACATGATCCTCCAAGGATCCTCACACCTGTATTGGACAAAGGTATGTGTCCTATACTCACACCCGAGCCCAAGTAACATCATATAAGAGAACTACAAGGATACATGCGAGATACACGTAAAACTAGACAGTCAAACCAACAAGCAGCACCAAATTAACTTCAAACTTCAAGATTTATACATATCCTCAACTAGGTTTAAGTCTAAAAGGTGAATTTAGAAATACACTCCACAAAATCAACATGTTTCTAATGTCATAGTAATGCAAACATATCGAAGTGCACATGCAACACTCAAAAAGCTATAATACTAAAATAATTCGAAACAAGAGATCTGAAGTCTATGTTCAAGTTCAACCATCTTAAAGTGAGCAATATATACCACCTTATCAGGCACTTCAAGAATATAAGTTACATTACGAGTTCTTTAAAATTTATGCAAAATCAGCTCGACACACCATGCAATTTGGGTCACACTGATCAAGCAGGAAAAGAAGCATAACGGTACCAATGAAGCATTACATCTGCAATTTGAAAAAACAACCCTTTCAAAAAACTGCAGAGCAATACAAATAACCAAAATGCATTTGCTGGCATTTGACAAATGGTAGCATTGGTTCACAGAAAACTACCATGAACACTCGATACATATGGATTCAGACACTTGAAGAGTGAGAAACTTGGAGATAACTGAAAGATGCTCCTCCTTTGACTAGTAAACTTGTAGTTAAAACTTTCTATGCTGTATTTTGAAGGGTCTTATCAGACTTTCTTTTCTTCTGTGCCCATTTGGGACCATATATTGCTAAATGTGTCCGACCAAATCTTCGATCCTTGATCTGCATTATATATTAACAAATAAATACAACAAGACTAGCTTTGTCAGGCCTTCAATTATATGGAAATAATTTATTGCCATGTAGAGATCCCATGTCTCTACTCTATCACGTAGGAATAATAACTCCAAAAGGAAAGATAAAATTGTAGAGAGCGTGAGTCTATACTCATACGACGCTTCAATATATCGAACTTCATATAGCTCCACACTCCTATACTAAGTGAAGGTTGACACCTTTGAATGAAGTGTGTTTCAATTTTTCGAGAATAATATCAGAACAGAGTTTCATTAACTTTTGTTTCTTACAGGAAGCTTAATGCAAAATAATGAACAAGTAATGGAAATACCTTTACAAGGCACCCACAGGAATCCAGCATGTCCGTCCTCAATGGATATTCCACTACCTAGACCACAAAAATATATTGAGAAAATAAGGGAATGGTGTTCATCTAAACCCATTCTTTGAATAAACAACATATAGCCACTCACAATAAAGGTGTCTTCTCCAACAATAGCTGACTTGGAAATTTGAGCCATTAGCGTTCCATAATTAACTTGTGTGTATGGAGGTGTTACACTTATGTAATCAAATGGTCCATTACTACCTATGCACAATCAAACATTTCAGACATCGAAAAGAAAGAAAGTGACTGACAATTAGAAAGATTAGAAAGTATCATGAATATGCAGTTGACGAATACGTACTTTCAATGTCTGCTTTTGCAAGACATATACCTGTGTGTCCAAGACATTTTTGGACATTGGCGTAGGGGATATGACCCCCAAGGACCCTCTAAATACTTGAAAAACATAGAAAAAATATAAAAAATCAAACATAACCATATCGGATATATACTTGTATCCGTCACTAACACCCAAGTCCAAGTAACATAGCTACACTTTTCATACATGCTCACCGATCAAGTTGGCATATTAGAATTTATAAGTTTTTCTTGTTGAAATTCATTTCCTCATGATTGTTCATTAATCATAAGTTCTATTTTTCTTTCTCCTAAAAGTATAAGCGAAGCAAGAAAATAGATCCGCAGAATCAAATCCTTCGATTTGTTCTCTCCTCTACTTTACAAAGATTTATTTGCAAATTATTAATCACACTGAAATTTTAATTACATGGGTTCAAAATAAGAAATCAAAGAAGAAAACACACCTACGAGTCGGTCTGCCTGTTCTAAGAAAGTTTCAACACGAACAGGATGTATAACTGAAACATCAAGAAACCCAGTCCACTCCAGGTTTGGTTGCAGAACATTTGAAATAACCCAAGGATCCATCTCAACAAAGTGCACCTATAAAATCACAAATCAAGCTGTATATCGGGAAAATAAACCACATCTCATTTTTTTTAAAAAATATTACTATAGCGGATTCTTAAGCCTAGACAAAAATGTCAAATTACTGTTGAAGTATTTTTCAGGCTTTCTCAGCTTAGAAATCATTGCTAACAGTGTGACAAGATACAGAATAATAAGTCAAAAATTGTACCTCAGAGCATCCTCGGCTGATAGCTTCAATACCAACAGAGCCTGTACCACTGTAAAGGTCTAACCAGCGACCCGGGCGTAAAGAGGCAGGAGAACCATCAGCTGCCTAAATTATGGAAGCATAAATCATTCATTCTTAACGAAAATATCAGAAAAAACCCTAAGATTCCCTAGAATCTAAGTTGTAATAATCATAACGTATGAAGAAGCAAAAGCAGTGGAATTTGGAACAACTTAAGCTATTTATAGATGCAAATGGATGGGCTTAGGATGTTACAAAGAAGATATACGACCTGCAGTATATCGAAGGCAGCACCTTTTACAACTTCCATCATTGGTCTGACATCCATGCCTTTAGGTGAGAGCAGCTTCTTTCTTTTAGCCTTTCCACCAAGAACCTACAACATTCAATATGCTTGTTTTAATTAACTACCATGGATTAGTCCAACTAAAACAGACAAGCAAACAATTATATTAACATGTTGAGCCTATACAACTAGCTAAAACTGGCACACCATTTTCACACTCAAATTCAATAAAAAAAATCCTTTAGAACCATAAAGACAGACTTGACTGCTCCTCAAATGGTGGCATTCAAATTGATTCTAAATTCTAATCAGATGTTCAAGTCCTCAAACAGCATCAAATCACCAACATACAGAACCATTTGTCTAATGCCTTTGTTCTAAAGAAAGATTTTTTTATTTGCACTAGTAGAATAACATCTAAATCCTTTTTTTTCATCCTTTACAAAAATTAAAAAAAAATGAAATCTTGATTAAAAACAATGGCACGAAATTGGTACCTGAAGCAACTTATGAGTGGTTCTAGGGGGCTTAGCTTCCTCCTCTGCTACTACTTCGTTTCCTTTCTTCCTCCCTTCCTTTGTCCTTTTATTCTGCAAAAAGAAAAAAAAAATCTTTAAAACTATTAATCAAATATTCAAAACCCAATTGAACAAAAAGGGAAAAAGAATGCACCATTGCCTCAGATAAGTACTCATTGGGATCAAAACCATATCTTTCACGTAGAACTCTCTTGTCTTCAGCTGTCAAACCACTTCCTGATTCTGCAAAAAACCAACAACACGAAAGTCAAGTTTTTCTGTTAAAAGAAGAGAACTAAAGACAAAATTGGTGATAAAAAGAAAGTTGGTTTTGAATAACCGTAAGAAAAGAGGATAATGGAGGAGCCCTTTTTGGTGTTGGTGGATTTGGAGGAGATGTTGAAGGCAAGGGGATTTGCGGTTAAAAAAGAGAGCTTTTTATTGGTTTCGTTGTTGTTAGAGTGAAAGTTGAAGTGTAAAGGAGAGAGAATTTGTGAGGATGAAACAGCCATTTCGTTTTTGGAGCTTGAGTTTTCAGTTTCAATGGTTACGGAGTGAAGTCAGCGAACATGGTTCCTTGGGGATAAGCAAGGTTTTCCATTTTTTTTCCTTTCAAGAGTGGGAAAATGGAAATCGTTGGAAACTCTTGGATTTTCTTTTGGGTAAATTACAGCACGGGTCACTTATTTAAAACTTTAATGACAAATAGGTTATTTTGTAAAAAGTAATAACAATTCAGTCACCTAATATAGGTTTAAAACAAACTTATCACGCTTCTTTTAAAAATAACAATTCAGTCGCGCAATTATAGGTTTAGGAATAAACATGTCACTCAATTATAAGTTTAGGAACAAACATGTCACTGTGTCATTAAAATTGAAACAATGACTTGATATAATAACAATTTTAGTCTTCAAATTTATATATTTTATTAATTTACTCATAATTAAAAATAATTCAATAAATTAAATCATTCATTTTTAAACTTAACATATTCCTAAATTTTTCCAACCCACCCTATTCTCCAATTTTTTTTCTAAACCCCCATTTTTACCTAATTTCCCGACTTCATAGCTTGATTTTCCAGCACCACAAGTTAATTCATTGGGCAACTTGTTTAAAACTGTTACTTCATAAGCAGGGCTAGGGTTCATTAAGAAGTACAAAGCGTCCATCCCTTTCCATCCTCTAGATGTTGTTCCATAGAACATGCTCATCTGATTCGCCAGAGCTACTGGAACAAGTTCATTCGTTAATTCGGCAAATAGAGCTGAAAACCTTAGTAAAAACGGTTCCCTACACGTCGTTCCTTCGGGGCATATTACTATATCATCTTCTCGTAATAGTTCTTTTATCACCGAAGCATCCATGGCTCGATCACGACTGAGACGAGCGGTTTTGAACGGGGAAATGAGTTCGGAAAATCGAGATAGGGAGTAAGTAACCACAGGGATCGGACGGCCTAAAGCGATGGAGAGAAAGACGGGGTCAAGAAGGGTTCTATGGGAGCAAGGGAAAAGGACTCCGGTTTGATCAATTGATTTTTTAGCTGGTTCGAGCGGGGTGCCTTTGATGTAAACTCTTACACCAAGTGCCCAGAAAGCATAGTAGACTAGTGGCATTGGGAGGAGGAGGAGGACGCCGAGGCGGAGGCAACCAAGGAAGAAGCCGATCGGGATCCAAAGAATGGTGAGAAGCGCCATTAATGGGGTTGGCCTTTGACAAGCCGGCCGTCATGGAAAACCACTGGTTTTGGCAATTCGTAAGGATTTATCGGTTCAACCTTGGACTTGGTCGAAACTACATAACTTTCCTGCAAATGAAATAAAAAAAAATTCATCATTAGGGAAAATAATTTAGATCGAATTCTTCTGCTTTTAATAATAGAATGATTAGTATACAATCTGCTCATAAACCAGGTGTTCTACAAGGTTTACTAGTGTAGATCATAAATAAGATTTTTTTTGTTGCCCTCTCGGTTCACTAGAGTTTTGCATTGACTAATCTAGACTGAAACACGTAGTACACATGATTTTGGTGGGTCTCAAAAAAGATTTTCTACATACACAAAGCCTCAAACTCGAGAACTGCTTGAGCGGTACCAAATTGCTTATATAGACAAATTAATATAGAAGGGTTTGAACCTTTAATTTTAGAGCTTAAATTGAAATAGCACTTTTAAACAAAACCCAATTTTTCATTAATTTTCTCTAAAAATTTTATTAAAATCTTACTTTATATTAACACGTCTCCGAGTTTGAATAGCTAAATCGACTCTTAAAAATGTCTAATAAATATTTTAAATTTCAAATATATAATACCTTAATAACTTTGTTAATGCTAGATGACATACCTTGCACAATTTCATGAAATTAAGATCCGTCTTCCCATCCCCCAAGGCAATATCTGGCATGGGTAATGGGTTCATCCTTAAAGGCTTTCTTAAGTTCTTCAGCTTTATTGTTCCCCACAAGAATCCCTGGCTTCTTCAGTAAGCCAGTTGCTCGACCTCTAAACACATTGATTTCAGTCCCAATGACCATATCAGCCCCCAAATAATCCTTCAAAAATGGCTCCACCATTACCCTAGGGTTCGCCGTAACTACACATCGTTTCCCGCTTGAAGAAAACACCCTCCACTTCTCCGGATGCAAATCACTCGAGTAGAACTTAGGTAAAACAGCTCGAGCCACGGATTCGATATCCGATACTTTCATTCCGATGAAGGTTGCGAAAATAAGAAGACGGATTCCGGCAGATTCGGAGATGAAGTAGTCAAGGATCCCGACTATGGGAGAGGCTAAAAGCAAGAAGAGAAGCCTTGGTATGCCACCAACATCAAAGGCAACTAATGCAAAGTAGGAAAAAGAGCTACGTCCTCTCAGTAGGGTTCCGTCCATATTGGCCACCACCGTCTGTTTTTCACGTCCGATCGATGCGCATCGACCAATGTTTGGAAAAAATGTAGGGTTTTCTTTTGGTTTTGCCATTGTTAGCTAGGTTCTCAGACTTTTTTTGAGATGCGTCATGCGTGACTTGGTTTTGGTTCGTTTTGAACTTTGCTTTGAGTCACATATATAGAAAAAATTATAAGGCGGCGATTACAAAATTTAATGTTGTTCCTTTTCTTTTAGTTATTGAAAGGACATGATTTAAATACGAGGACATTGAATCTAAAAATTCAAATTATATAAAATAATGTTTTGACATAGCAAATATGAACATATTAACTAAAAAAGTTAAGTTTATTTTTTGATTCGAGTTAAGGTATCCTCCGCCGATAGCAGCGATTAATTCTCTCATCGCAAGTGCTCTCATTAAGAAGTAAACGGTTAATCATAAGATGTATTACATTCTCATGAGTAGGGATCGAATTTCTGACCTCATAATTAAGGGATGGGATGAGCAGCCATCACACGACATCTCATGATTAAAAGAAAAGTTTATTGGAACAATGGATATTAAACTTTGTATGTCCGTTATCACAAAAATAAAGTATTGCTTCGTGAGCGTGTACATATATATATCAACGATTGTATATTCCTTATTTGTTATCAACATTAAACAATTTATAGAACAAGTAGTTAAAAACTTTCTGTTGACACCCTCTTCTACCTCCCTCATTCAAATCCTAACTAAATTGTTAACAATTTATCTCACTCCTCTTTTGTTTTCATTCTTTTAAATTTGTGCTTTACTTTTAATGAGGTTTAGAAAATTTTAAAATTGGACTCTTTATTTTCCCTCATCTATACCTAAAAGGATTTGTTGTGCCTCCGCCAAACACCTCCGAAAAATTATTGAGACTCTCCGCCCACATCAGAACGAGTGAACCACCAACTGTTCTCTCTGCGCCACACTCCAGGCACCACGAAGCTCGGAGCTCTCCCTCTGGACGTCTTCTACATCTCCGAACTCATCAGCCTTCGGAGACTCCTACCTCGACCAATGCGCCATGATAAAACAGCCATGAAGCTCGACTGAGCTCGCAGCCTGACAGACGAGCTACCACCTGCCAGCCGTCACTAGCCATCACTAAGACTGGCACAGTCATGTCAAAGCATCACACCATTCACAGCTCTACGGAGACATAAATACCCTCAAGACTGGAGACAAAAAATGGAGACGACCCTTCACAATCCCAAGCTCTACATAAGGGCAATCATCGCTCATTCTACACCGATCATCATATCCCAAATAACTCTGGCCATCAGCCCTATACTGTTCGCGACTCTCGGCCCCAAGTTATTCAGGGGTGACCTGCCTAACTCAACGACCAATCATGGTCCTTTGTGGCTCTCAGCTCATCCCACGACGAGTGAACCACCCATCGTTGTCCTCAAATCTTCCTTCAACCACAAACTCCACTTTTTTACTTGGTGTCGCTCAAAATCGGCATTATCGGTGTCGTCCAAAATTGACATGAACAAAATTATTTAATTTAAACTTTTGCTTATTTACCAATGAACTAAAAATAAATATAACATAAAAGCTATCCCAATGTATGGAATAGTTTAATTCAACTTTTTAGCATGCCAAATTTTGACTCGAATAATTCATGGTATTACATAATTTTAATAAGAACAATTATGATAAGGACAAAATGACTATTTATATTTTTTTACTTTTCATTTACTTTCTAATTAGGATTGAAATGAAATAATTTTATGTTTTTTCTAATTTAAATTTTATAAATTTATATAAAATGTTTAGTTAGACAAATTTAACACTTTGATAAAATTGTTCATGTCGAATTTATTATGTTTGTATATTCATATTGAGTTTATATTATTTTCTATACCTTTGTGTTTGTATTATTTTATGTTCTCAAAATAATATAAATTATATACCTGTCATGTTTATTATCTAATTAACATAATTACATGATTATTTATTTGATTTAATCATTTGACGTGTTAACCCATAAGTTTATACATGGACATAATTTGTTATTCATTAACTAGTTTAGGCACACATTAAATTATTGTACTTTAACAACAATTACATGTTGATTTTTTATTTGATTTAATCATTTGATGTGTTAACCCAAAATTTCAAATTTTATATTAATTTGGGACTTGACTTGGAGGATAGAAAGAATATTAGGTGCAAATGAAAGCTTAGAATTTGAAAAATTGAAAGAAAAACTAAAGATTTGAAATATATATCTGTATATATTATTAAATAAAAAAGAAAGTCTTAATTACTAATTTAGCCCCTCTATTGAGCATCATCTCCCACATTGATATTTTTACTCTTTTTTGTCCCAAATTGATACTCAACTTTTATTTTGTCAACTAAATAGGTACTTTGTTTTTGCACCGTTGAAAAGATGACATGGAAGCTTCAACATGTGACATCATATGAAAAATTCTAAAAAGTTAAAATTATATAAAATATAAAAGTTATTAAAATTATATAAATTATAAAATTCTAATATATATATATATATATATATTAAAATTTTAGTTTTTTTACAAAGCATAACAACATAAATTTCCTTCATTCCATATTAATTCCACAATAACAAGAAATATTTTTTTCTTCACCATGCTTTCTCATCAACCAGATAAGATACATTAGCACTTTTGTAAGTGATTTAACGGTGAGTGACTAAAATGATGAATTCTTGCAATATTAGTGGTTATATTGAAAAACTTTTAATTCAGTTACTAAAATAGAAATACACTAATAGTTGGATGACCAATGGTATAATTTACTCAAAAACATATTATCTTAATAACTGTTAAGACCTTTAATTAAGTGGGTTGGGATTGACTCTGGATCAAGTCAATTTAAGCTTTAAAAACTTGGGTTTATTTTGACTTCAAATTATTTTGGCTTTAATTTATTTTGTTGAAATTATTGAGTTCAAATAATTTTAAGTTGAATCATTTTAAGTTTGAGAAATTCATGTATTTAAATTGAGTTGTTTTGTATTGAATTTATAAATGTGTGTTTGAACAACATGAATAATTACAAAAAAGTGTAATTATTAAATTAGTAATTACACACTCTTCTAATTGCAAAAAAATATATATAATTCTTTAGACATGTTTAGTTAACAAAATATAATTATATACAATTCAGTTGGATCTACTAATTAAAAAACGAATAAAAATAGTTTGAAAATCAATGTAGGCAGTTACACTCATATATCCTCTAATTCTCAATCCCTTCCAAGAATTGAAAAGACAAATCAGAGTGCTTCAGTTACACTTAATCCAATAGGACCTAATAATTACAATGATTATAAAAAAAATGCCATATTTTGTAATTAAAAGTAATTACATCAAAAATTTAATTATTAGATGACTTTTCAAACAAATTCTAAAATGGATCGGTTAAAATTTTATTGAACGATGAAAATAAATAGTAAATATTTGATTCGTATATATGATAATGGAATAATTTCATGACCAGTCATTTACATCTTAGTAAGAGCATTCATGGCGAAAAGATTAGTCACTATTATCGATAGTGGATACATGCGCTCAAACAAAAAAATCAATAGTAAATAATATTAAAAGTATACTTTTTTAATTGTTATATTGTTATGTAAAATTATAGGTTTGTTGAAGTAATAATAGAGTAATTTCATAGAAGTACAATTACAAATACTTTTAATTATCTAGACATGTTTGACCGATAGTGTAATTACATCTTAATTTATATGTTATGTTTGATAGTATAAATTACAACCACAATTAAAATTAAATTCTAAAATAATATTAACATAAAAAATCTAAAATAATATTAACATAAAAAATCATTATGTGTTGAAGAGTGTCTATATGTGTTTTTAACATTCTTAATATGGTTTCGAGTAAGTACATTTGGCCGGTTGGTCAAGCTGTTCATCTTTATTCCCTCATTTTTCTTAGGTTATGAGTTCTAGACCCTCATCAACTAAGACATCAACAAGAGAGCCGCCAAGGCCTACGCCGAGAATGTAACACCCACCCAATGGCAATACTCGAGTCTCGGATATTTCATAATACTATACGGATGATCGAAGCTTCGCCCCCACTCTCTGAGATAACACGACGAAGATCACGAACAATATCCTCTTCCCTCCCAATCATCTGAACCCCAATCAATTTACTCAACTGAAATTTATATTAGTAACATATTTTTATTAAAAATCAAATCCTTCAAATTTTGGACTTAACCTAATATCTTTCGACCAATAACAAACTATTTTTCACATTTTTAATTCATTTGACTCACCATTTTTAAAAATTAGTAGGCATGTATGTCGACAAATTTATATATGTAGATAATTTTTATAAGGATAAACTACACTTTTGATGACTAATATCTTATTAATTTTTCATTTTTATCATTGAAATTTGAAAAAAAAAATTATATTATGATCAATAATATTATCGATTTATTACAAAAAAAACCCATTTTATCGTTAGCTTGTGTTAAAATGATGGTATGACATGTTAACCCCAAACTTCAGTTCTCCAATCAACCCTTCTCTTCCTTCTCCAATCCCATTGGGGATGTCACTCTTAGCCATTTGTTTGGATTCTACTGCTAGGAAATTAGAATTCCCACACACTGATGACTATGTGATAAATTTTCAGCTTGTGTTAGCAAAAAAGTGTTTAATTCAATAAGAATAAATGATACTTGAATTTTATTCTAAGTTTTAATTTAATATCTAAATTATATTTGGCTCAATTAGGTACATGATTTTCACATTTTCGTTCAAATTAGTACCTCAATTTGGTATCAATTGAACCATAAAATCAAATTCAGGTAGTTATTTGAACAAAAAAGTCAATTTAAATACCAATTCGAACCAAAAGCTTAAATTCAAATACTTAATTGGAAAAAAATAAATGTTAATACCAAATTAACCTTGAAGTCAAAGTCGATATATCCGAAATATATTGACCGTTTAAAACACCATTTTAGAAGAAAAATAAGATCATATCCTGAAACCTGAAAAGAAGCCCAGAAAGGAAGGGCTGAGATATGAAAGCCCAATAAAACTTGTAACCAATTTTCAATTACATAAAACTATTCGAAAAGGCCCAAAATTAAAATCTGTCGTTCTAATCTATAAATATTGTTCCACCGTTTTCCAAATCTAGGGTTTCTTGCATTCCCAATTTAGCTGTTAAATCTAGTATTGGAGTTCATTTTTGCTTCCTCAAATTTTGATAAATTATTTATTTTATTAATTTCCTGCTTATTTTATCGATCACTTGATGAGAAGAATAAAACTGCAACAATATGATTGGATTTATTCCATGATTACTTGTATTTAAGTCTCTGATGATCATTCCTTTTCAATTTTCCTCGTGAAATTTCTTCGAAATCGACTTTCTTTTCCCCTTCGTGTTTAATGTAGTAAATATCTTGTAATTTTGAGATACGAAGAGTTCCGTGTTTCTGATTTACAGTGATCGGGGATTAAAAAAAGCTAGGAGAAGAAAATTCGTGGCTTCCGAGCAGAAATTTGAAATTGTTTCCAGTAATCGTTTTTAAAACTTGAACGGAAAAAATCAGTGATGAACTTGTAATTTTCGTAACCTAAGTCAGTGTTTTCGGTCATATTTATATTTTGAAACTTGAAAGTGACTTGAATTCTTATTTTAATGCAAAATAAATTGGCACTAATTTGTTTCTGCGATGAGAATGACAGGTCCATTTGTTATAGTGATCGGGCGGGCAAGTCACTAATTCTTGATTTAGCTGGTTTGATCGGCCGATCAGGTTCCATTTTTTGTTCAGTGATTATAGTTAAAACCAATGCCAGCAACTTGCTTCAGATATCGAGTTCGAGTTTTTGCATGCTCTAGTACTTTACACCGGGAAATTTTGTTTAAGAACAGATTTGTACATATATTTTTGTCTTTAGTAGATGAGGAAATTGCCATAGATTGTGACTAAAAAAAAAGGGACCGGGGACCTTCCTTAAAATTCCCTATGCATTGGAAATTTAACCGCTCCAAATAAGACAAATTGAATAACAAAGACCCTTACTACAATTTGATGAAATTGCGTTTATTTCTCCCCATTCTTTGGCATTGAAATTTGGTAGAAATTTGGTAGAAATTCAGTTGTAGCGATGGATAAGATTCAAGGTGAGTGTTAGATCCAAAGTCACTCCTCTTTACTCAGAATATTTGTTGAATACTAACACTTAAAATAAATAGTCCAGCTTTAGGGAAGAAATTATTTACCCCTTCAACTGGTTTGTTGGACTTTTCATTTCTCTTAAAATACTCTGCTTGACATCCCTATATAATGCATATCTATATTTGGGTTTTGGATACGATAGTCAAAGGAAAAACCCGGATTGCATGGGTAGTAACTCAGTTATAGTCTTGTGGAAATTTGGTAGAAACTCAGTTGTAGTCTTGAGGAAATTTCAATACCAATCTGCTCTCTCTCACTTTATATGTATTATATCTGTTAATTCAGTTTTGCAGGTCATAACCACAAATTACTACAAAATTTAAAAGAAGAGAGGATGGATGATTTGTCATCTAACCCTGGCTCAACAATGGCAACATTTGCTGTTGTTTATTCCACCGCAACTATGGTGTTCTTTTATACCATGGTTCGTGAACACTTTCCTCAACACCTACTTGATTGTATTGAGAAATACGGCAGAAAACTGGTGAATTTTGCCTTCCCTTATTCTCAAATTACCTTCCCTGAATTCACTGATGAATATATGCGGCGTAATGAAGCCTTCACTGCAATTCAGAACTATCTCAGTGAGAAATCCACTGCCTCTGCTAATAGGCTTAAGGCTGATGCCCTCAGAGATAGTCGGTCTTTGGTGCTTAGTATGGATTATAATGAAGAAATTGCTGATGTGTTTGATGGGATCAAAGTTTGGTGGACTTCAAACAGGAATCCCCCGAGATCGATGCAGTTTTCAGTATATCCGTCTGTCGACGAGAAGCGGTATTACAAGCTGGAATTCCACAATCGCCACAAGAAACACATTATTGAGTCTTATCTTCCTAAGGTGATGGGGGACGGGAAAGCAATTTGGCGAGACAACCGGCTGCGAAAGCTTTACTCGAACAATCCGAGCAAGTATTGGAATGGATTCAATCCAAAATGGAGTCATGTTGCTTTTGAACATCCTGCATCATTTGACACTTTGGCAATGGATGCAAAGAGGAAAGAGGAAATCATCAATGATCTCAATACGTTCAAAGAGGGGAGAGAATATTATGAGAGAATTGGAAAACCTTGGAAAAGAGGTTACCTCCTTTATGGTCCGCCTGGCACCGGCAAATCAACCACGATTGCGGCCATGGCTAATCATTTGCAGTACGATGTGTATGATCTCGACCTTACTGCAATCAAAGATAACACAGAGTTGAGGAGGCTTTTGATTGACACGTCAAGCAAATCAATCCTAGTAGTTGAGGACATCGACTGTTCTCTTGATGTCACGGGTGAAAGAGAGAGCAAGAAGAGGAAGATAAAGGAAGATGAAGACATGGATCCAATCAGTAAAGAGGTGAAAAAAGAAGCGGAAGAGAAGACAGATTGTAAGATTACTTTATCAGGTGTTTTGAATTGCATTGATGGACTTTGGTCATCATGTGGGGGTGAAAGAATCATTGTTTTCACTACAAATTACCCTGAAAAGCTCGATCCAGCTCTAATCAGGAGAGGAAGAATGGACAAACACATAGAAATGTCGTATTGTTGCTTTGAAGCATTCAAGGTGTTGGCAAACAATTATTTGAAAATGGATTCTCATTTCCTCTTTGAAGAAATTGGTGAACTGTTGGGTAAAACCAACATGACACCTGCAGATGTTGCAGAGAATTTGATCCCCATGTTCAAAGACGAGAACATTGAAACGCGTTTAAACAGACTAATTGGAGCTCTGAAGGCTGCAAAGGAGGAAGAAGGAGCTTCTAGGCCAAACGAAAAGAGAAAAAGAAACAATCCAGAAAACAAGCGGGAGAAAAGAAACATCTGATAAAAAGATCATGAAAACATCGTAAGTTAATGGAGTGCTTAAAGGAAGTTCTGTTTGCAGACAATGATGGGAAACAATAATCGTCATTCCTTTAATGTCATGTTGGATCCAAGAAGTTTGCATGAAGATGGTGCTTGGGTAGTTTATGTAATCGGGTTGAAGTGGTAGTTTTTCTCTTTTGTTTTTGAGTCATTTTTAGTTGGAAAGAGTAGTTTCTTTTTATGTGCATATGAAACTGCAATGAAGTTGAGTTTTTCTTGAATTCCTGATGAAAAATTATTCATATTTTAACTAAACAAAACATTATTAGTTAGGATGCAATATCAACCAAAGAAGTGAAAGAAATGGAGGGATCCATCAATTCCTAACTTCGTAACACCTCAATCCCACATCGAAAACTAGTAAGAAATCCATACACATGATATACAGTCATGTGAGACAAAATTATTATATTTTCGGACCAAAGTAACACTCATGGGTTTGATGGGGGTCTCGTTATTTGCAATCTATTTGGTTGGCCATGTTTTTATTGGTACTGAATTTTCCAAGTGAAATAACAAGATCCATTACCAATGGATTGAGCTGCTTCCAACCAATTTCCTTCCCATTTCTATATTCTGATCGGTAATTTTTTCAGTTTTTTGGCCCTTTAATGACATATATACACCGTACACTGTTGGGTGAGGGTCCCACTATGTGGGCAACCCATCACCGGTTGAACCCCAAATTCAAAGGGGTGGTTGCTGCCATATTTATTTTGCTTGACTTTTATAAGCCTTTAACTATGACTTTTATTAGTATATTATAGGCTTGGGCAGAATTTGAAAGAGATTGAAGATGAAAGCTCAGAAACGTTCGAGAGAAAAATAGGAGAGAAAAATTATTTTCAGCTTTGAGCAGTTTTAATCAACTCTTCGATTGGAGGTCCATCCGTAGTTCGATTGAGCTGATTTTTGGACAGCAGCTAGGCGACTTGGTGATCTTAACTTTGTACGGTCGGATTTTTCATCCGAGACCCGTAGCTTCCGAAATCCCCATTTTACAGCAGCTGCGTTTTTGGTGATATTCTCTCATTTTACTCTCTTTTGTTAAAGACTACTTGTTATTAGCCTTGTTGGAGTTGAATGCTTGTTGTAGGTTGGATATTGTAGTCTTGTAGTTGAACATTTGATTATAGTGGAGCTTTTGATCGGACCCTAAAGTCCCGTGGTTTTTACCCTTGATTTAGAGGGGTTTTCCACGTAAAAATATCGGTGTCTCGATTTACTTGTGTTGTGGTTGCATTGAAATTTTGTGGTTGATTAGTGCTGCTAGAGAACATATTTGTAATATTGTGCTTGCCATAATTATTGACTTGAGTTATAGGGAGAGAAAGAACACCGGTTGTGCTTCCGCTTAATTTCGGTTGTTCGGTTTCTTCCCAACAAATTGGTATCAGAGCTTGGTTATTGTGTTAGATAAATATGGAGATTAACACAAGCAAGATGATTATGTTGAATGGCACGAATTATCAACTTTGGCGGAATAAAATGAAAGACTTGTTGTTTGTAAAGGCTTTGCATCTTCCGGTCTTTGCTACTCAAAAACCCGATTCAAAAAGTGATGAGGAATGGGAATTTGAGCATCAACAAGTATGTGGCTATATTCGACAATTTGTTGAAGAAAATGTTTACAACCACATTGATCAGGAGACACATGCTCGCACATTGTGGGAGAAGCTTGAAAGCTTGTATGCTTCGAGGTCGGGTAACAACAAATTGTTTTTGCTAAAGAAAATGATGGCGTTGAAATACAGAGAAGGAACGTCTACAGCTGACCATGTTAGTGAGTTTCAAAGTGTGATGAATCAGTTGCTTGGTATGGGTGTCAAATTTGATGATGAGATTTTAGGGCTTTGGTTGCTTGCTACTCTACCGGACACTTGGGAGACTTTTCGGGTCTCACTCATTGATTCTGCTCCAAATGGTATTATTACTTTGGATTTGGCTAAGAGTGGTGTGTTGAATGAAGAGGTTAAAAGAAGATCTCAGGGTTCTACATCACAGTCCGAGGTGTTGGTTACCGAGAACAGGGGAGAAACAGAGAAAAAGATGGCAATGGTAGAGATAAAAGTCGAAGCAAGTCAAGATTGAGATATAAGAATCTTGAGTGTCATCATTGTGGTAAGAAAGGCCATATCAAGAAATATTGCTACAAGTGGAAGAGAGAGAACAAAAGCGGTGGTGATAAAACGATCGAAATGATGATGAAAAAATCTGAGCGTATTGCTCTGCGCTACTCGTGAAGATCTATTGGTCATTTGTTACGAGAATTTGGTCAACCTAGCATGCGATGAGACTAGTTGGGTGATTGATCTTGGTGCTTCAATTCATGTCACGTCGAGGAGGGATTTCTTCACATCTTATACTCCTGGTGATTTTGGAGTATTGAAGATGGGTAATGACGGTTTGATTCCAGTTATTGGCATGGGAGATGTTAGCTTGGTGAGCAATAACGGAACAAAGTTAATTCTCAAGGATGTCAAACATACACCGGATATCCGTTTGAATTTGATTTTGCAGAAAGCTTGATGATGAGGATTTTGTAACACCTTCAATGAGGGGCAGTGGAAGCTGACTAAAGGCTCTTTGGTTGTGGCTCGAGGAAAGAAGAGCTCAAATTTGTACTTGATGCAGGCTTTGACTTCCAGAGACACTGTGAATGTGACAGTAAATGACTCAACTGAGTTGTGGCATAAACGGCTTAGTCACATGAGTGAGAAGGGGCTTAATTGTTTAGCCAAGAAGAATAAACTTTTTGGGTTGAAGAATGCCACATTGAAGAATTGTGCTCATTGTCTAGCGGGGAAGCAGAGAAGAGTTTCTTTTAGAAGTCATCCTCCTCATAGAAGATCACAGTTGCTAGAGTTGGTCCATTCAGATGTTTGTGGTCCGATAAAGGTAAGGTCACATGGTGGTGCACTTTATTTTGTGACTTTCATTGACGATTGTTCAAGAAAGCTGTGGGTCTATACTTTAAAGTCGAAAGACCAAGTTTTTGAGGCATTTAAACAGTTTCAAGCGTCAGTTGAAAGAGAAACAGGGAAGAAGGTAAAGTGCATTCGTACTGATAATGGTGGCGAGTACACAGGGCCATTTCATGAGTATTGTATGCGAAAGGGAATTAGACATCAGAGAACACCACCAAAGACTCCACAGTTAAATGGGTTAGCTGAAAGAATGAACCGGACATTGATTGAGAAAGTCAGATGTTTGCTGTCAGATGCAAAGTTGCCAAGATCGTTTTGGGCTGAAGCCTTGAATACAGTGGCACATGTGATTAATCTGTCTCCTAGTGTTCCTTTACGAGGTGATATACCAGACAGAGTTTAGTTTGGTAAAGACGTGTCATATGATCACCTGCGTGTGTTCGGTTGTAAATCATTTGTTCATGTTCCAAAGGATGAAAGATCGAAATTGGATGTCAAGACTCGTCAATGCATCTTTATTGGTTATGGTCTAGATGGTGAGTTTGGTTATAGACTCTACGATCCAGTTCAAAAGAAGCTCGTGAGAAGCCGAGATGTTGTCTTCATTGAGGATCAGACCATTGATGACATTGACAAGACAGAGAAAGAGGATTCACAAGACAGTGGTGACTTGACCGATGTGAATCCAGTTCCCCTGGACCCTTCACCGAATCCTATTCAAGATGATGTACAAGGTGATGTTAATAATGACCAGCAGGACATATGTAACTTTGATGCTCCCATAGATGATGTTGTGAATGATCAACAACAAGCACCTATAGCTCCACCAGTAGTTTCACTTCGAAGATCTTCTAGACAACGACGATCTTCTGTCAGGTATTCTTCTGATGAATATGTTCTTTTAACTGACGGGGGAGAACCTGAATGTTATGAAGAGGCTATGGAGAGTGAATGCAAAGATCATTGGGTTGAAGCAATGAAAGATGAACTCCAATCCTTGCATGATAACCATACCTTTGAGTTGGTGAAACTACCTAAGGGCAAGAGAGCTTTGAAGAATCGGTGGGTTTCTGAGGTTGAAGCAAGAAGAAAAGTCTTCATCTCCACGATACAAAGCTAGATTGGTCGTCAAGGGTTATACTCAGAAAAAAGGGATTGATTTTGAAGAAATATTTTCTCAGTTGTGAAGATGTCCTCTATTAGAACTATATTGGGTTTGGCAGACTGTTATGACTTAGAGGTTGAACAAATGGATGTGAAAACAGACTTTTCTTCATGGTGATTTGGAAGAAGAGCTTTACATGGAGCAACCGGAGGGATTTGTTGCACAGGGAAAAGATGACTACGTGTGCAGGTTGAAGAAGAGCTTGTATGGTTTGAAGCAAGCTCCTAGGCAATGGTACAAGAAGTTTGAGTCTGTTATGGGGGAGCAAGGCTACAAGAAGACTACTTCTGATCATTGTGTTTTTGTTAAGAGATTCTCTGGTGATGATTTTATTATCCTTTTACTCTATGTTGATGATATGCTTATTGTTGGTCGTAATGCTTCCGAATTGACAAGTTGAAGCAAGAGTTGAGTAAATCCTTTGCGATGAAGGATTTGGGGCCAGCAAAGCAAATTCTTGGCATAAGGTTGACACGTGATAGAAAGGCAAAGAAATTGTGGTTATCACAAGAGAGGTACATTGAGAAAGTACTTCAAAGGTTTAGTATGGACAGAGCTAAAGCGGTGAATACTCCATTTGCTAGTCACTTCAGATTGAGTGTCAAGCATAGTCCTTCCACAGAAAATGAGAAGGAAGAGATGCAGAAAGTTCCTTACTCTTCACCGTGTGGGCGTTTGATGTATGCAATGGTTTGCACGAGACCAGACTTGGCTTATCTTTGTTGGTACAGATTAGTCGGTTTCTTTCTAATCCAGGCAAAGAGCATTGGAATGCGGTGAAGTGGATCATGAGATATCTTCGTGGCGGTTCCAACTTGAAACTTTGTTTTGGTAATGAAAAACCTGTTCTTGTTGGATATCTGATTCAGACATGGCGGGGACATTGACTCGAGAAGATCTACTTCAGGTTACTTGATCACTTATGCAGGGGGAGCTGTGGCATGGCAATCGAGATTGCAAAAGTGCGTTGCCTTATCCACCACCGAATCAGAGTTCATTGCAGCGACCGAAGCGTGTAAGGAGATGCTTTGGATGAAGAAATTTGTGCATGAACTTGGCTTTACTCAAGAGAGGTATGTCTTGTATTGTGATAGCCAGAGCGCGATTCATCTTGGTAAGAACTCAACTTTTCATGCTAGATCTAAGCATATTGATGTGAGGTACCATTGGATACGAGATGTTCTTGAAGCTAAATTGTTAGAGCTTGAGAAGATTCATACTGATGATAATGGTGCTGATATGTTGACTAAAGCCTTACCAAGAGGGAAGTTTGAAGCATGCTGCTTGATGGCCGGCATGAAGACATTCCCCACATAGCGGGAGGGGGAGATTTGTTGGGTGAGGGTCCCACTATGTGGGCAACCCATCACCGGTTGAACCCCAAATTCAAAGGGGTGGTTGCTGCCATATTTATTTTGCTTGAATTTTATAAGCCTTTAACTATGACTTTTATTAGTATATTATAGGCTTGGGCAGAATTTGAAAGAGATTGAAGATGAAAGCTCAGAAACGTTCGAGAGAAAAAAATAGAGAGAAAAATTATTTTCAGCTTTGAGCAGTTTTAATCAACTCTTCGATCGGAGGTCCATCCGTGGTTCGATTGAGCTGATTTTTGGACAGCAGCTAGGCGACTTGGTGATCTTAACTTTGTACGGTCGGATTTTTCATCCGAGACCCGTAGCTTCCGAAATCCCCATTTTACAGCAGCTGCGTTTTTGGTGATATTCTCTCATTTTACTCTCTTTTGTTAAAGACTACTTGTTATTAGCCTTGTTGGAGTTGAATGCTTGTTGTAGGTTGGATATTGTAGTCTTTTAGTTGAACATTTGATTATAGTGGAGCTTTTGATCGGACTCTAAAGTCCCGTGGTTTTTACCCTTGATTTAGAGGGGTTTTCCACGTAAAAATATCGGTGTCTCGATTTACTTGTGTTGTGGTTGCATTGAAATTTTGTGGTTGATTAGTGCTGCTAGAGAACATATTTGTAATATTGTGCTTGCCATAATTATTGACTTGAGTTATAGGGAGAGAAAGAACACCGGTTGTGCTTCCGCTTAATTTCAGTTGTTCGGTTTCTTCCCAACATACACATGTGATGTTCGAACCCTAATAACACATTATATTTTATCACTAAGATCAATCAATGAATTCCAAAGTTTTAATTTTTTAAAGTATTTATTTTTAAGTCATACTAATACATCGTAAAAACTTCCGAAAATTAGATTATATATTCATATTAGACACACATCAGCAGTTATACTTTACATTATTAATATGCTTTATTTAAAACTAATTCAATTCTGACCCTTGACATTCCTTCGAAAGAATTCTACTGATGGCACCATAATCTATAGGTGTCTGTATCATTTTATTTAGGACGAATTAAAATTAAATATTTTAAATAATATTATTATTTAATTTTAAAGTAATAGAGACTCGTTAAATATCTAATCTTTTATAAGTTAGAGGCGATAAATGTCTAATTCTTACAGTTTCATAAGAAGTTTGCTAATCCATTTAGATGAGAAAAAGCCATCCTTTTAAAATGCAAAGTTTGTGCCACTGGTCCCCCATCTTTTTCTTATTGAATACAGGCACGTATGGTCATATATACACACCTATCTATGAGAGTATAGACAAATAATATAAATAAAAAATGGCTTGAAAATATATTTTACAGAAAAATTAATCTGAACAGATACTTAAAAATATTTATAAAAACAAAAAATCGTGAATATAGTCATATAAAAAGACCTAATTTAACTAAAAACAAAAGTCACTGGAACTGTGGGGTAGAGCTCATTGCTTTACCTTCCCAAGTAATGGAAACTTACGACTACATTCCAAAAGCTAAACCTCCAGTTTCTGCACAAAGTACAAAGCACTTTTAGCTTTCAAACAACCCAGAAAAGAGAAAAGGACGGGAGAGTTTTATGAAGCTTGCAGGACAAGTTTAAGCAAAGTACCCCGGATTTTAGTTTTCTTTTTTGAACTATATAATATTATACAACTTAGCCGAAGAACAAAGCATTCAAACCCCATAGTGTTCCGGAAAGTATGGGAAAAAAACCATGATGATTGATTCATGGGCTCAAATTGGATCAACCATTGCAGGTTTGATGTTTACTTTAGCTACATTACAGCAATTCTTCCCCCACCACCTTAGAGTTTCTTTACAACAGTTTGTTTTAGCCTCACTTCAACAGTTCTCTTTTGTTCAAAAGTTATGCGATAAATTGGTTAGCTTTTTCTCACCTTATGTTCAAATCACATTCCCTGAATACTCTGGTTATTGGAGCAACCAAGCCATCACCGCCATCGAAACATACGTCGGAGCTTTATCAACCACCAAGGCTTCATTGCTCAAAGGTAGCCTCATCAAAAACAGCAAAGCTCTTGTTCTTACAAGGGATGACCGTAAGGTGTCTGATGAATTTGATGGGGTTAAGGTTTGGTGGATTTTGGACCCTTCTTCTTCAACAAGTTCTTCCGAGGACAAGTATTTTCAGCTCGTCTTCCACCGACAGCATCACGATTTGATTACGGGGCCATACTTGGATCATGTTGTTGAGCAAGGGAAGGCCATTGAGGCAAGGAACAAGCAGAGGAGGCTGTATACGAACAATCCTAGTGATAATTGGAGTTCTTACAAGAAGAACTTGTGGAGTGACATTGCCTTTGAGAACCCTGCAACATTTCAGACAATAGCAATGGATCCCAAGAAAAAGGAGGAAATCATCAACGACCTGGTGAGTTTTAGTAAAGGGAAAGAGTATTATATGAAGCTTGGGAAGCCATGGAAACGAGGGTATCTCCTTTACGGTCCTCCAGGAACCGGTAAGTCCACTATGATTGCTGCAATGTCCAACTTTTTGAACTATGATATCTATGATCTTGAGTTGACTACTGTTAAAAACAATACCGAGCTTAGGAACTATTGACTGAAACATCGAGTAAGTCCATCATTGTGATTGAGGACATTGATTGTTCTTTAGATGTAACTGGTGAAAGAAAGAAAGAAAGAAAGAAAGAAAGAAAGATCAAAAACCAATGAAAAAGAGAAGAGCCCTGTGAATGAAAACACCAGTAAAGTTACACTTTCGGGGATACTGAATTTCATCGATGGGACTTGGTCAGCTTGTGGAACTGGGAGGATCTTTGTGTTCACTAGGAATCATGTGAACAAACTCGATCCGGCTTTAATCCGGAGAGGCCGGATGGATATGCACATTGAGCTTTCATATTGCAGCTTTGAAGCATTCAAGATGTTGGCCAAGAACTACTTGGATCTTGATTCACATGAATTGTTTGAAGAGATTGGGATTTTGTTGAAGGAAACAGAGATGAGTCCAGCTGATGTTGCGGAGAACTTGATGCCAAAACGTGAGAAGAAAGACCCAGATTCCTGTTTGAAGAGCCTGATTCAAGCTCTTGAAGATGCCAAAGAAAAGGCAAAATCGGAAGCTGAAAAGGAAAAAACAACCAAAATCAAGAAAGAAAGGGGCAAGAAACTTTATGCTAGTTTAATTAAGAAAAGATGGATGTTCCAGGCTTAGTTGTTCCTGGATTCCAATCTTTAATTACATTGTAACATTTCTGTCTAGGTATTGCTTCTACTCTGGGTGTCAAATTAATATATTAACTCTCCCTTCCATTTTTCTGTGTTTGATATATATTTTTACTTCAAGATTTTAAGAAAATATATTTATGTGATACAATCCATATTTAATATTCTTATTCAAATTAGCCTTCATTGTCCTTAAATAAAACCAAAAGTAACCAACCATATAACAATGTTCTGTTCAAGTTGAACAGAATTCTTCTGCCCCCTTATTATGCCCCTAACTATGCCCCCACCAATACATTGTTAACACGTGTTTTCATTTCCCCATTTTTTGATTTCATTCGCTCTCGGTTTCAATTATTTGCTGCATCGTTTTGTAATTTATCTGTTTAGTTAAAATAAATCATTAGAATTCGTATGAATACTGCTGTTAATCTCTGAAACTTCTTTTCATCAATTTATCATAATGTGGTTCCATCGTCCTCAAATCCATTATCTTTGTCTTCGTTTGCAAACAAAAAGGTTAGTAATCCATTGTCAAGAGAATTAAAGTGCTGTGGCAACTCTTTAGTCTCAGGATTACCATAAATCCTTCTTCATCTCCTAGAGACGGCATACATTTAGCTGAAGAAAAAAATCTAATTTTTTATGTCTAAGGAAAAGATAACGGCACTTAATCCAATTAAAACAAACATTGTTAGTATGAAGTTCGTCCAAATGGTAAAGAGTTTGGTGTCGCTTAAGTAAGTCTCGAGTTCGAGACGTAGTATATGTAAAAAATTCCCGTTGTGAGGCTCACATTCACCCACCAAAACCAAGTGTGGGACGCGAGTCAGTCCAGATTAGTTAAGGCGAATCTCTGGAAACCCGCCTCATATTAAATGAGACAAAATGTACATCTCCACCTTCAACTCATACTTGTATCGATAAATTTAAATCCAACATAATATAATTTGGATAAAATTCATCAAATGAAATTGTTTAGACCAATCAATAATCTCTAGAGCATATTGGTACTCTTCTCTCCCTCCTAAATTGTTGGTTCATTATCTATTAGGAACAAACTTTTACTCCCTCTCCTTGTTGAAAAAAACTGTTTAGACCAAATTTCAGTAGATTTAAAATCAATACGACCAACTTGAAATGATTAGAAGTTGAATGATCTTAAATAGGAAGGGAGAGCTTACCTGATAAACACGAGAAATTGAATTTGGAAGTAATTTAAGCATAATACAGTCAGCTTGGGAAGAAACTGAAAGGGGCTTCAGCCGAGGAGAGATGAAGCTTACTAACTCAAAAATGGAGCATCCATGGCTCATTGATCGCAGTAAGCACCATCTCTCCTGCGACAGGAGTCCCTCTGATTCTCCCTTTCTGTACTTATCGCCATAGCTTCCGACTTCGGTTCCGTATCGACTAGCCAATGATTGAACCTTAATGAGTAAGGACCATCCTTCAGCTATCAAAGTTATATGCAAATGGAAAGTAGCAAATATTGAACGGCTGATTCTTTGGTTTTTGGATTTTCATTTTTGACAGAGTTTGGTGTGTGTGTTAATATAGATTGGTTCAATTGCTTTAAGAATCAGTGAAAAGATCCATGTTTATGACAGATTGTAATAAACTATAATAAAAAGCCTACATATATAGAACCAATGATTCTTTGTATTGATTTGTTTATCATTGTCAACCAAATACAGATAGATTAAAGTTATCTAATTCAACTGAATTACATATATCATAAATTGATGTTATATTGGATGATGATAATCATTTTGTTATTGTATGTGAAGAACCATTTTGTATAATCTACTTCTCTTTCTTTGATATCATATCCAATAAAATAACTTAATTTTGGATATGGCAGTAATCAATGTACCAAAGCTAAGATATTTAATGCCATGGGCAGTATTTTGCTTCATTCAAACTATACATTGCCTCGCTGATAAGCTCATCAGGTATTTTTTAGTGAGTCAAGTAAACAAAAACTAAGGGCATATGGATTTGAGTCTAAAAAAAATGGGATTAAGACTTAAGCCCGTGGTAGGTTTAAACATATTTAGATTCAAATGTCAATATTTTAGTCAATAATCTTTAGAACAAGTGGTTAAAACTATCGGTTGTCACTCTTCTCTCTCCCTTAGGTTATGGGTTATAAACCCATTAAGAGCAAATTTTCCCTTTCTCATCCACTAAGTAGAAATTGTTAAAAAAATGTCAATATTTTATGCCAAAAAAATTAGTTCCCATATGAAGTAAAATCTTACTTGCAATAAACTATACGGTAGATTTGTTCATGAATCAAGAGTTTGACAATATTTTGTGAAACCTCGCTAAGAAGTTTTATAGTTCGGGGCAACCAAATTTGGCTTCAATTAATGTTTAAGCACTAAAAGTTTTTTTATTTGAATTTAAGTATAAATATTAACATAACTTTTTGAATATTATTCTAATAATTAAAAAAATCAAGCCAATCCGATCTGACCAACAAGAAAATCAAAAATGCATTGGAGTTAGGCTCGTCCCCTGAGTTTTGAATGGATGCTTTTCAAGTTATGAAACATGTGACTCAGTTTTGTAATTAAGATTAGCAAACTAATGCAAGTGGTAGGGTAAAAGAGAAAAAAACAATAAGATGGGTTCTCTTTTACAGGACTATTTTCCCATTTATTTGAAGAGGTCCCCCACCGATCATTGAGCTTTTATTTATTATTTGTTGGGGTTCCCATATGTTATATCTAAATGGGGAGAAATTATATCATATACTTGTTGTGTCACGTTATCTATGGTTTCAACCAATAAAAATTACTCGTTTTATTAATTTTTTTCATTTTTTAAGTGAATATTTACTCATATTTACTGTAAATCAAATTTAAAATATAATTTTTTCCATACGAAGATTCACTTGATAAAAAAATGATATAAAAAAACTTAATGAAATAAATGGTTTATATTGGTTGAGACCATGAATGACGTGGCGAGACAAACTTATAATATAATTTCTCTTAAATGCACGGATACTTTGAATCCATACCTACTTGGTCATCTTTTATTTTATGAAATCAATATTACATTTTAGACGGATTGCTTGGGGATCCTTATCTTTTATGTGAGGTATAGTTGAACGCGGTGGATCTTGGTGAATGGTAAAATTAGTTTGGGAGGTTTACTTAAAATTTTGAAAATTTTAGAAGTTTAAACTAAATTTTTAAAAATTTTGAAATTTAATGAAAAACTAAAAAATTAAAAGGAAATTTAATTAAAAATATTTAAAAATGTATAATTTTAATAAGAATTTTATAATTTTTCAAAAGGTTAAATTAATTTTTTTTAAAAAAATAAGAAACCAAAGATAAATTGTTCAAAACTCTGGGAGGCTAGAGCCCCCATTAACTTTCACCACCATCCGTCATTGTTGTTGAAACCCAATTTCATAATTATTTTTAGTAACTTTAAAGATCAACAAATTTAATATGGAAATGCTTTGAGCTCGCTTCTTTGATTTTTCTTTTAAATTTTGAGAAAATTAAAATTTTTAATAGTTTTAAGATGTTTACAAGGTAAAATATGTTTATATTTTTTCTTAACTCTCTGAAAAAACACACATTTTGTACACAAAACTATTAAAACTCAGGTCTCTTAGAATAAACGACCTCTTCCTTTTCACTGAAATCATTCATTCAATTCAAGAAAATTTAATTTCTATTATTACAACTTCATGAGTTTTATAATATATGATTATATTTAACATATTGTCATAAATTTTACACACATCAATGAACTACAATTCATTACCTCATTAATAAAAATTTTATAAATATATGACATATATAAATAGTCTAATATAGGGATGGCAACGGGTCGGATCTGGACCGGATCCAGCTGGACCTAGATCCAGAACCATTTTCACATCATGAATCTAAACCCGCCCCGGATCCGTGGGTCTAGAAATTTGGGACCCAGATCCAGATCCAATGAATCTCACGGATCCAGGTCCAAAACGGGTAAAAAAAAGACCATTCGACTTATTTTTTAACGTAATAAAACTGTTCTTGACTAATTTCACATCACATCTCCAATGGAGGAAAAATTAATTTCAATACAACTAGTAACAGAATAAAAAATTATAAACTAAAGTCTCAAAACAAACTCCAACACAATTACACAAATGTCATTTGAATAACACAAACATTAAAAAATGTAGATCATAAATTCTATCGTCGCAAGCCGAGTATCGCACTTCTACCTCCTTAGAGTGCTAGTCTTTATCACTACTTAAATCATCAACATCGTAAAACAAACAACAACCAATCAAAGAGAAAAAATTGTTTAATGAAAATAATATTTGTGAAATTTAAATATTAATATTAAGGTGAATTTTTCTATAAACGGGTAAACGAGTCCAGGTTCGGATTTTAGTGTCAGATCCAGACCTGGATCCGTACTTTAATTAGAGGATCCATATCCAGCCCGGATCCGTCGGGTCCAAAATTTTAAGATCCAGACCCTATAAAACAAATTTAGATCTACAGATTCGGGTCGGGTCCAAGATCCATTTCCATTCCTAGTCTAATATCTATGAACAAATATGATCTTATAATAACATGTAGACTATTAAAAAAAATAGTCTAATATCTTTCGATGAGGTAAGAGATTATTATTCATCGATTTTATACAATAAGCATGCATACAATACATCAAATAATATATATATATATATCAAAACACAAAAAACACAATAATGTATACTTCTAGTTAATTAGACTGTAGTTTACTTGGATCTCAAATCTTGGACTGTGACGTTAATCGTTATTCTATTTATAAATTAGTTTGGGCCTAAAACAAATTCATTGTCTTTTGGATCCGGCGAAAAACAGAATGAAATGATACAAAACTATTTTGAAATTTATTGCAGGTACATGAATTTATTATTTTTTTTACAAATTTTAAATAATTTTAATTTTGGAAAAAAGACTTTAAAAAATAAAAAATATATTTTTAACGAGTCTAGAACTTACGATCTAAAAAAATATGAGAGAATAAAAATGAACAGCTTAACCCATAAATCAAATATACTTAGCCATGAAACTTGCTATTTGTTAACACGTGATAGATTTATACAACATAATCAATATAACAAATATAAAAAATATTAATGTATCAAAATACAAATATGACAAAAACATTGGAAGGTAGTAGAATGACGTTGACTTGCAAATGGAAGAAACATGGGGTGTTTGGTAAATAATTTTTTGAATTTTTTTTAGTTTATTTCGGTATAAATAGTTGATTGGTAGTCAAATTTTTTATTTTTAGTGTTTGATAAATATCTTTTTAAAAGAGTTGATTGTGCAAAATAAGTTAAAAGAGAAAACGCTGAAAAATTTAGCGAATTAGAAGAGCTGATTTGCAAAATAAGATGTTAAATGACGTACTTGACCTTGTTATTTCTATAATTACATCCTTGCCATAAACACCTTTTTGGTGAAATTTTATTTTACTATTCTATTTTTAGTTGTAAATTCTCAAATATATTTTAGTTAAGAAAATATAGCAAAACATGAAAGTGAACAAAAAAAAATTGTAGTGTTGATATTTTATACAAGGTTAATAATATGTATCAATTTCCACAAGATTAATATTTGTAAATATTAAATTTTAAAAAATATATTTAAAATTTTCAAAAATATTCACTTATTTTCTTAAGTTTTTTTTTATAATTCTTTTGTAAAAAAGTATTTTATTCGAATAATGTCATCCCAATAAAGACTAAAGTATTATAAAACATATATGTACTTAACAACTAAATTTATCATACCTTTATTTATCATTTTACACATATCAGCTATCAACTAAGTTTTATTAAACGCTTTTATATAAACAGATAATCAAATAAACTTCTTAAATCAACTAATAAATTTAGTTGGCCAAATCAACCACTGCAATCAACTACCATCCGTATGCTAAACACCCTATGGTTTTAAAATTAATTTGTGTAATCATAACTATGTCAGAAAAATCCAAAAAACCATTTATTTATTTATTATAGTGGATTTATCTTGGGAAATTTTATGGTAAGACGAGCTTAAGATGAGGTTAAAATAAGACGAATTTACACAAATTCTTACTAAGTTGATAAGAATTTGTGTAGTTATAAATTCTTACAATCTACACAAATAGTAAAAATTTAAGTTATAGTTTAAGAATTTGTATAATTGCATAAATTCTTACATAAAATAAAATTTACATAAATTCTTACAAAATTAATAAAAATTTATATAATTACACAAATTCTTACTAATACTATATAATTTTTTTAAAAATAATAAAAAATTATATAACGTCTCATTTTAGCCTTAAGTACCCATTTATTTTTGAGGTGAAAAACAAAGAAGAAAAAGTCCATTGATTCATTTACCCACCAACCCATGATCACAGTCGTCGTGGAAATCAATCCTATTCCTGGCCCTCCTTGACCTATGCTTTCGCAAGTCATCCACTCACCAAAGACAAATTGTTCTACAAAAACCTCTTCGAGTTGAGCAAGACTTTAGAGAAGAATCACAGCATCGAACCAGCTTTCTCATGGAGTTCCAAAACAATCCTTTCACTAATCCCAGAGGTAAATATATATCGCAATTATTTTCCATTAATT